>VYXC01003169.1:0-71066 GCA_013397175.1 Platysteira castanea | reverse complement strand
GCATCCACCCGCTCTGGCCATAAGCACTTCTCTCACGGGCCGTGAGTGCATCTCTGCATCCCCCGTGGACTTCATGGGTTACAGGGGGACAGTTTGTTTCACCATGGTCCTCACCATGTCTTGCAGAAGAATTTTGGCACTGATGTTTGGAGCACCTCCTCCCCCTCTTTTTCCACTGACCTTGGTGCCGCCATGTTGTTCTCTCCTAGATGTCTTCCTCCTCTTCTCTATCTAAAACAAAAATGGCTGCCCGTAGGTACCATTGCCAACAAGTTCCACTAATTCAAAGATTCTTGCAACATCCCGCAGTGCCGAGAGGTTGATCTCGTCTAGGTTCTGCGCTGGGAATCGCTCGCCGTGCTTTTGCTGCTGGCCACGTGGCCCTGCTGCCACCATGTTACCAGTGGCAGCTGCCGTGGCACTGATGTTACTGAAAGACTCTTCATGTGGGGTGCTGGGAAAGAGAAGCCGCCACCCCTGCCCTTCTGCCCACAGCACGGCTGGCTAGGGGCAGCCAGGCAGGCAAAGCTTGCCGCAGGCCACACCGCGAGGGCGGCGGATGTGGCCGCACATTGCCACGGGCCACATCAGAATGCCGTGGCTCACCACCCCTGGAAAAAACTGCCTGTGCACTGTTTTGATTCCGTTCTTAAACATGTCATCGCAGAGGCGTTACCAACCTCTCTAATTGGGCGAGCAGCATGTCCATCTTCAGAGCCATCAGCAATTGGCTGTGTCGGACATAGTGGAAGCTTCTAGCAGTTTGTCACGGAAGCTACTTCAGTGGCCCTCTCCTGCTGCCAAAAAACCAGGCCGTGCCAAACCAACACACTGGGCTCTGACTGGGGCATCCAGGCTTTTCTGGTGTGTGAGAATATATTAAAAATTAAATTCTCCCTTCCTCCTCCTTGGGGGGAAAAAGAAGAAAAGAAATGACAGGAGCTTGTTGAGAGTTTTCTCTGAGACCATTAACTCTGCACAGCTTGTCTCTCAACAGCCCCTAAGGCCATGGTCCTTCATCCTTCCATCCACCTTGTGCCTGTCGTGTCCCTGTTAAAATCAAGACGGTTCTGTGGAGGAGGAGTGGAGACCCCTAGCAGATGTGACTGCACATTGTGGTCTGTCTCAGATCACAGGTACTTTAATGCTTTTTTTCCCCTTGTGATGAGGCCTTGAGTTCCTGTGCAATCTGTGTTGAGCAGTGCCAGGTGAGGGCATTGCCTGAGCTCCCAAGCCCATCCCCTAACTATGTCCTTCCCCAGCCACCAGACCTGGTAGAAAATCATCTGCAGGATGCTCTGTGGCTTCAGGGGGTGTTCCCTGTTCTCTATGCCCTGCTCTTGAGACACTTCCAAGTGAGGTCAAAACTGTCTGCGGTCCTCCTCTTTAGCAGTATCCAGGGGAGGGCTGGGGTGTCTCTGGTGTGTCACCTTGACTTATGTACTTGTAAAGCTGCAGTCCTGTGTAAAATGCCACCTCAGGGAACATTCGGTTGCCACCAGTGGCACAAATCACTTCGCAAGTGATAGGATCCTGTGACTCTTTCCCCTTGAGAGGAGTGGAAGGGAGCTGTGGGTACTGGAAATGAAACCAGACTGGCTTTTGCTGACATATTTTGAGGTGTAGGCTGTCCCCTGCCCCAATATTTTGCTTTTATTTACACTGCCCTGCCCCATGTTTGTAAGAATGCTGCTGCCTGGGGTGGCTGTGTCCTAGTCCAGCCCCAGGCTGTCTCCATGCAGGCATTGAGCTGCTCCTGAGGCAGAACTCAGAGCCTGAGGGATGAGGGTGATCAGATGAAGGAGCTCCTGCCTTGGGGGTCCCAAAGCTGGCTTGTGGCCCTCATCCCCAGAGGGTCAGATCATCCCATGCTGGAACCAAGCCTTGGATGTGGCTGTGCCCTGACAGCAATCACTGCCTGCTCCTTCTGCCAGTGCCTCGTGTGCTGGTGATAGTTTTAATCAGTAGGAAATATCTGTAAACTTGATGGATGATGTGATGGTGATACACACCACCTACATGGTCTCCAGAGTGAGTATATTCATAAATATCTGGTCAAAACCAATGCTGGCAGGAGACTTTGGTTACTGGAAGCCTGGTTTTATCCCAACATGTATTTGTATCAATTCTTTGTGAGAGCTAAACATTGGCTGACTTCAGAGGGGTTAATCATCATCTGAAATGGAGTGGAGTAATTGATGTTGCTGCATCAAAACATTTCCTTCTCCCCATCCCCCTTGTTCCCCCGTCTTCCCCCCAAAAAGAAATTCCTGGCTGACACTCAAAATCCAGTTCAGTTCTCACTGTGCATGTATTAAACTGTGGGTCCTTTCTTTCAAATTTCTGGATTTTTATGGGCACAATTGGTCTGTTAACAGGAATTTTTTTTTTTTGGTGGTTTCAATGCATTTATATCATTGACCTTTGCTTTAAAAACTGTCAGACAGACTTTGCTGGGCTGGAGCTATAAAAAGAAGTGTTGTATGGGGGCTTTATTCTGTGGAAGCAATGACCACAGGCAAAGCTTTATATTTGCTGAGTGATTTAATTCTTGCACATGTAGGACTTGGCTCTGTGCCATGTGTAACATGTTGAGAAAAGGTCTGCTCAAGAGGTATTCAAACCAAACTTTCCAAAACAGTCTTCGAAAAAAAAAAAAATTTCTTTCCTGTTATTTCTAAGCTAACGAGTAAAATCAACTGTGCCCCAAAATGCTGAATTGAGCTCTAGCAGGGTCATTGGGGAAATAAGCCTCCTTGAAAGAAATGAAGTGGGAGTCTGGATGGAAGCATGGAGGAAGAGGAGGGTGTCACTGAGGAAAAGGCTGGATCAGGGACAGGAGGTAGTCAAACAGAGCTCTCTGAACTCCAAGAGGAAGCCAGGGAGGGTGAAGATGATACAGCTCAAATGTCTGGTCCTACAAAACCCTGCTCATATGGTGCACCCCTAAAAGATGTGTTTTCAGGCTAAATATCAGATTTTCCTCCCCATAGCACATGCTTTTCCCTGCCTGTCCCTGCCCTCTTACAGGAATAGCAGTAGCAGTCAGGAGCAAATAATAACAAGCTGCTTTTTGTTTGCGCTTATTTTAAACACTGTGACAACATTTGGATTAATGTTGGGTCTTGTGAAAAGCTCTTTAAAAGTCAAACATACTGAGCTGCTTGCCAGCCAAACATACTGAGCTGCTTACCAGCACGCCTTTGAATTTTGCATCTGCCCGCTGCACTTTCAGATAATGGCCTGGAGAGCCAGGAAACATCATATTCCTTTCTTCTTCTTGTAATCAGGCCATTAAATATGCCTGAGATTTCAGATTCTGCAACTATTTAATTGTGTAGCCCCTTGGACTGAGGTCCAATTTTGGTAACTAGTTCCTCTTCCTTTGGCAAACAAACAATCAACAGAAATACTGAATTATGCTAATTTCTAACAGAAGCAATGTCTTTGCCCAAAACATTGCAATCTACTGCATTTTAATTAAAAACAACACATCAACAGTGCATTAAACATCTATTAGTTTTAATCAGCAGATTTTTCTGGAGGCTTTTAGGAGCAAATTGTGCCTTGCTCACTCTTCCCAGGGGGAGAGGGGAGACAATGGATGAGCTTTGTGCAGGCACATTGAGCCTGGAAATGCTGACTTTAAAAGGTATTTCAGAGGTGTTTAAAAGTTGTTTGAACAGGGTAGAGGTTATACAGGGAGAGCTAAGAGGGTGGTCCAGCATGTGCAGGGCTGTCTGTAAGTGGTATCACCTCTTCTGCTGTGGCTGCAGATAAATCCATCACCTGGAGGGGACCAAATGCTGTTTATCTGTGTTGCTGTCCTGGTTCCCTGCAACAGACAGGGCTGGGGGTTCCTGCAGGTCACCCCGGGGCTCTCAGGGATGTGCAGAGGCACTGGGTGCTCTGTACCTTGGCTCGTCTGTTACCGGTGTTGCAGGTGGTGGATGAGCCACCTCCAGCAGTGGCTGTGCCCAGGGCTGGATGGGAAGGAGCATTTTATCCATTCCTGTGATTCCTCTGAGAGTTGAGCTAAGTTGAGCTGCCTGTGTATAAAGTCTCTTATGAAAGCAAAGGATTGGAAGCCTCTATGTGGAGAGAGTAGAATGGAAAGCCAAAGGAATGAGGGTAACCTTTGCTTTTTATAGCTCCTGGTATTTATTTGCTCATGGCAGCCACCAGCAATGCCCTCTGTGTTCAAAGTGCAGTGCTCCACCCTCCCTGCAGTCACACTGTGCCCAAGTAAACAGCTCCCGTCTGGGGTCAGTTGGAGTGGAAACCTCTGCTGGGTAAGGGAGAGCCCTCTCTTGTCTCTCCCTGGCGTTACTGGGTAGAATTCAGCTGGAGAGAGGGGCCTTGCACAAGTGTCCATGGAGATGTTGTGTGGAAGGGATAAATGGGATCATGGAGAAGTGGAGGGAGTGCAGGTGGCTGACACCTGCCCTGGCTGGAGCCAAGCTGGACACATGAGCTGCTGCCCCAGCTCCCAGGGGAGCCAGGAGAGCAGGTGGTGAGCAGGGAATTGTCTACTCACATGAAAATCTGCGAGGTGCTGCTCGGCACTGATGTGGAAGGGAGAGGATGATCCATGTGGGTGCTCTGGGATTGTTAGGCACAGTGACCATGGCTGTGCCAGTGTCCTGCAGGACCCAGGGCTGATGCAGGTGCTTGGTGGAGCAGAGACTCCAGAAGGGCTATCGGAGCATCTGCTGGGGCTGATGCAAGAGGGTGGCTCTGGGCCAAGGCTTTCTAGAATGAGCAATGATTTCTGGTGCCCAGTTTGAAATTGCTGTCAGGGCAACTGGCTTGGCAGACACTCGTGCTTTCTTGAGCTCCCCATCACTTTTTGGAAATGGTTGCCCCTGGGTTTCATATCCTGCTTCCAGCAGAAAGAAAGAGAGTCCAAAACCCTGCCTGAAGGTTTATACCTTGGATGCTTCCCAGCACAGCCAGATCTCACTGCTTGTTTTTCCCTCTGCAGCTCTGGGAAGTGCCAGTGCAAAGTTGGTGTCACGGACCTGAAGTGTGACCGGTGCAGTGAGGGCTACTACAGGTTTAATGAAACCACGTGTGAGCCCTGCCAGTGCAACAACCACTCCCAAACCTGCGACAGCTCAACAGGTGATGATGTCCTCTTGTGACCATGGGGGTGCAGACTTCACCTGCCCCTCTGTCTCTGATTTTTCTGTTCTCATTCAACATGCTCTGCTCTAATCGCCTTCATCTTCATCTTTCTGCCTTGCATACCCAAAATCTTTACCTTAAAGCTGAAATGGAAACGAAAGGTTGGAATTGGTCTCCTTTGAAGGAAGGCAGTGAAGGCTGCGTGCTTTAGCCCAGGGTGCAGTGCAGCACCTTAATTCAGCAGCCTGCATCAGAAATTGGGGCTCTATTGTTCTCTGCACTTACACAAACACATAACATAGACTTTTAAAGAGCTTTTGTTTAGCTGTTTACCTGGAAACATGTACTGTGATGGCACTGATGTAAAGGGACTTGTGGCCACAGGTTAACAGGATTAGAGCTGGTAAAAACTGGAAACACCTAATTAATACTGCCCACATTTTATAAATTGGCCTTGTTCATTTTCCTTGATTATTTCTTTGACTGTCACTCAGACAGATGTTGATGGAGTGCAAATGTCAAGGCACCTGTGCTTGAACAGCTTATGGGAGGGCAGGGGGGAGCCTAATTGCTTTCCCATCTCAGCTGGAAGGAGAGATCATGGAGGAGCACTGTTATGGGACTGCCTGCACAACACCTACTTCAGCCGCAGCACTCACTTCAAAATCCAAATTCTCCTCAAAACTTCCAGGCTGAAAGACAGTTCTGTAATATTTATCCAGGAGCTTAGAAAGGGGGAATAATTAAAAGTAATGTTGCAGAATTTGTTGGCATAGAGGCAGAGCCCATGAAATCAGCTATTTCTGGGCAATCTGTGCCCGGGTGTTCCCTCATGGGCTGTGTGTTTGCAGCAGTGGAATGCCCTGATCCGTGGGCAGTTGATCTGCACTCCCTGAGGGTGAATTACTGCATTCCCTTGAGGATGAATTACTGCATTCACTCCTATACTGAATGCTATGTGCTTATGTCCTACCAGTATTGAAGGATATAAGGCTGGCTCTAAAGCTGTGCACACATCAGCTGTGTTACTAATTTGGAGCAAGATGTACAGGTTTTGTAAAGGAGGAGGATAATCTGCTCTTCCTTTTTTTCCCCCCTCAGTGCTCTTGATCCCTGCTCTCGATTTATCAAAGAAAACCCAGCACAGACCTTGCCCCTGCGATGTGGCTGCTCTTTCTGTTCAGATTGCCCAGAGCTGCCCACAGCATTGCAATGGAAAGCCCTCGTTTTGCGTAACAACCTATTACTGATTTGACAAATTTTATTTTTTCTTTTTTAATTGTCCTCCATCTGCTCTATTTGCTGCTGTGGCTGAGAGAACCAAACAAAACCAGAACAGAGAACAAAGTTGATTAAAAATTAGATTGGATGCCTGCTCTAGAGACTGCACTCTGTGTGACCTCCCCAGCTTTACATCAATTCTGTGTAGCCTTTGTCAAATTTTCCAGGTTTTTTTCCCATTAATGCTGTACTTTGGGCTCCCTCTGCTGGCTCTGCAGCTGGCTTCTGCTTGGCATCGTTCTATCCAGGAGGAACATTTAAATTTACTGGGCATAAATAGAGAACTTGGGCAGTAGGAGCTCTCCGGCCAACAGCACTTCCTCTGCCACGACTCTTGTATTCTGTGGTGGGTCTGTGCAGTGAAGTGGGCTGCTGCTTCCCAGTTGGGGTCCTGTGAGGTCTGATCCTTCCTGAGGGCATTATCAGGATAAGTGCTATTAATTATTAAGGCTCTCCACAGCGATACCTGATTGCAAGCCCGTGCGTGCTCTGCCTGGCTGAGCAACATGCTGACTCAGGGAAACACAGCCATTTTGCAGGGCTGGTGGAGATGGATGTGGGTGATTTTTGCTGATGGGAGAGACATTGGTCCTGAAATGACCAAGGCAGGTGTGATTCCAGATTTATGCCCCTGTTAGTGCTTGGGAGGCAAGGTCCAAGGCAGCCTTGCTGTGACCAGGCAGATGAACTTCCCTGTCCAAGACATCCATCCCACTGAAACAGTTGATCCAGGTTTGCAGCTGGAGAAACCAAGCCATAATTTTCCCCTCTAACACTGACATCTCTCCCACAAAAACCACTGGCTCATGCCTGACAGGCTGCCGAGGGAAGAGCAGCGTGTGGGAGGTGATGCTGAGCAGGGAGTGTTGGCAGGGCCCTGCTGGGTGGGTGAATCAGCTGCTTTCTGGGTTTGCTTCCTGCCCTTGGCATGAGGGTTGGCTGCAAGGACATGCCAGGCTGGCTGGGGATGCTTGGCTGTGGAGTCATCACTGTGGGGATTAAGGAGCAGGAGCCGTGTCAGGCTTGTGAGGCAGCCAAACTGTTCTGATATTAATAAGAAAATCTGCTGTGGTCTTTATAACAGTCAGCATAAACCTCAGTCAGGATTTTTTCCTGTGGTTGATGTGGATATGAGACTTCTCCATCCCCCAGCAGCACTGCTGGATCAGCTCAGTGGATCTGACTGTGCTCTCACACTGCTCTGTGCCACTCCAGTTTATAGAAGGGGCTGTTGCCTTTGCAGTCTGGTACATGGAATTGAATCAAATCTTCCTCAGCTCCCTGCCACCTCACCGAGGAGCCAGCTGAATTACAGCATGTTCCTGGTGATGGATGAGCTTTGGATAGAGGCTGTGCTTTTGTAACTAAGGATATTTTTCTTCTTGGTCACAATAGTATCAAAATGCAATTTGGAGGCCATTAGGACATGGCATTCACAGACACGGCACATCGAGCTTCTGATTCAGGGGCTTCTCCAGGAAAGGCAGGTGGATCACTTCTCCTCTGTTTCTTTGGGAAGGTCAGCGGCTGCTGCTGCCTTGTCCTGGGGTGGAGGAGCTGGAGCCACGCTGGTGGGATGGAGCTGCCTGCCCCCAAAGCAGGACAGTGGCACATCCTCACCCCTGACCACCAGCTCTGATGTATAGGAAGAGGCTGCACACAAAAAACCAAAGGCATAAACCTGAGGGACGCCTCATGAGGCTGGGGGACTTGAAGCATCAGTATTCCATCTCACTGGTACAAATGCAAACTGAAACTGCTTTCCTTGGGGAGAATTTTTACACTGATAACTTGTGTTTACCTTCAGTGACCTTTTGTGGTGAGCTGTGGGGCCTCTCTGCTGGGGCCACCTGCTTTTTCACATTATCTGTGTACATGTGGAGCAAGGGGATGAGCATCAGAAGGCCATAAGAGGCCAGGATCATGATTTGGCCAGAGGGCATCCAAAACCACCTGTGAGCTCTGATAATTGAGTGTGTTCCACACGGATTCTTGTTCCAAATGTTCTGCTCTAGTTCCTGCTGCTGAATGTTTGCTTGTACTCCTCTCTGTTCCGCAGGCACCTGCCTGGACTGCCACGAGAACACCGAGGGGAAGCACTGTGAGCTCTGCAAGGAGGGTTTCTATCAGAGCACTCATCCTGCCCACGGCTGCCAGCACTGCCCCTGCTCCATTGTGGCATCCACCGGCACCTGCCACATACGTGAGGCTCTTGTTTCGGTCTAATTCCTCATAATGAAGGTTGCTCTCTTCAGTTTAATTGCCCCTCAGAGTGTGTCAGTCCAGCAAGGTGTTCTATAGTTTGTGGGCACTGGAAGCAGCACCTGCTGTGATGGGTCCCTTGTGCTTGTGTTGCCTCTTGTGAGAGAAGCTGTGCAGGGGAGTGATCAGAATCACAAAATGGTTTGGCTTGGAAGGGATCTTAAAGTCTAGTTCCAGCTCCCAGTGGGTTGCTGCAGTCTGCTCTGAAGAACCTGCAAAGTTTTGCAGAGAAGCTGCTGAGCTTGTGGCAGCCAGGCGAGGGGCAGGAGATGCTCAGCAGTAGCCCTCCATACTTCTGAATCTGCTTCTGAACATCTCCATGGGACTCCATGCAGAGATTCCCCCAAAGTAACTGAGAAAAGTCAGAGTTGTAATAATCATATGTAAGACTTTTTTTGATATTTCCCTAATCAATTTTGCAAGCAAGCTGCCTCTAGCTTTGTATAGGCCCAAAAGTTCTTTTGGATTGCAACCATCCCCAATATAGTTCCAGCTGTTCTCTGAAATTGCCTGTTTGAGATGGAAATGTTCAGGAATAATCATCTATTTCCTTAGCAACATGCTGAGTTTGCTCTGTGAGGCATCAGAACTCCCCAAAGCTGGTTTTTTCCCTACTAACAGAGACACTGGTGCAAAAGTTCAAAAGTTGTATTTTCAGCTCAAAATTTGAGATTGCTCAATACTTGGTGGCTGCTGATTTTGTCAGGGTGCCTTGTGGTCAGGTCCCATAGAACAAACCCCACAAAACAAATCCCACAGTGAGGGTGTCTCTTCAAGTGGCTGTGGCACATCCCTGCTTTGCTTTCTGTGTTCTCCAGAGCCTGGCGAGACTGTCCCGAGGTGTGACAGGTGCAGACCAGGGTACACTGGCCTCAACTGCAACCAGTGTGACAAGGGCTACTACAACTCGGACAGCATCTGCGTGAGGTGTAAGTGCAACGGGAACGTGGACCCGGCGCTGTCCCCTAGCGTGTGCCGGCCAGACAGCGGGGAGTGCATCGGGTGTCTGTACCACACCACGGGCTTCCACTGTGAGCTGTGTGAGGAGGGCTACAGCAGGGACCCCGTGGGCACCAACTGCACCAGGAAAGGTAAAAAGTGCTGCTCAAGTCAGTGTCAAGGCTCACTGTGCAGCTGCCCAAAGGTTGGAGAGGGAATGCTGTTAATTGTTCACATTGGTTTAGATTCATCTGGCCTCTGGTGCAGGGAAGAAAACCAGATCGTTGTAACACGTTGGTGCCGACTGGCCTTGAAGGGTGGTTTAGAGTTAGCTCTGTAACCACCCTGATTCCAGATCCTGGCAGGCACTGCTAGTGAACAAGCTGGAAAACACCCAGTATGTAGTGTAGTGTATTTAATGTATAATGAGAGAAAATGGTTCTGAAGTTGCTCCTTCAGTGGTTATCTGGAAGTTGGTCCTCATGGTGGATCTCCAACACCATGCATGGAGACATTACCAGTGTGATGTATTAGATGGAAGAACCCAGAGTTCAGGGAACTATTTGGGCACAAATATGTCCTTGTCATGGACAGAGATTCAATTCACATCTTCCATCAGGAGCTAATGTGGTTTTCCCTCCTGTGCTGCTTTCTGGGTGTGTAATCACAGAGTCCTTCCCTGGTCAGGGAGATGATCAATACAACGAAGTTGGATGCTCATTAGCTGTAACGGCTGGAAATGACACTTTTGCATCAGCTCATCCATTACCTCCCTCTGCACAGCTCTGGCTTTGTGCAAGGATCCACATGACTTTGCTCCATTAAAATCCATATGTATGGCTTTGCTTGTGTACTCGCAGTTTTCACCATTCAGTTTTATTTTAATGCCATTTTTATAGCCAGTTCCTGATGTGAGAAAAGCCTGTCCCCTTTCAAGGGGGCTGGAACATGTTCCTTGAGCTTTCCTCTCTCCATGACACTTGTGTTTTCTCACTTTTATTAAGCAATTAAAAAGATGTGCAGCTTCTTTCAGTTCCTTAAACAAAAATTGCCTAAAAACTGACATGCTTAGGTTACTGAGCATTAACTTGTTTTAGGTTAAGATTTTCATAAATCACCAGTGCATTCGAGTGGCTTCTGGAGTGAAATCATCACCCAGGCTCTGTTTCAATGGTTGCAGATGAAATGAGACAGCAGGTTCTGTACAGCCTGGGCAAAGCTCAGCCCAACCCCATGTATCCGCAGGGGCCATCCACATTCTTAAAGCTGATGAGGATTCTGGTGCTTTCAAGGCAGATAGAGAGGATATTCAAAGGACCAAAGTGAGGGTTTTCAGCCCCAGAGCAGGTGGTGGTCCTGCTGCCATGGCAGGGCAGCAGTGCTGGTGCAGTGTGGCTCTGCGCCACCCACCCGAGCACTGCAGCCTCCCCAGGAATGGGCACGTGGGCTCCCACCAGAGCTCCTCCACTCCAGGAGGCAGCAGCAGCTCTGCAGAGCTGGCGCTTCAATCAAGCAGCTGGATCTGACACTCCCATCAAAGCTGCCAAAGCAGCCCATTGAGCAAGCAGCTGCTGCTCTCAAGGAGCTGCTCTGGGACATCTGGAGAGCTGGCATGGCCCCGGGAGCAGGACAGGCAGCGCTGTGTCACGGCCTGGAAGCAGCACTGGGGCCAGAGCCCGGCACTTCACTGTGACGCTCCTGGGAGCGCCAGGAAATGTCTTCACCCGAGGCCTCCGTGCCAGCCCTGAGCTGATGCTGACTCACAAATAAAGCCCAGAACAGTGCTGTTTCCTTGCTGGTGAATCAGCCATTGTCTTGGTTCTGTTTTTTCCCTACTTATAGCTACTGGCAGGGTTTGCCAGGGCTTGAGTGTTGGTGAAGGAATTTGGAAAGGATGACTGAATTCCTCATGCCCTTTCCCAAGGCCAAAGATTTTCCAGGAACCTCTTGCTCCTGTCATGTTGCTTCCTATTGCAAAATTTTGCCTGTTATCCCATAGAGAAATGCCTTCTGGCATTCAGCATCCTGAGTGTCTTTATCAGCCTAAGGCAGGAGCTCTAGAGAACAGAGGAGCTGCTGCAGGGAGGGGACTCTTAGCAGGAACCTTAGTTAGGTGTGTGATGCCCCTTCCAGAGGCATTTCTTTCTTGGTTGCCTGAACTGGGAACATGACAGCCCAAAATTAACTTGTGGGAGTTCCCCTGAGGGCCCATGGCAGGACATGTGCTGAATATTTCCAACTCCTGTTGCCACTGGAGATGCAACTTAGTGAAAAATTAGTCCTTTGGAAGTGACTCTCCTCTTCAATTATAATTAGTAGATGTTCAGGAGAGCTGGAAGCTGGATTCATACAGCATGGCACCATCAGCTGTAATTGCTGCAGCTGTACATGGATTTAAAGTGAAGTTTCTTTTCTGTTGGCAGGAAGAGAGTGGGAAAGAGGATGCAGAGAGTCCTGTGGAGCAATAGGTGCAGAGAGAACATTCTGGCTGATTGAGGGTTCAGCTTGTGGAGTGTTCCTGTTGCCTGGACTTGAGAATCTAAAATAGATCAGGTTATTCATGTGAGGAAATGCTTATTAGCTACATTTGTGAGCTTAATACTTGGGATTTATGGTGCTCTCTGAGGCCTGTAGCTCAACAGGTTTGATGCAAGTGTAATGAATTTGCATCCCAATTCTGAGATCTCAAGGTTAACCTGACTCCTGAACTGAGAAGGGAGTTGTTCCATGGTTGCTGGAAGCAAGGCAGGTTCTTGGCTATTTAGTGCCAAGGAACAGAGTTCAGTCTGGTAGTTCCCATATTCTGATCCTTCCTGTGGGCACATATCCCAGCAGCTGAAACCAAACCAGGATCCCAACTGCTGAGTTCAAAAGCTTCTGAAGAACATCCACAGTCTTTTTTTTGTTGTGATTTGGTGACCTTCTGCTTCTGGCTGTGCTAACTGGGGATTTCTGTGTAGCTTGTATATTACTTCATTTGAAAGCAGAACCGAGGTTATTTTGCCCTTTTACCTAAAGTGGTGCAAACACTGAACCCGCTGCGAAATGCTGGGATGACTGAGTACTTGTGGTTCATTTTTTCAGTTTTGATCTTCTTTTTTTGTACAAGTAGGGCAGAAATAATAATACTGTGAACAAAATCCTACACCAGGCGCACTGGTTATGAAGGGTTTAAGCTCCTGGAGTTGCTGTGTCTGAGTGTGCAGCCCACACAAACACCAAGGGACACGTTAGTTCAGAGTTCAAACTCGCTGAGCTTGGTAAAGCCCTGTTTTCCTGGTCTGAAGAGGAGCTGGACTGGGACTTGCTGTCGTCATGAGCTCCTGTACTGAACCCTGAATCCTGACTACTGTACCTGTCCCTCAGCACCAGACTTTTCAGAGGAATCCTGTAGTCCATGGGCACTTAGCAGACAGAATTATATAAAAAAACCCCAAACATAACCCTGGACAGACATTTTCTAAACTGCTTTGAAAAAAATACCAGTTTTAACAGTGTAGCCTTAATTGCCATAATAACTGTTATATAAATGTCAAATCTCTTATGTTTGCGTTTGATTTTAAGCTCAGCAGATTTTTTTATTGATCATTTTAAAATTTGTTTTCTAGAAGCCACTCTTGGCCCAGAACCAACAGAGTTTACAACTTCTACTCCAAATGCCACCAAGGCCACATCCTTTCCCACAGCAGTGCTAAACAGTACTTTGTCACCAACAACTCTACAGACAATATTTCCTGTAAGTTCTTCTGACAACAGCACCTCTGCTTTTGCAGATGTTTCATGGACTCAGTTTAACATCATTATTTTGACAGTGATCATCATTGTTGTGGTCCTACTAATGGGCTTTGTGGGTGCTGTCTACATGTACCGTGAGTATCAGAACCGAAAACTTAACGCTCCCTTTTGGACCATTGAACTCAAAGAGGACAACATCAGTTTCAGCAGCTACCACGACAGCATTCCCAACGCTGATGTGTCGGGGCTGCTGGAAGATGATGGGAATGAGCTGGCCCCAAATGGACAGCTCACACTGACGACTCCCATGCATAACTATAAAGCTTAGACGTCATCCAGCTATTCCAAAGTTTGCTTCTCAGAAAATTACAGAGCTTGTGGAAGGGGTATCAGGATCCGTGCCAAGGCTCCGTGCAGAGGAATTTGCTCTTCAGATACTCTTTCGTGCTGGGCGTGCTGTAGCTTGCAGGTGAACAGAAGACAGTGTAGGACATCTGAATTTCAGATAGTGTGGTGAAATGCATTCAGTGTCCTGTTCTCCATAAAGATCCATAGAATTCACTGTGGTTAGAAACTGGATTATGCTGAATTGAAACTTTTTTTAATGAAAAGGTGGTGGGGTGGAGAGAGCAGAACCCAATCAAGAATCAGAAGCTACTTGGTTTCCAGCCAACCCAACACTTGTGTCTTCATCTTTTAGTTTGAGAAGTAGCTCATGAATTAACAGTGGAATTTCAGGAAACAGATCTTTGGAAAGGCATCATCTTAGTTCCTGATAGAAACTTGTTTGAAAAGGAGGACAAAAAAAAGGGAAGTAATTGTTCACTGTGCTACCAAAAGGCAAGTAGAGGAGTGAGTTGCACACTTTAAAAAGTCACCATTATCTGTTCCCAGTAAGCAGAGAAACGGGAAAAAATCGCAAGAACATTTGAGTTAAGGAAGAGACTAAGCTCTTCCCTTTCTGAGTATTTATACAGGGTGATGATGCTATTAAGACATAGCAATCCATTTTTTTCTAGAAGGAGTTAATGAACTTGTATAGCTTCTGTGCAAGGGAAGACGACAAGACATCTCAGGGTTGCCATGTAAAAATAAAAGCCAGGCTTAATACCCTACTCTGATAGAAATGGTGTGTTCTGTATATAAAATGTAATATATCTTCTTGTATTTGTAATTATTTGTAAAAAAGACAAGCAACCAACTGACCAACCAAAAACCCCCAACAACAAAACCATGAGCCCCCTCTCCAACCTCCCCCACTCTCCAGGTCATGTTTTATCCTCTAGGTTTTAATTGTACAGCAGTTAGTGACATTGTTTAAAAAGGAAAAAAATATGTTTAAAATACTGTAAATATGAGATGGAAATATTGTTGGAGCTGGGCCTCTGGCAAACACTGACTGCTTAAAGCTTTTCTTCCACTGTCATTGAATAACTTCTTTTTTAGAGAAAATGTGAGTGCTTCCTACTTGCATCTGTCAAATTTTGCCATTCCTTCAAATACAGAGTGAATACTGCCATGACTAGGGCTGAGTAGGTGTCCAAAAATTGGATGCACCAATGTATTCCTCGCTTTTAAGTCTCTATACAAAATGCAAATACACTATCACACTGAGAGCCTGGGCTCTATGGCTGAGGTTCTCCCCAGTGGGTGCTCATCATGTGGAGGGATCCCATTGCCATCTCTGCTGACACGGCTGGGAGGATGTGCTGGAGGGCTGAGCTCAGCCCCCTGGCCTACTGAGGGGCAAAAGCAAAGGTCTCCTGGATTTGGGTGGAAACGGTTTTGAGATGAAGAGCTTGCAGGACCAGATCTGCACTTCAAGGCTCAGAAGGTAAAAGCACACAGATGCTTTCAGAATTCATTGTAGCACAAGTTGGTGGTGAGGATTCAGCTGTCAAAAAAACCCTACAGGGAACAGGTTTTACAGATTCCCCTGGTTTTGGTGGGGGGCTGATGGGCTATTAGCAGAGAGAACAACTAACAGGCAGCACAGCACAGGGAGGTCACACGACAGAGCTCCTAGGTTGGTACCTGCAGTGTGTGTGCCTTGGGGCAGGGGCTGTGCTCCCTGTGCCACCAGTCCCACCCCTGGAAATCAAACTACTGCATGGAAACAGGGCAAGAAACAAATATTTCCCCTCACTCTTGCCCAACCTCAGAGCTGCAGCTGAGTTGCTGTGCATGGTGGGGCAGTGGTGATGCAGAAGCCGGTGGATGCATCCTCTAAGCCAGTGGAAAAGTGAATATTTCTCCAGGTGAGAAATGGTAGAGAGAACATGGTGGTTATTTATTTTGATTTTTGGTGCTGTGAGGAGGTTTCTCTTATCTTTGGACACTTAGGAGGGGGGGAAGTAGGTGATTCAAACATGTGCTGAAAGATGCCATTTCTGCCTCAAAAATATGCTGCCTGATTTAAAGATGAGGCATGGGAAGTCAGAAGGAAAATTGTGAGGATGACCAAGGGAAATGGTGAGGGCAGAATGTAGAATTGCATATAGGCCCAAGCTGATGGAAAAAAGCTGATGGAAAAGCTCCCGTTGCCTGCCGTGGGCCTGAGTGAGGTCCCATACTTTAGGTAATCTGGCTCATTTCATTCAGAGCAATGTTACTTTTAGTTATAAAACGGGGGGGGACTGGAGGAGAAAATCTGAATATTGCTAATCCTCGAGTTACTCATCAAACTTTTAAAGAGCAGAATAGAAAATTTCCTCAAAGTTGTAATTTTTTAGAGGTGCTGATCTAGCGATGCACTTGGTCACTTCATGGGGTGGGGAAAGGTAATTTAGGAAGTGTTGGCTTCTGGGACTGATGCTAGCAAGCAAAGTGAAGGACAGGTTGTTCACTTTAATGTTCCTGAAATACTTCAGTAGTTTTTTTTTATCTCTGCCACAAAACACCTCTTCCTTAAATTTTGCTTTGACTGTGGGCTCCTCTAACAGGAACAGGCTTGAATTTTGTCTCACTGTAGAAATAAGGACCATCTGCTCAAGCAGAGTGTGGGCTCAGGTGCTGAGCCGTCCTAGTCCCTACCTGCCACAGCACAGGAGGTGTTGATACCTGGGCTGCTTCTGACCTCCAAAGTACTCCAAACTTGTGTTTGGGAAGAGAGGAGTCAGGATGCCCTGCAGTCAGGCTGCAGGGGAGGGTGGGACAGCTGCTGTCTGTGGATTGCACAGCTGGATGAAGGGATGGAGACAGCCTGGTAAATGTGATGGGAAGCTTGGTTAGACAGGAGGGACCTGGCCGCCCAGATTTGGATGGCACAGGATGTTCCTGAACAGGGAGCACAGTGAGGATGTGGCACTGGCACCATGCTCGTCAAATGGCAGAATGACTCAGCAGGGACACAGCAGCCACCTCCTGCCACCCAGGCCTTGGCACACAGGAACAACAGTTATAAAAGGAGATCAATGCCTCAGCAGGGAAAGAATAAACAGCTTCATGTTTGACTTTGGTGATGTGAATTCAGATAGTCTGTGCTCTTATCAATCCTGCAGCTTCCCCTGGCACCACAGGAGGGGAGGAAGAAGCTGAGCTGGTTCCATCTCCAGTCACTTTGGGTTGGATTGTATGTGGAGGGGTAGCAGAGCTCAAACACTTGTGTCAGGGTACTGAGGGCCACCAGGACCATGACATGTGTCATCACTTGTCATGAGGCTTCCCAGGTGCTGAAGTTTGTCCTGAGGTTGGGGTAAGGGCAGGTAAACCAGAAGTGGACTCTCAGGGCTGCTTTGAGGCCCAGCTGAGCAGCCAGCGAGGCCAGGGGAGGGCATCTTGGTGACTTGTGGGGCTGAGGTGGCAATACAGGTACACATGATGTTTCTGATGGGCCACCTGCAGCACCTTCTGCCTGGGAATGCTGTCCAGCTGCAGTGGTGGGGCTGTCATGGAGAATGGCACTCATGGCATGGGACAGCAGCTGCAGAGCAGAGAGGAGGTGTGACAGGGCAGGGGGGCTGGTGGTTGTGGGACAGCAGCTCCAGGCACAATCCTTGCCAGGGTGAGGGCCCAGCTGGTCTGGCTGGGGTGAGTCCAGCTCAGCAGGCAGTAAAGGCAAGAGGACAGAATGAGCAGATGAAGGGCACAGAGCTGGGGTGGGGCAGGGCCCAGGGCAGCCTGGAGGGCTCTCAGCTTATGGGAGGATTTGGTGAGTACAGAGTGCAACAGACATGCAGAAAAGTGGTTGGGTTAATGAGGAGAGATGATCTCGAATCTCGTGGATCACTGTAGCTGGAAATAGCTATGAGGAGCACTAGCCCTGGGGAGCTGTCAGGAGATGTCAGCCACTGAAATGATAATTCCCTTGGACCAGGCTGAGCAAACTTAGCAAGCATTTAGGAAAGAGGAGGGGATGTATCCAGCATCCTTCAGGTATCCTGGGCCAGTTAACCACTCCTGTGCAGCATCATCCTCTTAAATGTTACAGGCAATGTAAATGTGGCAGAAAGTTTGCACAGTCTCCTTTAAATAAAGGATATAAAAATAGTTTTCTCTTTAAAGTGAAGTTTTAGAGTGAGCTCCCACAGGACTCCGCTCTTTATGTGTCAGAGGAATGGATTAAAATATGAAAAATGTGGGCCTTAAGAGTTGTACTTGCTCCCATCTGAAACCCATCAGTCTCACTCTACATCCAAATACAGCGTCTCCCAAGCATATGCTATGCTTACAAATGCATTTCTAAAAAGAAATAAAAAGGTGTATGATTTGAATATATGTCAGAATTTATACAGAAGAATGTTATTTAAAATGAATAAAAATAAATGTATATAATTTGTATCTATGCCACTTGGATTTTTGCATTTGTGTTTTTGTTCATTGCATTTCAGTAAGTCTTCCCAGTGACTGAAAGGATTGAATCCAGTCTCATCCCAGTAATAACAATTGTTCCAAGAGAATTATTCCTTCATTATGCCCCTGTATGCAAAATGAGAACCAAGGCACAAAAATGTGTTCTATCATAGATATTCATAAGCACAGCTGACATTCTGTTTCAGAGAATCCAGCTAAAAAATGAGCCTTCTGATCTCTTGTGTCTTGTTATAAACCATCCCAGCCCTCAGCTGTTTTTTTGAGCTCCACAGGCAATAACTGTTTTCCCAGTGTTTTCTGTATCATTCACATGGACACATTTTGTCAGAGATGTGAATCACTAACAACGAAACCCTCAGAGCAAAGCTGGAAATGGGACGAGGATGTTGTATCAGATTTTTCTTCATGACCACAGATGTCTTTCAAAGGCCATTTTTGTTACAGATACTCTGAAATGCACATCTGTGGCATCAGTTCTGGGAGTGTTTGCAGAAGGGCCTGTGGAAAACTTGCATTTCCTTCTCACTTGGCAGAGTTAGGAAATTGATACTTGTTTTGCAAACACAACTGCTAAAGGCTCTTTTCTGTGTCTGACGCTTCAGCCCTTATTAAGCAAAGCACTTGGAGAGGTAAGGCTTCATACACTGAGCAAGCACGTGGTTTTAAGTGTTCATTCAGATGTTTGACTGAGCCAGAGCTGTGTAAGTAAGGGCCACACTGGTGAAATTCAATGGAGTTTATTGAGACCTGATTTGCATTAGCAGAGCAGTTGGATTGTGTATGACTTAACTTAGGAAGAATCTTGCTGTGACCCTGTACGAGGAGAAGGCAGAACTGAGTGAACCAGGTCCCCCAGAGCAGGGAGTGAGAACAGGAGGGTGAGTGGGACACGTGTTAAAATGAAGGTGACATCTGCCTTCCTTGTGCCAGCACAGCACATTGAGCAGCTGGCTCCCATCCTGCTCAGCCCTACCACTGCACTCACCAGAAGTCCTTCTTTCCCAGACTCCCTTTAGGACTCTCTTCCTGAGGTGGGAAGGATCTGAGGCTGCCTTGAGAAGTAGGAAAGTTCCAACATGGCTTCCTGGCATCAGGATTTAGTGTAATCTCCCCAAATGTGCTACTAATAAACTTAAGGTTAAACAACATTAAGCAGATTATCCGAAGGCAAGTTGTTAACTGCTTATAAACAACACGTTTCCCAGTCCCTTCTGCCCCTTGCAGCTTCCTGGTGCTACTGAAAGTTTTAAAACATGGGGCAGTGCAGTAAAATTTCCCAGGGAAATTTTCCATCCTGGCTGCGTGTATACATAGAATCATAGGACCACAGAATGATTTGGGTTGGAAAGGATCTAAAAGCTCATCTCATTTCACCTCCTGCCATGGGCAGGTGTTGTCCTGTTTTTTGCTAGCCTTCTGTTGTAACTTGGAGTCAGATATTTTCACACGGTTTTCATGTAAATAATAGACAATGTTTACTTAACTGTCCTTTCTGTTTTTCATTCCATTGTGGTGAGGGAAAGTTTGATGAGCATTTCTTTTGTCCACTGAATGGAAAAGGAGGTGACAATGTCCCTCCAATCCCTTGTGGAATTGAGAAATCTATAAATATAAGAATCTCAAAATAAAGCTGCTTCTTCTTCTCTTTCTGCTCAAGCAGGTGTGAGAGTGGTTCCTTCTTGTGTCCTATAGCAACAAGGCAGGGACACCTTCCACTAGACCAGGTTGCTCCAAGCCCCCATCGAGCTTGGCCCTGAACACTTCCAGAGAAGATAGAGAGGGATGTATCTCTGTATATCCATATCTTTGTCCATCAGATAGCCACTTCATGAAGTAATAAACTTCACAAACCCTGCTGATTTCCTTCTGACCACAGTGTGTTGGACATGGGCTGTGACTCTGCAGACAGAGGTGCTGTGTGTGCAGAGTGATTTACTCTGCACTTATGGCTGATGGATGCTGATTTAAAGACCTACATCAAATATGTAACACCTCTCTGAAACCTTAAACAAGAGCACATTGGTATTATCCTTTCAAGTGAGTGGACTTACTCTTTTTATGAAGATCTTCTCTGTAAATGAGGAAAAGCCACATTTCAGCCTGGCTGATCAGATCCTGTTGCCATATGGCAGACCTGATTTTGTGAACTTGATTTCAGCTTGGCAGAGGACACTGCAAAAGGGTTTCAGTCACATAAGGTCACCAATGTCTCTTGAGGTCTCTCATGGGGGAATTGAAGGGACTAAACATCCGTTGGGGTCATCAGACCCCAAACGCAAAGCATGAGGCATGTCCAATTGGACAAGAGATGGGCTTAAGAGCTTAGTTGTGCTAAGTAGTGCTTGGCACTTCCTGGCAGTTTGGAACTTTGCAGCAGTTCCATCATGCACCCATAAAGCTGAAAGAATTAAACAGGCATGGGAAGCCCACCATGGCCATACACATCCAGATCTGCAGTGGCTGCTCCCACCAGTCTGGGGCTTTTGACAGGTGAGTGTCAATCTAAACAGTGAGCCGGTGCAGGTACATGGGGGAAATGGAGTTCACAGGGCACCAGGACAACTGGGAATAATAAACTCACAGAACTGGGAATAATAAGCTCACAGGATTCATGGCCTGCGGTCAGCCCTTATCCGTGGCCTAATTCCTGGCCAGGTAAGAGTCCCCTTGAGACAGCCCAGAGAAAAGTGAGTGAAACCTGGCCTGAGTCGGTAACAAAGAGGAAACCAAATCCAGAAGAGGATCTCTTGCATCTAATCTAATGCACAGGGTCACTCCCATGGGTGAGCCAGGTGAGTGTCCTGCTGCGATGGAGCTTTCTTGTGTTACAGAGAATGGTAAGAGCATGTCCCAGCATGAGGCACCACTTGATGCTTGATGCACTCTGGGGCCCAAGTGGCTGGAAGGCGACCCAGGGGAAAAGGACCTGGGAGTGCTGGTTGATGGTGGCTGAACGCGAGCCAGGTGTGCCTAGGTGAGCAAGAAGGCTAATGGCTCCTGGCTTGTACCAGAAGTAGTGTGGCCACAGGACCAGGGCAGTGATTGTCCCCTGTGCTGAGCACAGGTGAGGCACCTCAAGTGCTGTGTCCAGTTCTGGGCTCCTTGTGACCAGAAAGACCTTGAGGAGCTGGAGCATGTCCAGGGAAGGGAACAGAGCTGGGGAAGGATCAGGAGCACCAGGAGCAGCTGAGGGAGCTGGGGGGGTCTCAGTCTGGAGAAAAGGAAGCTCAGGGGAGATGTCCTGGCTGTCCACAACTCCCTGACAGGAGGGTGCAGCCGGGGAGGTGTTGGGCTCTGCTCCCAGGGAACAAGAGAAAGGACAATAGGGAACGGCCTCAAGCTGTACCAAGGAGGTTCAGGTTGGACATCAGAAGTTTCTTCACAAAATGGGTGATTAGATATTGGAAGGGGTTGCCCAGGGAGGTGATGGAGTCACTGTCCTTCGAGGTGTCCAAGGAACGACTGGATGTGGCACTCAGTGTGCTGGGCTGGGTGACAAGGCGGGGATTGGTCAAAGGTTGGATTCCGTATCTCTGAGGTCTTCTCCAGCCTAAATAATTCTGTGACTCTGCGATGATGTAAATATTGCAAGGAGGTATTTCAATCCTGCACACAGGTTCTAAATGAATTAAAGGAGGGCAAGGATGCACAGCAAGGAAGGGTCTGGAGCTCCACGTGTGACTGGCACTGTCGCCCAGGCCGTGCCCGGTGTAGGAGGGGCCACAACAGCAGCATTTAATCTAGTTCAGCATTTCCTGCTGTCGATGTTCTGAAATGTCCAATGTAGTTGCATTTTCTCCCCCCAAAAGTAGGAGAGCTGACACGCTTAGAACTTTGTTTTACAAAAAATCCCTCAGATTAATTAAAAATCCGCCTGCGCGGATGATGACAGCAGCTGCCTTCAAGCCTGCCCGTTACGATGAGCAGTGACCAGATTGTGGAACTAACGCGTGTTTATTTCTTCCGTCCAATGACGGCTTTGCGCTGCAGGGAACATGGTAAACATCAGCTCCAGCGGCTCTGCCAGGCTCGGCAGGAGCCCGGGGGCCTGGTGCCTCCCTTCCAAAGCCTCTTCCAACTGGGTATACACTTTTGGAGCAGGGCCCAGGGAGCGGCAGGGAGCGGCAGGGAGCGGCGGGGAACGCCGTGTCCCCCGCTCCCATCGCGTCACCTCAGGCGCCCCGACCCCTCGTGCGGTCCGCACGAGCTCCTTCCCTCACTCAAGATGGCGCCCGGCCGCTCTCTCCCCCTTTGCCCGGCTAGCATCCGCCCCGCTCTGCCCTCAACCAACATGGCGCCTGCCCTCCCACCTCCACCCGCTGCCCTTGTCAAACAGGGCGGCTCCTAGTCAGTTTCCATTGTGCCCGCCCTCTGCGCGTTTCCTCAGCGGCTTCAGCGGCTTCAGCTCGCTTGACGCAAAGATGGCGAAAGCGATTGCGGGCGTTTGAATTCCAGGGAAGCCGCCAAATCCGCGCACAAAGGCGTCGGGAGCTGCGGGAGCCGCGCGGCCGATCCATGGATTCGCTGCCGGGGGAGGACCTGACGCTGCCGCTGGCGTTCGAGAGCAGGTACGGAGGGAGCTGCGGGGCGAGGATGCGCTCAGGCAGCGCGGGTGCGTGTGGCGGGGCCGGGCCCGCCGGCCGCGGGCGGGGGAGACGAGCCCCCCCGGGGTTCTGCTCTCAGCGCTCTCCTCCTTCTTCCCCAACGTTAGCGGCCTCCAGCTGCCGGACATCTCCCGCGGGGACCCCCAGCCCGGCCCGCCCGGCGGACAAGGTAAGGCTGGATCGCGGCCGGAGCCCGCACACTCCTGCCCCGACTCGGTGCTTCGCGCTGCTCTCCAAACCTGCGTAAAAAGCCTCAAACTTCCGGCAAAAAGGCCAAAAAAAGGCTTTTAAGTGATGCGCTTCTTTAGGTAATTTAAGATTTTTTAATACCACGGAGCGCCAGCAGCTGCTGCCGTCACTGCTGGGTGCTCGCTGTCTGTGGTCATTAGGGCTCTCAGCCTTACATAAGATGATCAGCAGTTTTGTGCAGCGTGTACTTAAAATACTTGGAATATCCAGTGAGGCCGTGCTGCCCGTTCACATTCCCCTGAGGGTTAGCGAAGTTGCACGCTGTGCATCATCCACTTCTTGCTCTGAGGATTTGTTCTTGACAGTGCACCTCATATAGCCTAATTCCAATGTACATATAACTTAAATGGGTGATGGAATTTGGGAGTTTAAGTGATCAACAGCTTACTGTGATCAGAAAGAAATGTAGATACTAACATGTAATGTAAACAGAGGACCAAGCAGTGACTCTCTCCCTTCCCAAAAGGTTTTGTTATGTTTAGATTAGTTTAGACCTTTGCCAAATTGAAGCCCTACTTAGAGAGATTCTGCTGTCTGAACTTGTTCTGTCTTCTTCAATGTCTAGTGGTACCACATGTGGCAGAAGACACTGTCTCACCAACTCGAGCTCGGACCATGAAGGACTATGAAAATGTAAGCAGAACTTTTAATGTAAGACTCGGTGACAGATTTATAACCAAGATATTTCCAGCGGGCTCACTGAAGTGTTTACTCTTAGTTTGTGTCAGTTGACACACATCTGTTGGAGGTGTGACCAAGTAAATGTCCCTGTCCATGCTTTGAACTTCCATTTCTTAAGTGTTGCTTTCAAAACTGAGGTAGGAATTTGTTGTTCAGAGCAGCCAACTGCTGTGCTGAAGTTGTGAAACAAAGTTGGCATCCTCTGCTCTGAAGTTCCTGCAGCTCACCAGAAACATAAGAACATGGTTTGCACATCTGCTGTTGATTTATTTCAGGGAAGCATAAATTTTCATTCAGGTTAGTGCAGGATTTGGCTTTTTAATTGATAGACTACAGTATAATGCCTTTTAACTTTATAGTATGAGTGTGCTTGGAATGCTTGTGTGGTAAAAGTCTAGTATCATTGTGACAATTCTGTAGGTAAAAGTATTTTGGCACTTACTATAATATAAAGGAAAACATTAAATTTTAAAAATACACTAACTGTATTGGCTTTTTAAATTGAATAAGACAGTTGTTTATATCTGCTGGATGATGACTTGATTGGGGTGTGTTGCAGGACAACTTCCCCGTTAAGGACTAGAGTGGAAAACTTTAAGACATTTATTGTTGTGTGAAGAAGCTGTAGAGGGGAAAGCAATCTAAAATCTCTGAGATGATTGCTACAGATAAAGGCTGTGGCTGCTGCCTCTGGGCTGTGCCAAGAGTCTGCAGTTTCAGTGCACCGCTGCTGTTACCTTTTGTGGCAATGCTGTGTTTGAAATGAGTGTTTCTTATAAACTCTTTCATTTTCTTGCGGCCTTATATCCTCCTGAGGAGAAAGCTCTGCTCTTTGCTCAGAATTTAAAGCTTGTTTTGGAAAGCCTTGGTGAAGGATGTTTTTTTGCAGTCTGTGTCTATTTACCTTTCTCTCTTGTTTTTCTGTGTTGGCTGGGGTAGACAGACACTGCCTTGGCCTTAGTATGTGCTTAAAATCTCTTACTGTGATGTGTGCCAAAGACCTCAGTCCAGCATATACATTCTGCAAGTGGTTTACTATCTGCAGGGTTCTTGGGCACAGGAAAAAAAATGCAGAAGGGAGGAAAAATCTGTTGCTGTTTGTCCTGTGTGATGTAGAGTAGGGGCCTCCCCACGGGTCTGGCATGGTATGTTCAGACCCCTCATGTTAAACTGAGCTATAAAACTTCCCATGGAATGACAACTTCTATGGATGCCAGCAGTGTAATGAAGCTCAAAGATCCATTGACATGGAGGAAGAAGAATATACATTAAACACCATTAAACTTATTTCTGTAACTCTGTTATTCATACAGGCTATAAGAAGGATGTAATGAAAAGAATGAGCTCTGGCCTTGTAGCTCAGAGAGAACAGGATGGATGTAATAACCCTTAAGTGGGCTAAAAGGTGGAGCCATGTAGGAAAGGTCCTTTAATGTTTATACCTGGAGAAGGGGCTGAGCTGGATAATGTTGAAGGTGCAGATTTTTAAATTATTTACGGTGTTGCAATATAGAGGTAACCATCCTATGATAGAAAACATGATTACATGGGCATAGTGAAAAGCATCTCTAAGAAGGACCTTGTTATGGGTAATGAGGTGTTCATGAACAGAAAGGGTGATGGGTATCAAGTTAGGGAGCTGATTAATAATATTTGTGGGTTTCTTTCTTGTCTCTCCAAACCCACTTAGAATTTTGCTGTAAATCTACAACAGCCTTTGCAGTTGAAAACTGTTGTGCTGTGAAACCACAGCCACTGCTGACAGATCCCTTTTGCACAAAACTGGCTCCATGCAGACTTGGAAAGGAGCTAATCTGAGCTAGGATTTACTGCCATGCTGTTCATGCTGTGGAATATTCTGTGCAGTGTGTATGTCACTGTCTTGGTTTTTGTTCTTTTTGTTTAAATACAGAAATCAAAATGCATAAAGGAATTAAGACTGAGTCTTCAAATGTGTAAGTTCAGAGGGTTGTCATTAAAATCTTTTTGCAGGGTGAACTTGCTCACATTTTACATGTTCTCTTTCATTAGCCTGTAACTTTTAAATTGTCTACCTGCTCCAACTTTCATCCAAGAAACTGAACATCAGAGATGACGTTTGTTTCACTCCTTGGTTTATGATTGCATAGACTGTTTCATTTGCCTTTTGAAAATACCCTTAAGCATTCTGGTTTATCTCTGTTGTCACTGAAATACATGTGACAAGAGTTGTGAAATGCTGAGTTCTTTTGAAATATTTTTTTCCTTTTGACTCAGAAATATATTGAACATATGGAGACTAATTAGAAGTTCAGCTGGTACAACTTCAGAGTGTTTTTGTCACTTGGACTTTTTCTGAAGAGCAGGGTCTGCTGGGAATGATCTGCTGACAGGTTGCTTCAGGATGTGGGAATGAGCCATAAAGTTTATGTAGGATTTTCAGTTGCTCGGATGATTTTCACTTTTGGGAATAATGACGAGGCAGCTTGCTGGGCAGGGATTATTAAACTGAAGAGTTGTTTGCAGATGTAGATTTTGAGTGCAGTTACAGAAAGTAATCTTGGGTTTCACAAGGCAAATATTCTAGAAATTGTATTGCTAATAATTTTTACAAATAGCACTGTACCGTTCTGGAAAAGCCTACATAAATATTTTATTAGTAGCTCTGTAACCTATTAGATTTCTATTTGCTGAAAGCATCTGGCACAGGACACAAGTCTTATTTGAATGAATGTTTTATGCTTAGTCTCTTAAAAAAAATTTATGGGGAGACTCCTTTCTTTAGTGAAACCATCAGCTAAGTTACTGCTTCTACAAGGAAGATTAAAAGTAATAAGCAAATTTTCCCCCCAAAAAGAGCACAATGAATTATGGGATGGCACAAAGGTTTTATTGGTGTTCGATTGGGCTCACTTGTGTGCTTGTGGCTTTTCTTGCTATGAATAAAGTTACCTGGGTTCCATTAATGAGGCTGCCTTCTGTGGGGAGAAGTCGCTGCCACTGCGGAGTTCCGTCCTTTACTGCTTCTTCCTTACTGTGGGTGAGCCTTTGCTTGTAAGGGCAGCTGATGAACTGGGACCTTATTAACACCCAGTCTCCCTGGAAACGACCCTTACCATCTAGCTGGGTACCTCAGAAGAAAACCCAGGACCCCAGCCCCCTTCTCCCCACTGCAAGGGAGCATCTCCCGGCTGTTTGTGGGAGCCTGGCTGCCGCTGCCCAGCCCCGCTCTTTTCTGCTTCTGCTTTCGAGTTTTTTGCTACACTTCAAATCGACATCCCATGTCCGCCCCAGCCCCCGCGGCTCCTGCTACGGCTGCGGAGTTTCTGCTACACTTTGTTTGCCACCTCGGCGTCCGCTCGCCTCTGCCGTTGCAGCCGCCGCCGCGAGGTTCCTGCTGCAGCCCGGTTCGCCGTCCGGAGGGGCACCGGGGCCGCCTGCCCCTGCGCGTTTCTACAGGAAACCCCTTGTCTCTCTCTCCCGCCGTCGCACCCGCCGTTCCCGGCGGGGGGCACAGCGCCCCCTGCAGGCCCGGGGGAACCATCGCACCCGCCCTGCCCGCCGGGAGCCGCCAGCGCCCCTGCCGGCCGTGACCGGAACTGCACCAAGGGGAAAGGGCCCGCGGCCGAGAGAGGCTGCGCTGGGCTCTGGTTCTGTTTGGTGTTGCTGCCGTTGGTGCTGTTTGTTTGTTTGTCTTGTTACATATGTGTGTTAGTAAAGAGCTGTTATTCCTTTTCCCATATCTTTGCCTGAAAACCCCTTAATTTCAAAATTATAGTATTTTGGAGGGAAGGGGATCATATTTTCCATTCCAAGGGAGGTTCCCATCTTCCTTGGCACACACCTGTCTTTCAAACCAAGACAAAAACCAAAGAAGAGTGGTTTTCATTTTACTTAATTTGAAACACATGGCATAATTTTCTCATTTTCTTTCTTCTTTCACAGCAAATCACTGATCTGAAGAAAGAAAACTTCAACCTGAAACTTCGTATTTATTTTCTGGAGGAGCGAATGCAGCAGAAGTTTGATGGTCCCACTGAAGAAATCTACAAAATCGTAGGCATTTAGAATAATTTCCTTGAACTGTGTCTCTTTTTGAAGAGTTCGTTTTGTGGGGAGGTTGCCTATTTCACTTGACTTCTAAGGCTTTTTTTGTTATTGGAAATTTTGGTGTGATTATTTTATTCTGACCTTATCTTTTTCAGTAATAGCGAAATTAAAGTGACCTAAACAGGTGCTTTCCTCAGGTCTCTTTTCCATGATGGGATGGAAACTTGAGTCTCTCTTGACGCATGTTTCAGTAGTTAAGAACATAAATTGATGTTTGGGTGGATCACAGTTTCATCTGAATATTGCTGCCTGATCTTCTCCACTGGTGATTTTTTTTGTAATTGCTGATGTGTTGAAATGGTGTTTGTCAGCTTCTGGGCCAAGGAGTTCTTTGTACAATTACATCATGAGAGGTTTCCTCTGGCTAGAACAAAGTAATTCTAAAATTACTGTTGATAAAATCAGGTTTTGAAAAGAAAATAAAATATCTCGTAGCTTAAAGAAAAAATGTGCTTGGAAACCCTAGAAATTCCCAAACTGAAGTGCAGTACTCCCCATTAGAGCAGTTAAGTGTGTGTGTAGGGGATTTGTATTGTTTGAGTGCAATGGTCCTTAATGCTTTCGATATTTCTGGAAGGCTCGAACCTTGTGAAATATGTCTTTTAACAGCTAAATGTCTATTCTTAGCCCAGTGATACTTTATATTTTCTGGTCCAAGCAAAAAGTAATTTACACATTGCCAATAATTTTTGGTCTGGGTGATCTCCCAGTTCTCTCCAGACATTTTCATTCTTTTGTCACAGAACATTGAGCTGAAAGTTGAGATAGAAAGTCTGAAGCGTGAACTGCAGGAGAGGGAGAAGCTACTCATCAAGGCCTAGTAAGCACCAGTTTATTTCTTGATGTCCGTTACTTAGGATTTGTTTCTATGTGTTTTGCTTTTGTATTCCAATTTTATGTATTCCAATTTTGTGTATTGCAATGCTTTAGGAATTGGAAGATCTAAAGGGCACTTAATGTAGAAATGTCTGCTTCAAAACCAATCCAGGCTGGCAGCTGTTGATTGCCCCATGGGCCTCAATTACAATGGAATTTTCTTTGTTTTCCTGAGGACCAGATGAATTTAGTTTGATCTCTCCAGGTTACTTGAAGGGTATTGCTGTCCTTTGAAGGGAACCTTGCACAAGGTCATACTAGAAAGCAAAGTTTGGGTGGCAGTCATGAAGAAGTGGTCATCTGGTGTTGAGTAAGGAAACACTACCTGTTGTTTTCTTACAAGGTGTTAACAAATACTGAAAAGGCAAATGGAGAGATCTCAGGAGCTCCATGTCTTCATTTATTCCAGTGCTGTTTCTTGTAGAAAACACAGCTCTGCTGAAAGCTTTATAGTGTATTTGGAAGCTTTAGATATATAAAGGAAATATTTCACTTTTTCATCATACGTATGCAATGCTTCTTTATCCAGTGTGCCAAGGCTTGTATGTGGAACTCACGGGCACCACCCAAATTGCTGTATAGTCTGTAGATGTTTGTATTTAACCTTAAAGTGGTAAGCAGGTACAGAGAAGGTGGAAGATGCTTGAGCATAATGCATCAGCCACTGGCACCTGCAATGTTTTCCATGTTGATATGCACTAGGAGTTATGTCTGTGTTATTGTCTTGCAGTAAGGCAGTTGAAAGCTTGGCCCAGGGTGGTGATGCTGAGGTGCAGCATGGGAAAGAGGCACAGAAGATGCAAGATATGGAGGAAATGCTGACTGGCAGAATAAACCTTCTGGAAGAGGTCAGTGACCACAGCTGAAGGAATAATAAGAAATCACTGCTGTCTTTGTACTATTATCTGAGATTTGATACTGTGGTCAACCTATCTTTTCATAATGTCATTTTTTATCCCTCACTATCTGTGCTTGTGTTGCAGTTTGGTTCACATTTGTCCCTTCTGCGAGATAAGAATAGGGAGCAATACAAAGCAGGCACCACACTTTAATGAATGCAATGAAGCTTATTACTAAAACTAAAGGTAAAAAGAAATAAGAAGGAATTAAGCAAAAACACTCCCTTTCTCCTTCCAGCACCTCCCCCAATTTATCCAACATAAAGACACAAACTGAGAATCATTTCAGTCAGTTGACCACTCTATAACAATCTTTCATCAGTTCATGTAAGGAGAGGAGTTTCTTTTTGAACTTGCTGTGGCACTTTACCATGAGGACAATCTTCTCATGGCATCAGCAGCCACCCAGGGTGGGTTACTGTTGGCAGGTGTGAATCCCTTTCCCTCGATGACAGCTTTTTCACAACTGGTCTCGAGGGCTCACGCCCAGCCACTGGGGTACAAGTTTAAGGACGAGCAATTCCAGAAAAACACAAAAGTTCTCTTCATCCATTCCTGGGACAAACCTCCACCTTGCTATAGGGAGAAAAACCTGGGAAAACAAAATCTAAGGTCCTTCTGTAGGCAATTTCTTCCCTTGGAGTAGGGGGACGAGGTGGGCCCTCCTCGCTGGGCCTCGTTCACCTCAGTGTGAAGCAGTCCAGGAAAGAAGAAGAGAGAGGGAAAAAATTCAAAATCATCTTCATTTCTAGGAAAGAGGTCCCCTTCTGCACCTCATCTATCCGTTGTAGCCCTCTTGCTTGTGGAACAAAGGTATTCTATTCACCTCATCTGTCCATATGGAAAAGAGGTCTTTCGGGTTTACCTCATTTATCCATTGCAGCACAAACAGCTGGAAAGCTCCTTTTCCCCCCCAAGCGAGATCATGAAATTATAAGGGAAACTCTAATATCTGAGTTCATTCAGCATAGCTTACAAAAGAATTTCAGCTTTTAAGCATCTCCTGCATCTCTTCCCTCTAGGCCTCAGCCTTTTGTGCACCAGTGACTTAGGTGTCACTAGTCATAATGTCTATTCATGTGTCTTTGCCTTTCCTGGGAAAGGATTGATTGTTGCAGATTTCATCTCTCTGAGGAAAAAACTTACAGCACTGAAGAGGTTAATCTTTCTCATGCCGGGACCTTTCAGGTGCCACTTAATCTCTTCTGCCGGCGGCCGGAGCTGGTGTGGAGTTACATCTCAAAGGCCGGAGCAGAGGGAGAGTTGCACGGAGCCGCGGCCGGGGCCCAGCCCTGCTGGCCGAGCAGGCCGAGCCCTGGGCTGGGCCCGGCCCTGGTCTGCAGGGCCAAGTGGCCTGGCCCCAGGTTACCTGTGCCAAGGCCAGAAGAGCAAGAGAGCTATTCTCGCCTGTTTGTCTTTTAAAAGGTGGTATTCATAGGGCGTTAACCATTTCTGAGCAGTTCCATAAAGCTGTCAATATTCAATTCAATTGATTGATTGGCTCTGTCCAGTTTTGGAGGAAGTGACAGCAGCACTTTGCAAAAGCATCGCTTCCTTGGCTCAGTTTCTCTTCAAAGAAATGGTGCCAGAGGAAAGAAAAAAAAACCTGAAAAGCAGGAGGGGTGCCCCCCTGCGCTTATCAGCAGTAGCAGCCGTGACCTTGGGACAGACAGCTGAGAATCTTCAAACTAAAACTTCAGAGCTGGGATTAAACCATGACAGCTTGAGAAAGTTTATTCCTGTATTTATTGTTGAGCCATTTCTGGTTACTTTACAGGGAAATTGTAGTTTAAAAGGAAGGGACCCACAAGGATGATTGAAATCCATTTAAAGTGAGCTCCTTAAGGGAGGAGGAAAGGGGAATTTCCATGGCCTCTTACTCATTTTAGTGAAACTGGGATTTCTGAAAGCAATTTTTGTGCTGTTGAATTGGTAGAGAGGTTCTTAAATTGCTTCCTCTGTCCCAAATTAGTCAGTCTGGCTGCTGTTTCCCACATCTGATAGGTTGAAGAGCAGATTTTCTAATCTCATGGAGATCAAGTATGTTCTGTAGCCCGAAGATAGTGTTGGCCTCTGACATTAATTGTATTCTGCTTATGAATTCAAACACTGCAGTGTGGTTTTAGTCACAGGTTTACACAGCACTCTGTAATTATATAGATCGAGGGAGTGCTAACAAAGATTAATTTCCTTTAGAGTTCTTGACTGACAGGTGAATGTTGGCAAAACAGCTTTTCAGGAGAGGGGTTGAGTGGGAAAGTTCACTGGTGAAGGAGCTTTTCCTCTCTCTCCCCTAAAGAAATGCTTTTTAGTTTAGATGTGAAGGCAAGAGGGGAATGACTTGTTAGGCTACAAGGGGGCTTTTATTTCATAGGAAGCTAAATTGGGTGAGCACAGCAGGGACGCTTACAATGTGAAAATGAAGATCTGAATGAAATTTGATGTAGTATAAGGCAAGTGTCTTTTTTTTTTCATTCTCCATCTCTGTGAGTTGGGTCACCCAGAGGAAGTTGGCTGAAATCTCTGGTTGTTATCTCCATTTCTTTTGCTGTTCAAGAGAAAAATGTCTGGTTCATACTTTATCAATTTTTGCATAATACTATAAATGATGTTGGAAAGAGTTCCAATTAGCTACAGTGAGCTTGGGAATATTAATTTTGTTGAACAAAAAAGCCCTTCTTTAACCTCTTTAAGTGTAGCTATTTATTATGATAGTGGGAGGACAGTGGGTCAAAACCATGTTATAATTACTAAATATAAAATCATAGCATAGAGGTACTTTGGTTTTCAGTTCTGTTATCAGTTAGGGTATTTATTTTTTATTTCTTTGGAAATTTCCCTTCTTTCTGTACCACAGAAAGTGGATTAACCTTGAAAATGCAGACTCAGAGTTCAGAAGCATTTACAAATAGCTGGAAATACTTGGTAAAAGTTCCTAAATTAAACATCCTGACATATGTTGGATAGAAGAAACTTCAGTATGTGAAAAAATTCATGAGCATTTAGTTCTTATAAGCATCAGGATTGTGTGTTTTAATTTCAGAATCTTAAAGCTGCCCAGGAAGAGGTGGAAAAAGCCCTTGCAATGACAGAGAAGGAGAAAGCTCTGAGAATTGCTGCTGAGCAGAAACTTGCTTCAATTATGAATGCCCTGGCCAAGGATGTGGACAAGGTTACAGAAGCTGAGAAAGATAGGTCAGAACTGTTGACAGTAATGTTTCTAACTGCTGGAATTCTTTATTGTTAAAGTGTGAAGAGTCAGCATGAGTTTGGATGTAATTAGGTTGGTCCTACCCTTGGGTACAGGAGAGTTACTGGCCATCTATGGAGTGAATGGCAACACAGCAACCAGTTTAGTGCTTTGTGTAGCAAAGTCATCTTTAAAAGTTCTCTGAAAGCCTAAAAGGGTCAGGATGTGTGAAACATAAGCTCACAGGTCAGGCAGGTAAATTTAATGGGAAGAGAAACACTATTAGAAATACTTCTACAATCCAGGTTACAAAACATGAGGAGTCAGGGATGGCATCTTAGGCTGCAGAGTTTTCATGTGTAACACTCAGGTCTGTCAGAAAACATTGTTATTATTCCTGGAATACTGGAAGTGTGAAGATGTGTATTGACAAAAGACAACGCACTGACCTGACTTGTTTGTTTTTAGTATGGAGTTTTTTTTGTTTTGTTTATGTGAAATGAGAACCAGCTTAGATACAAATTTAGATGAAACTGAGTACTCGAGGGACACTTGGTGAAGGCACGTAAGGATGTGGTGTGTGAGCTAAGAAGGGAAAGAGATTAATAAGGTTTTTGTGTGTGCTGTAAAGGACAATGTAAGTAAAATATTGAAACTTAAATGTTGATATTTGAAGTGGTATTGGAGAAAAATGAGAATGAGCACTTTGCAGATAGCTCAACCCTCTTTGCTTATGTTAAAGTTACAGCACTTTTTCAGGTTTTCCAGGGTTGTGGAAGTCCTCCCTTAAGTTCTACGAGTATTGCCTTGAGTCTTCACTTAGGGGAGTTGTCTGCAAGATATACTGCAATGACTGGAGAATTGGTGGTAGATGGTGCAAGATTAATATTTAAAATCTTATAATTTTAGACTTATAGAGCAACTGAATCTGTCACTGAAAAGTAAAGAAGCTCTAATTCAACACCTTGAAAAAGAAAAGTCTCAGAGTGGATCTTCCAGTGGGAACTTGCCAGCAGAAAAAAACAGAGAACTTACCATTGCTTTGAGGCTTGAAAAGGAGAGAGAGATAGAGGTGAGGAAACTGTCTGACCAGTTACGTGTTATAAATCTCATGGGGGTAGGGTTTTAAAGGTTTTGTGCATGACACTATGTGAGTGACATCAGCCAATTTTTTAAAATATTATTTCCTCCTCAATTTTCCAGTTCCTTAGCATTCATGGATTATGCTAGGGCTTGGTTGGCAGTATTCATCCTTATTTATCCATTCATTCAGTGAGAAGTTGTTTCCCACTGACTTTATGCCTGTGTAATAGATACTGTGCAATTGCTTTACAGAAGTATATATTAGAGAAATCCTGGAATGTTAATAGATCCCTTACTGGATGACGTAACTGCTGTAAAAGCTAAGAATGTGACTTTAGAGTTTGTTCTTGGGAAGTGTCTCTGCTGTTATGGTCTGGAAAAAAAGTTGTGATAAGGGAGGTAGGCATAAAAAAAAATCTCATGAAATAAAATGCAAGTTTACCCCTTAGCTTACAAAAGGTGCAAGAATCAGTCTTTTATTTCACTTGGCTCCTAAATAGGAAGACAGAGATCCTGAAAGCTGGAAGGTAGAAGCAGGTCTTGAGGCTTGTTGTCTTTTTTTCCTATTTGTTATTCAAAGAAGAAATTAAAGCTGGCAGAATTAAGGAAGTTAATTATGGAGGCTGTCACACATCTGAGAATTTTTCTTCCCTTTTGTTTTGGAACTTAATACTGCTCGGCTCAGTACCTACACACTTTTTTTTTTGTCTGTGTCAAGATTTTTTTATGTCTGAATTGATTACAGGTATTAAAAGTTTTCGGTTCCTGGTGGTCTTGCAATTAAATCAATATGTGCCAGGAAAAACCACCCTGGTTTCACAAGAGTATTTGTGTGTCAAAGTGAAAACAGCAGCATCTTTAATCATTTCACAGGAGGTGGACAGAGTACATATGATCATTTGGGGTGCAGTATTGGAGAAAAAAGTCTGATGAATACGTTTGCACAACTCTGGTTTTATGTATGATTACTTTTTTAAAACAAATAATTCTGTAACCTCCCCAGGGAAAAGTGCTAATTAAAATCTCTCTTGATAAAAGCATCTTGCTGACAAAGATAAATGTCATATAAAAATGCACCTCTATTAACTCAGCAAATGCGATTGTTCTGTCTCATTGAAGAACATGTTTTGCGGGTTTTTGTTTTATTTTCTTTTTTTTTCTTCTTAGTTGGGACTGGCTTATTTCATGTCCAGAGTTTTTAAGCTCATTGTGCTTCACTTTAATGCTTAATAAGTTGTATTTGTGTTGAGAATGAATTAAAGTGACCATAACAACTGTTTTGTTCTTATAGGCTATTAGAATGGAGCTTAAAAATGAGAGAAATTCCTTTGAAAGAAAAATTCAGGTAAATTCCAGTTTTGCTCCTGTTTCCTTGATCCCTTACCATGTGTGTTGGGCTCCCTCTGTTATCCTTTCATAGGCTGGAGCAGATAGGCACAGGAGGCCTTGACTCCAAGAGAAGCAGAGCAGGTCCTCTGTTAAATCCTCTTTTATACGGGATGACAGGAAGACCTCTCCTGATTTTGAAGCAATTTTCAGTAAAGCTGATAGACAGACTCACAAAATATTGAAGGTGATGCTCCTGTCCTGCCCTCTTCTTATACAATATTCCAGGTGCATCTTTAAGGTGCTGCCTCTCATTCTGGGGACTGTACTTTATGTTGGTAGTCTGAGTAATAAGCTTCAAGAACTCTGAGGGAATGTACTTATTAATGTGCAGTTACAATATCTCTTAGTGGGAAGTTAATGCAACTTCCATATAATCTAATCTAGTCACTCCAAGAAGAGCTACAAGAGAGAGAAAACGAGCTTGATGTTGAAAAGAAGAATGGTTTGAAAAGGGATAAAACTATCCAAGGACTAACTGTTGCCTTAAAAGCAAAGGAAAAAGAGGTAGGATGATTGTGATCTTGCTGGTTTGTTGAAGTACCACTGGGGGGGGGGGGGTTGTGTGTATGGCAGGATCTGATCTCACTGTAACCATGAGGATGCTTCTAGTGGGTCCCTGTCACTGCTATCATCTCTCCAAGCAGTTCTGTTTGTCTGCAGTTTGGGCTCTTGGACTGGAGGAGAGAGGAGAAAGTATCAGTTAAGTATCTTTCTCCCTTAAGAACTTTAAAGAAAAATGTTTTCAGTTGTATACTGATTTTTATCAGCTCTGAGCACCACTTAGAAGATACAAGGGGTATTTTATGTTGTTGAGTAAGTGGAGCTGTCAAAGGCAGCTAAAATAAGAGAGGTCAACATCAGCTGAAATTCAGATTGTGTGGAAGAGTAGGAAATACTTCACTTGAGTGATAGGAAGTCTAGTGAGTGTATAAAAGCAAGAATTTCTTTAGATAAGATTTACTATGATGCATTTGGTGTTCTTGAAAGTGTTTTGTGTAGTAGGATGAATGGATAACAAGATCGGGTAGAAATTACTGTGTTGCTATTCCTTGGAAATAATTCTTCCTACACAGTATTCATTTTACTTTATTTAAAGAATGAGGAGCTGGGTTCTGAAATTGAAGAGTTAAATGCTTCACTGGCTAAGGCAAGAGAGGCAACTCACAAGGCACATGTCCAAAAATTCAAGGTAGGAACAAGCAATTTGTTGTGATTTTCCCCATTCCTGCTCCTCCCTTCTCTGTAGTTCCACACAGCAGGCAGTACTTGCTATCTTTGAAAGCAGAGGAATGGAAATTAGTTTAAAATGTTGTTTTAAGATGTTGAATTTTTCTTACTTTGAAAAAAATTTCCCAAATGAAATTATTTGAACAATAGAATGTTCAAATGTCAGATAACTTACGTTGTTTCTCCTCCTTGTTTTTTGGGGTTTTTTTAAACCTAAACCAACTGAGAATCTTTAAAAGAGAAACATGTAATATCAAAATAAGTTAAAAATAAAGACACAAATTATTGGGATGCTGAAATTTTCTTGAGATTTTTTTTTTCTGGACCTGGATTCTTTTTTTCCCCCCACAGTATGGTGCCAGCACAGGCTTCCTATTAGCAGAGTTGACCTGAGTGTGAGACACCTGCTTGGATTATTTATATAATAAATGTGAAACCAGTAGTTATAAAATAGTGGAGTGTTATTTGTGAAATTGGGATTTAGTAATGCTTTTTTTATGTGTGTGAAGGAGAAAAGGGACTTCATGATTTTTGAGACCTTGATGATTTTTAAAAAATTCTAAGTTTAAAAAGTGTGCACCTGATCCCTCCTGTCCACAGAATCCACATTGCAGAGCAAGTCCTTCTCCTCAGTTCTCTGCTCCTTAGCTACAACCTTGAGTTGAAGGCAGCTCTCTGTAAGTAAATCATGCTGCAGAGCCCACTGCTCCTGTCACCTCTGCTGTGAGCTCCAGGGCCAGTTGTAGCAGTACGTGGTAGGGAAGAACACAAAATAGGCTTATGCCAAGGGCAGGGTGGAGTCACCATCCCTGGAAATATTCCAAAAATGTGTGGCTGTGGCACTTGAGGACATAGGTTGGTGGTGAACACCATGCTGGTGCTGGGTTGGCAGCTGGGCTCAGTCTTAAAGGTCTTTTCCAACATTAATTCTGTGATTCCATGGAAGAGTCAGTAACTTCCTGCCCTAGTCCAGATTGAAACTGGACTCTATTCCAAAAGTAGAGTTTTATGTAATTAAAGCTTTGTGAATCAATAATACTGCCATGACCTTGTTTGCACGTTAGACTCCTTTGCACATCAACCTTTCTCTCATTCTTTGTTCAGTCTTACTTCCTCAGCCTGCACTGGATGTCACGGAAAGTGTTGTCACATCAGTAGAAGAAATTTCTGTTGTTACACTTTCCTTGTTTTGTCATTTCACTGTTTCTTTGCAACCCCAGTTCTGAAACACTGGGAAGAGGGGCAGGGTTGGGAGTTTGGATGCAGTGGGGGTAAAGACTCCCAGGCTCTACAAAACCCCCTTCTGGAGCCTGAATGCTCTTTTGTGTTTCAGGGTGCTGCAGATTATCAAGCTCTGCTGATGGAAAAGGAGACCCTGCTGGCAGAGCTGCGCTCAGAGAACCTCACAAAGGACGCTGAGAATCGCAGGCTACAAAGGATAATTAAAGTCACTGGTCAAGAGCTGAGTGATCTGAATTTGGAGAGAGAGAAAATGGAGAAGGAGCTGGATGAAGCACAACTACAGAAGAGCAGAAGTGACAAAACCATTAATGTTATTATCACGTTTTTGCTTTATTTTGTAAAGTCTAGAAATAATTCAGTACTTTAGCAGGTCCTTTCCTAAAAAAATTAGGTTTTTAATTTAAATAACTTTTGGGAAGGAAATACCTGACACTGCCTAATGCTGTGTATGAAGATTGAGGAAAATTCTGGCACATAATCTGCACAGAATAGTATTTTAAATATAATTTTGATAGTTAGATCCTAGGAAAAAACTGTTAACCTTTAAAAGTGGTAAATGGTTACTGTTGGTTCCAGTTTTTCTTATGGGAGAATCTGAACATGCATGATGATGTGTGTTTACATTTCTGCCTTATTTGTATTGTTGCATGTCTGTAGATGATCTTAAATTTCACTACTTAAACTCTCTTCTAATTATGACCTGGAGCTGAACCTCAGCCTGCTCTCTGCTCTCCTAGCAGAGTCACTGTAAAGGCTGTATATTAAATAGCTTCTGCTTGTAAAAGACCCAAAGCACAGGATTAATTGATCATAGTTTAACATAAAAAATGAGGTGCTATTCATTAATTTTGCTGCTTCATATTCTGTTGAGGGTTTTTATCTTGCTGTGTGCATTCAGATAAGCTCTCTTGCTCCCAGCACTCACAGCTGATGCAACAAAGTGAGTTATTAGGTTTCTCCTTTTCTTCCTTTGAAAAAAGGATGCACCTTCTGCTGAGGCTTTGACACAAAACACTTTTCACCTGAATGCTTTGTCATGTTGATTTTGGTAAAGTCTTCCCACTATTGCTTCCACAAGGGCAGCATTTACATAATGAGCAGAGTCCTGCTTGCATCCAGAGTCTGATCTTCCTCAGTTAGGGATTAGTCTCCTGCTATATTAAATTACATAAAAGATTTAATGAGCCTGTTTTTATTCACTAGATGTTTTGGTTCCATTATTAAATAAGGACCTTAATAAAGCAGGGAGATGTGGAAATTGCTGCTCCTGCACTATTCCTTAAAACCAGCAGAGGGATCTCTTTACCTACAAACAAATTAAGTTCCTCTCCCTTCATACTCCCAATTTAATGCATTTTTGTTTGATTGTCATCTGTGGTTTGGCTGCAGTAACAAAATCTGTCTTTGGTGTGCTTTGAGATTTCTTCAGGGCATTGAGGTTAAGGAGAGTGAGAACAGATCTCTCCTGTCTGTAAAACAGACACGAAGAACATTTATTGATTTGAAGTATTTATATTTAACTGTCTTCTCTATTCAGATTTTTTTCATCTCTCAGGGCAGCTAGAATATAACTGTGCAGGAAAGATAGGAATAACAGGACTGAGTGGGGAGGTGCCAGGGGATTCAAAGTTACCTGGATTACAGAAGCCTTATTTAACTCCATTATGTCCAAGTTTTTCATGTAAATGATGAGCTCCTTGGGAAAAAGCATTCCTGCCAAAAGATGAGCAGTCTTACAAAAATTATATCCCTAACCTATTTCCTACTCCTTGCAGAACAGCTGCTTCAATTTCAGAGCTGCAGGTACATTGGATAGAACCACATTGCCTGTGAAGTGTTGCCCATTAAGTAGTGGATATGTGGGAGTTAAAAAATATGCTGTGAGATCTTGCTCTTTGACAAATAGGAAACTGCTTCAGTGATCTGGTGCAAGCTTTTTATGAGACAGCCTTAAAAACTCAGTTCTATTTATGCTGCAAGATACCTATTTATCAGTGTTTCTATTTTGTTAGAATAAAGTTAGCAAAAAAAGTGTATAAACTGTAGAAAATGCCCTCAATATCTGTAATGAACTGTGGTCCTAGCTCTTCGCTCACTCACAGGGAAATTTGCAGGGACTTTCCATATACTGTAATTCGGGTAATGCTAATTTTTGCACATATTCATTAAAAAAAATCCCAACACCCCAACAAACAACCCCCCTAAAATGTGTTTCTGGCCTGCTGTAAACCCAGTTTATCTGGACATGCATTGAGCATTACTGTCCTGGGAGGGAAGAAGGTGAAACTAAATCAAATAAGACTGTTACATGTGAGCTGATCATCCAGATCACAAACTTTGTCCAATATTAGGAGTTTCCTGAATTAATGGGTTTAGATGTTCTTGAACCATGTTCCTGCCTCAGGGTGGACAACTTTAAAAGGTATCTGAAAGAGCTTTTAAGAGCTCTTTCAGTTCTGTATTTTCCAAAAGCTGTTGTTAAGTATCACTTTAAGCATCACTGGCAAGATGCTGTTAAACATCACTTAAATCTCTTTGAAACAAGAAGCTTTGGACTTTTATTTTTACACACTATTGGTGAGGAATAAACGTCTCATCCTTGATGTTGTTCATGGCTACCATGTTACTGTGCCTGTAACAGGGATGGAATCCTTCTTCCTCAAGAAGTTCGTTCAAATTGATATGATTAAACACTTCACATATCCATTCTCTCTCCAGGCCTAAATGTAGACAATTAGAGTATATTTAGTAGATATTCATATTTGATCCGTTGGTTGGGGAAATGCAGAATAACTCATTAGGCAGAATTTATTATTTAGTCTTCCTAGTTGTAGTTTAGCCTGAGAGGGAGGTTTTGGAACTTCACAACTTAATTATTCACCAAACTGGTTTTCATCTGACAAGGAGGGGGAGGCATCTGCTCCAGTCTTCTATATTATAGTGTTTCGCATTAATTTTTCTTAGTTCAGCTATCATTAATCATAGGAAAGTCTCTTGGGGAAAAGGTTGGCAGAGGGAATTGCAAAGTTTGTGCTCTGAGAGCTGTGGGTACTATATTATCCTTGCAAGTCAATGTATAGAAACCAATAGATTTTCTCCCAGACAATTTGAGTGGTCAGTGAGTTCAAGCGACCTGCTACAGTGATGGATAGTTTGGTGTGTTACAGAATTCCAGCTCATGCAAAGAAGGTAATTTTCAGTCTTACCTCTAGCTTTCTTTGGGAAGGATTTAGGGAGTTATGGGGGCAGGAATGGTAGAGGCAAAGTTATGTGCAAATTGCAAATTTCACACAGGCTGTTTTACTTTTTCCACAACTGCATCCCTTGTCAGTCCAGCTCTTTCCATAAACCTGGCCATTACACTGTTTTGCTGCTTTAAAGGGTGTAACCTGGTTTCTGCACCTGACAAGTGCTGGGCACCAAGAGGACTGAGGTGAGATAGCGGGTGGAGGACAGTGGTTGCAGGAGCATCTTTCTAACTCTGCATGTCTGTCATTTTCAAGCTGCTTATGGTTTTCATTAAGAGGAGTCACAGTGTTGGTCCCTTGATGTTACAGGACAGATGAAAAGTCCTTTGAAGTTTAGTTACAGGTAATGTGTCAGTTGAAGCTGTTCAGTAATGTAATAGTATAAAAGTAACATTTTTAAAAGCCGAGGAGTGACCTCTGCGGTGCAGGGAATGTGATAACACTGCTGTTGATCCTTTGCTTCCAATTCCAATGCTGTGTGGGAATACACTTAATGTAACCCACTTGAGGAGCTCCATAACTTGGAGCCAAAAGCCTTTGCAATTATCAGACCTCACACTACTTCCCACTGCAGTTTGTATTTATAGGCAGCAGTTAGGGAAAAACAGGAACATATTGGAGAGTTTGGGTATCTAGACAAAACTTGGACCTGATTCTGCTGTTCTTCAGTTTTCTTAGTTCTTTTGCTCCCAAAAAGAATTAGTTTGCAGAACTGAAGGTCTGGATGTAATCATTCTTTGAATAACATTTGAGGGGGTTTTGGGAGCTGTTAGGCGTTTCTTAGCTGAATCCTGGGGATGAAGCTAAAATGAAGGAAGTAAACCAAAAGGCTATGTAAACGACATTTTGCATTTAATGTGCAAAATAAACAAATAAAACACTGAAGTAATAAAGTGATGTTAAGGATTTGATGTGAACCTGCATGAAGCAAGGTAATTAAGTCAAGAAAAGGACGTAAAACAGTTTGTAAAGAGACTGCAGTTAAATATCACTAGTGCTATTTCTTTGGACTTATAATAAGAAACAACTGTTAAATTTTAAATCCCAGTGGAGGTAAAATTTACAGGTGACTACCATATGTGCAAACTATTTAAAGGGCTTATGCTACTTCACAAATGAGCCCTTTTGGGGAATAAACAGAAAACATTTATTTGAAGATGTAGGCTGTGTTACCTGGTTCTTTGGGTCTGAACAAAAGTTTAGATAGTATAAAGTTTCCTGTAAGTTTTAATTGTTTATTTTTGGGCAACAGCTCCTGCGTTACAAGTTTCTACCTCTCTTTTTTCCATGCAATCTGTGCAGTAGATGCAGAGGAAGAGTTTATAAAATGAAGCTAGATGTCTATGCAAGCTTTGCTTCTTTCAACTGATAGTGTTGAAACTTCCCAGCAAACCAACAAAAATGTTGGAAGTGACACAACACAGTGGTTGTGGGAGAGAAGGTGGAAGAACGGAGAAGCCATGTTGGAAATTTTTCCAACTGCTCTGTGCTCTTAAATATTTTCCACTCTAACTGTGGGCTGACTATAAATTCCATGCTAATAATCTCATATATTCACATAGATGTAGTGATTGTCCTGGTTCATGGCAGAATGTATGGACTAGGAATTTTTTGATGTTACTTCTTGGAACCCAAGGCTTTGTTAGATGGCCATACTTTGAAACCCCAGAGAGAGCTGTGTTTTCAGAGGTGGATTTTCAGATGGAGTGGCACAGGATTTGTACCATTGCAGAGAAGGGCTGTGATTGTGGTGCAAGCCAGGAGTTGCTGCTCTTCCATTGCAGCATTCCATGTTGGTCCTAACAGATTTTGGAGCCCTTTGTACTTGCTGCTGTGTAGAAGCTTTTGAAAGAGATTGTTCCTGTGGTTTAGGAGCACAATGGACAAGAAGCACACATTTCTCTAACGGGGAACTAAGATGTGGAGGTAATGCAGCTAATCTTAGAGCTGCAGGAGGTAATTAACAGAGTCAGAGTCAAGATCAAGTTTTGTTCATGCCTTCTGATCCTGAGGCTGACCTGATTGATCATTTGAAGTTTGGCTTCTTGTCAAAAGAAAAAAGTTTTAACATTTCTGACCTTTTTTTGAATGCCAAAGTAACCAGTGATACAGAGTTAGTGCAACAGTTTTCATGGTGAGATGAGAAAAAAGGCAAATGACAAACTGAATCACCCGTAAGCAATTTTCTTCTATTTCTAGCCAGGAAGTAAATTGACTCAGAAGTGAATGTTCATTCTGACAACATCTATGTTCATAATATTCCCAACAGCCTTGGAGTCCAGCCATTCTGTATGAAAAGCATTTAAACAACAACCTAGATTTTTGGAAGAAAATACTGACATCTTATCTGAAGGTTGTTCTTTCTTTAATTGTATTCATTGATGCAGAGAGAAAGTGACTTCAGTACATTCTTCAGTGATAGTGTGGGTTGTTAGTCTTAAACTTTCTTTAAAGTTGATTTGCTGCATATTCAGTTTCATTTTTTTTGTAGGACCTTAGAAATCAGCTAGAGAAATTACATGGTGAAATGACTGAGAAAGAAAAAGCAGTTGAACACCATTACAATATTCTTTTGAGTGAAAGCAATCAGAAGCTGCAGAGCCAAGAACTTATTATAAGGCAGCTGACAGACAGTGTCAATCACAAGGATCTGCTGCTTGAGGTAGGTAGACTTAATTTTAAATGAAAAATGGAAAGTGATCATTTGATTTTGTATGGGGAATTATTACGAAGTCACGTTTGTATTTGGAGTTATCGTTGATTTTGATGATAATCCTTCACTTCTCATAATACTGTATTTGCAGAACAGACCTATAATTACAGAGTGTATGGCATTCAACAGGATTTCTTCTTAGGGTTTTGTGAAGTGTGTGGACAGAGGGGGAAGAAAGCTTTACTAATACTTATGTAGGATTGTCACTGTTGTAAAAGCTCTGAAGTGCTCATGATTTTCAGTTTACTGTGCAGAAAGTGGAAGTTGAGGAATAGGTATAGATACTGAAATATTTTATCTTCTTTTCTGGGAGCCCCAAGTGACCTGTGTGAGAAGGTTCCTGCCTGAATGGTAACAGACCTCTGCACAGTAAAAAAAGTAGTGATGGTATTCAGCCAGCAATGCAGAGAGTCAGAGTTGAGGTCGCTCTGTATCTGGAGACAAAGGTGCATGCCTTGAGTTCAGTTTTTAATACTGAAAGGATTGCATAGGTGGGGAAAGCTTCTGTGTATCTTTTGAGTTTGCTTCTGGTATCTTAAATTGAGCTCTTTTTGCAAGGTGTGTAAATAACCTGTTCCAGGTCATCCTTGAATATTCTGAATTTTGTTAGGTTTTGTGTTTTGCAGTTTAAAATTAGAGTAGATTTTGTGGAACTGTGTGTTTTCTTTTGTTAGAGACTTGATGGAACAGTTAAAGAAAAGGATGCAGAACTGCAGGAGCTCCAAAATAAGTGCAAGAACCTTCTAAGAACTAAAGAAGAACTTGAGCTGAAAAATGACGGCTTACTAAAGGAGAAATGTGCTGCACAGACTCAACAGTCGATTATCAAGATAGTCAGAGACCTGGAGGTGATTTTTGCATAACTGATCATTTGCAGATAAGTAACTTGACTTCAAATTGAAGAGAATTTTGACTTTGCCTTTAAAGCTGTGGGCTCTTACATGTTGTAATTCACTGTGTGTTGTGCTCTGATGAATTTATATGGCATCACTAAACTCCCTGCTTTCAGAGAGCATTTAAGATGTTTTGACTGGTATAAAGAGGTGGAGGTTTTTTGGTGGTTAGGGCAGCCATAATTCACTGAGTGGAAGAATATCTGCATTTCTGCAGAGAGGTGCAGAGAAGAGTTTGTGTACTTTGGATAGATAAGGGGAAAGATTGCACAGAGGTGGTGACCACAGGAGACGAATGGAATGTGAGGATAAATACAGGTAGGAGTGAAGATATGTCCAGGGCAAGAAGAAAACTGCTTTAAAGCAAAGAACTTGTTCAGAGATATATATATATGTATATTAAAAAAGGGCGAGCAATGTATACCCATTATTTTATTTGATGCCATGAATTGAAAAGACTTGTACCTGAAGTCAGAGGTCAAAATTCAAAATTTTAGTTCTAGAAGTAGTTCCTTCTCTCTTTACCCTCCGTTCTGTTGTAGCAAAAAGAAGTCAGGTACTGTTAAATTTTTGAATCACTCCCTGGCTCCACAGTGCATCATGATGTACAGATTATTGAACAATTAAGCTGCTTTTGAAGGTATATTTCTTGTCTCTTTTTTGTGTTGTTTGCAGCCTGGTGTATCAAGGTTTCTAAAAGCATCAGGCAAAGTAAAAATAATTAGGCTGGTCATTAGACACAGTAATGGTGGAGAAAGCATTTTCATTTCTTTAATAATATATCAGTCATTAAGGAGACTTTCTCAAGGAAGTTCAAAATAAAGGGAGCCAAAAGCAAAGGAAACATAAGTGCAGTGTCTTGGGTCACATTCTGAACAGTCTGGTGGTGAGATGATGAATGTGATGGGTGCTATAATTAACCATGGGAGAGACAAGAACATGTGAAGTCCCCATTATGTGACAAGCTGAGAATAAAAGAGCTGTACCCTTGTTTGCCTGGGTAGCATGAGGGTTTATCCCAGTATATACGAATGTGCAGACAGAGAAAATAGTCTGGGAAAGGCTGGGGATAAATTCCACCTCTGCACAACAAACTGCAGTGCATGCACATAACTGCTGTCACAAAGAGACCTAGGATGGAAAATCATAGGGTATTAATGGAAATCAAACACTGACTTCCCTGTGTACCCCTTGCTCGGTTCAGGTGGATAACCAGGGGCAGGAGCAGTGGCAAGCAGTGCAATGGTAATCACCCAGACTCACCTTCTGATCACAGCCTCTGCTGCTGGTGCTCTCAGTGAACAATGGCTAATCACAGCCCATTGTCCTCTCAGCCCAACCTCTGTGTTGAATATGTCCTGTAAGGACACAGTTTGGCATATTAATCACCAGTTTTTGGACACAGATTTTCCATATCTCTGCTCTCATTGGCTGCCTGGCACTCTTGGATGGCTTTGCGGTGCTGCACCAACTCTCAACAAACCCACAGCTGGATCCTCCCTACCAAAGGGGACAGAAACCAGGCTCTTCAGCCTCACTGATCTTTGAAGTTGAAGAAATTGATTTGAGAGATATAGAACTTTTCTCTCTTTCAGCATATCTTTGTACTTTAATGTAATGATAAATTTTAGAGCAACCAACACCCAAAGCTCTACTGGGTGCCTTGGCCAGGCCAGGAAAGATAAATTACAGGTTCTAATTTTGGAGTTTGGATTTTTTAGCCACTGTCATGGCCTAGAGAGAGTGAGCGAGGGCACTAATAATTAGGGGGGTCTGGCAACTTCTGACTCTAGTATCTCTGAAGTCTCAGAGTTAAATGTGTTTTCTGGATAATTTAGAAGTTAGAAGAAATTACGACATTCTAGTGATGGATGAATGATGGATCAGTGAGGAGGTATAGGTTATATCCTTCTCTCAGTCGTTTGTCCTTTAACCTTCAGAGATTTTGAAGTGATCCTGAGAGTTGCTGGAAGCATGAGAACATTCAGTGAGGCAACTGGATAGTCTTGTGACTTTGCCAATAAGTTAATTATTGTGAAGGTATAAACCTTTTACTTCCATTGCTTACAGTTTAAGGAACCTTTAATGAAAATAAGTTACGTTTTCCACCACTGCTGCTTAGCAATAGTATTTCGGACTTAAATATAGACTTTAACGTATTAGATTGCCTCCTTTCATGGGAATATAAATCTTTCACTGCAATATGGTCCTGGATGTCTTGCAGCTATCTCCTATAACACATTTTATCTCACACCATGTGTCAAGAGGTTTAATGTTTCATTAACTCCCACAGCATTACAGTCTATTTAAGTTATAGAACTGCCTTATGCTTTGTGTACCGTTGGGGAGTTGATTGAAATAATTCACTCCTACGTGTTATTTAGAAATGACAGTAATAACGTGCAAAAAGAAGGGATGTTCGTGCTGCATCTTCTCATCCTTATTATTCATGAAAGATTCTGAAAAAATCAGGAACACTTCCTTGTGATTTTGCTAACCTTTACCTAGGTACTTGAATTTAGAATTTAATAATTTGTATATAGTCTGTGGCATTTGGAATTAAGAAACAGCTCATGTCTTCTGTTACACAGAAAGAGTTGGGAGGATTTCATGAGTTTACTGAGATTTTGGTTCAAATGGAGCACCAAAACTCAACAGGTGAGAACTCAACAGGTGAATCCTAAAATGAACAGGAAAGTGGAACAGGGTTTGTGTGTGGCACTGCTTTGTTCATGCAGCAGCCGTAGACCCCAAGCCATGGGTGACATTCCTTCCCTCATTTGTGCTCCCTAACTCTGCACAGTCACATTGCTCTGCCAGGGCTTCAGAAAGAGCTTTAATTAGGATAGAGTTCTGTAGTGTCTTCAGTAATAATTGCAGAGTTTGTATCAGACATATGGAGGAGTTCACTAGAAGTTTTAACCGGCTGTGAAACAACTAAACTAAGTCAAAAGGTTTATTTTTTCCTGTTGCTTTCTACGTCATTGGTCAGTGTTTGTCATCAAACTTTTCCAGTGTAAATTAAAACCCATGTATTTTATGTTTAGTGTCTGTTCTTGAAAGGCTGAGATTCCAGCACATTGATAAGACTCCTTAATTCAGGCTGCAAGATGTACTTCTAAACATTTTTTTTTCGTGAGATTATTTTATTACTGGCCTCTGGATCACCCACCTCCATCTGTTTGCCTTTGTGTTTCTCTGTCCTCAGTCAGCAGCTTTGCTGGGAGCTCCTCCACTGCTCATCTAGATAATAAATTCAATGTGAAGCTCAGGATTTTGCACTTTGATACAGAATAGTATTTAATGTATAAATTGTGCTAGAACCTGGAAATGTCTCTTAGAACACAGCAGCCTTTAGATAACCGCTGAACATGGGGCATGTGTCCAAAAGCAAGGTTGCTTCTTCAAAGACTCTGGAGTATCAGTGGTAGAAGCTACAGCAGGACCTGCCAGGCAGGTTACCTTAACTGGAGTCATTTGATCACAGCTTGATAACACTTGCAAAATATTATTTAACATATTTGCTGGCATATTGTGAAGTAAGAGTGTAAATAATTAAAAGTAAACACCGGTTGTCCTTGCTTTTGTGCTGTTTACTTTGCAGAACACTGTTCAGATTAACAGTCTTTGCATCTTTAGTGTGAATTAATGAGATTCTATTGTAGCTGAATTTCTTTTGGTTGCAATTTCCTCCTTAGGAATTGCAGTTGGAATAATAACAGCTGCTTAAAGCTCCTGGGTGTAGGTTTCTTCCTTGTTAATGATGTGTTCACTAATGATTTAGTATCTCTTAAGACTTCCCTTAGCTGAAATTCCCCTTAGCTGTGGCACCTTTTCTGTTCCTCCTTTCAGTTTTCAGTTGAAAAAGAAAACTGAGAGAACCAAAAATTCTTTAACAGATGCAGAATTTGTGCCTGATATTAATACATCTAAATTTGCTCTAATATTCCAGTTACTTTCTCTTTGGAGATGACTGATATCTTAGATACTCTTACATAGTAATTGCGAGAAAATACTTCTTTAAATAGCTGCATTTTTTGCTTCCTGCTGAAAAAGTGACTGTCTGGTTGTTTTGGAGTGAAAAAGTTGGGAGAATTTAGTGGATCCTTACTGAGAATGTACCATAAGTGTTTGTGTTTATTCTTATAATAATAATATCATCCTTTCTGTGAGCAAGACTGCAGATAAACCCATTTGCTTTTTTTCACACAAGTGAAGCAGCAGCTTGTAGTGACCCAGATGAGTGTGCAGAAAACTGACCTACGGAGTGTCTGATGTGTTCATCCTTTATTTGGGGCTCAATATAATCCTTCTTGTTCAGAGATGGAACAGAATTTGCTGGATCTCCTTACCCCAAAAAAGCCAGTTTTGTGCAGAACACAGAGAGGACTTGTTCTAAAATGTGTGCTTGGAGCTTTGGCTTGTCTGATCTCCCTTCCCTCCCTTCCCCTTCTCTGGAATAGCTGCCTGCCAGATTGTTCCTGGTTGTTGGAACTTTGGGAGTGAGGATGCTTGAGTTGGGGCTGGGGGACACTTCTGAGGCTGTGAGAAAAGTGCTGAAGCACTGTTCAGATGTGTGATTCACTCATGACAGGTACATAGTGAAACTATCTTTAATAACATAGCTGTTATCTTCAATAACAGCTGGATTTAAGGCCAGTGAATGGTTCTCAGATCCATTCTCAGATTCCCTGTTCAGAAACCTGGGATTTCAGCTTCTTTCACAAATGCTTTCAGGACACCAGTACAGACATGGTCATAGACATGAAGCATAAAAATTACATTGTAAGCGCAATATGTTCTTCTTTTAATTTAGGAAAATAAAGAAGCTGAATATGAGAAGCTGATCCTTGCTTTAAGGAAAGAGCAGAATATTTATTCTACACTAGTGAAGACCTTCAAGGAGTCAGATAAGTAAGTGCTTCTGTTTTGGGGGATTATCTGAACTCAAAAGTCAGAATTTGTGGAAAAATGTGTAGCTACTGGAGATTAGTTTGTTCTGGCCAGTTGTTTATAAACTCTCTGTAGCAGCCTCTAAAGAGAAATGCTTATGTGAGTTTCTATTATCTAAATTACTTAAATGTTTCTGAAGATACCTCTTTTTAGATTGGAATCTCAAATGAGCCATGTTTCCATTTAGGTACCAAAGTAAGTATGGATTTTCCATACTTGGGTCTTGTGTTTTGGCATATAGAAGTAAAATCAAATTGCAGTGAACTTTTGGGCACTGGACAATTTGCCATGGTTTACTCCTAAAATACAGATAATGCTTATCTTAAAAGTGACACTGTGAGAATTTTGATGAGAATATAAATATGCAAGATTTGGGAGAAGGTTAAGCAAAACAGAGTAATTGAAGTTTCCATAGTACACTTTCAGTGTAAAGCATTGAAAAGGGTGACAGGAGCAAGTGGTTTTTAACCTTTTAAAATCAAAGAACACAACAATTTAGAAAGAAATCTGCAGCCTACTCTGTATCCTGTTAATGCTTGGCAGTTGAGGAGGAGATGTTATGATAAAATAAAGAAAATTCTTAGTCTGTAGGCAAATGAAATTAAAATATATTTTTTTTAATTTACTGTTATAATTGCAAATCTCTTAATGAAATATTTAACATTTGAGAGCCAGCTCCTGAAAGCAATGGCTTATACCTGCCAGCTTTGGGGGAACGTTTATTTGTATTTTGCAAGTAGTTTATAGACCATTATAGTTTGGAAACCATACAGAGAAGTAGCACTAGAGTAGATGAGATCTGTGTGTGGATTAAGCACTTTAGCAGCAATGCCAGCTTGTGCTTGGCCACAGCTCAGAACCTGCTTTAGATACTAGAAAAAATACTAATTCAAAATAATGATAGCAGTCAGATTATGGAGGTTATTTCTGATTTCCTATGAAGAGTGTGACCTGACACCAACTCCTGCTCTGTGGGCAAGGAGAGGGTCCGCATTCTGTATAGCAATGACAGCAAAACAGTGTGGCTCTGAAGTTGGTTTTTCTTAGAATGCCTTTCAAATAAGGAAACTTAGAACTGCAGATACAATCATTGGTGTTTTGCAATGAGCTTCTGTAGGATCAGGATCATTAGTCCTGCTTCCCTGATGTGGAATTATGGAATGCGTGGAGCAGTCAGTGCCTGTTGTGCCACAATAGCAGAGGATGCACAATGAGCTAGGGCTTGGAGCTGCTCTTATTCCTCCATCTCACAGTTTTGGGGGCTGAAACATGTTGTAAACTTCATCAAGACTTGAATCCCAAACTTCTGGGGAATGGGTAGACAAGCCCTACAGATACACAGATGAGGAAGCTGGCTTTAATTGCCGTCAGCAGTGACATGGATTTTGGGCAAACATCTGTTTTCTTGCTGACATCTTTTGGGCATTATTTATTTTAAGCAACCTGGGTGCTTATTTTTCAAAACGAGCTACTGGATGTCAGGACCAAGATATTCTTTCTCTCTCCAAGAGAGGAATCAGTGCTTGTTCTTACAAAACCTTTAACTCATGAAAAGGAGAAAATGTGCTTACCTGGCTTCTAGTCATGTATTGGTTTGGTTTTACTCTTAATTACTTTGCTGAGCTTTTAAGAGCTCTTTCTCTTCGAAGAAGCTCTTGTATGAGGAAGAATTGGTTAAAGCAGTAGTTTCTTGTGCAGGAACCCCCGACAACAGCACACTTGTCAGGAGACAGACTGAGGTTTTTCATACATGCAGCCTTTTAATCCATGTGCATCTGCAATACTCTGTTATTCTCATGCAAGTATGATGTGCTCTGTGCTCCTGTACAGTCTCCCATCAGATGGATTGAAATTTTTTTAAAGATCCCTGAATTCTCTGGCATTTAGTGCAGTGGCTTGGGAATTCTGAAGCAGCTTAATTTATCTTAAAATACTGAGTGAAGTAAATGTGAAAATAAATAATACAGAGACAGCCTTTTATTTTTTTTTATTAAATCGAATTTATTTTATTACAATTTCAGGTTAGTTTATTTTCAGCACTTAAATCTTTTTACAGATTGATCAGAACTGCCTTGCTGAGGTAGTTGAAGGGTGTGGGGAAAATGTAGTAAGGGGCAGCTGACTGTGGGGCCTGAGGAGCAGCTGATGCTGAAGAGCTTCAGTAGCAAAGCTGCTTAAAAAATTAAATCACCTTGACAAATTATAAATTTAAAGTTTGGACATTTATGCCCCATTGCAGTAATTGAGACAATTTAGAATGTAAGAGGTCTTTTTACAGACTCTGGATAAATGAAGAAATAAAACAGTTGTGTCTGGGTCCTATTTTCAATGAAAGAGGATTTTTTGATACTTTTCCTAAGTGCAGCATTAGATTATCTAGTGTAGCTCTGTTGCAGGGGAACAAAGTTTCCATGGTCACCACATAATGGAATACACAAAGCCATCAGCATTATGTGATAATGATATTTTTCTGGCATACTTTTTTAGAAGTTAGTAAGTTAGATTTACCCTAAAAAGAATTGCCCAGAAAGAGGCTGATAGACAAGCTCTGTCGTGGGGTAACTGACTTAGGCAGCACAGTCCAAAAGAGCAGGAAAAGGTTGTGTATGTAAACATTTAATCTCTTCTTTCTATGTAGAGATTTGTTTGTACTTATGCATCGAAATGATGGAACTGTGGGGTGAAACCCAGCCGTGGGGAATGAGAAATGGGCTCTTGGTGCAAGCCTGGATGGAGAAAACACCAGTGCACACCAAAATGTTTTGAATTGAATCTCAAGTATTTATTTTTCCCCCTTTTTTTCCCAGTATAAATAGCTTGCAAGTGGAACTGAACGACATTTTTATGTTGAGAAAACAACTGGAAGAAGATGTTTTAGGTAACAGGAATCTCCAGAAGATCTTACAAGATCAGATTAAGGACATGGAAAACCACCAAGGTTTGTATCCATGCCCAGTCCAACCCTCCTCCTCCACAAAAGAAAAGTGATTTTATTACAGTCAGTTTGCTGGCATGGAGAAAAAATATTTGAGAGTCAAAAAGGTGTGAAAAGATTCCTTTTCGACTTTTTATACTGAAGATGATTTGGGGGATTTGTAACAGAATGTCTTGGAGCAATCAGGGCACATACAGAGGGACAGCTTCTCTTTCCATGCAGCAAATGTTAGAAATTCTGTGGCAATTCTACTGCAGGGATAATTTTATGCTGCCTGCAGCTTTGTACCCACAGAATTTACTGTTTTCTACATAAGTCAGAGATTCCTGACTTGGAATCAGTAGGTGGCCATGGGATCATTTTCTGACCATGGGATGTAAATAGTTCCCAAAGAGCTTGTGGCTCAGGCACTGGTAACCTCCTCCTAACAGAAGTATTTCCAGAGAAAGAAAAAATACCCAGAAGTTTTGTTACTTAGTAATTCAGAAAAAGTAGAGCTTTTAAATATAGCTTAGCTTCTGGCTTTTTTTCTGTATGTCTTGGGAGGTGTTTTTAGTATATTCTTAGATACAGAAAAGAATAATGTAAGTGGATATCGTTAAATAGTTTACTGGATATGTACAAGATGTTTCTGTTTTATTCCTTAGAGGATATATAAATAATAGTAAAGCCTGTTCACTTCCCCTTTCAACTTAGATTTTCAATTTTAGCATAACTTGACAGCTCTGATAAGTGACAAAAGGTAAACTTCAGCTGTTTCAGAGTTTCCAACCTCAAAAGCCCAGAGATAATCAACAGCCAGGGTGGGCCAGAGTGTCTTGTGGATACTCCAGGGTTCTCAGGAGCTGTTGTGTTGAGGATGACGCTGGTAGGAATAAAGACTGAAAAATTAGTAATGATTTGTGACTTTCGGGTCCTTGCAGCAGCCACAGGATCAGTGTCAGAACTAGAGTAGGATTTGGATGTCTCTTCTTTGTCCTAAGTTTTTTATGCTTTCTCCCTATCTAATAAGTTTTATTTATAGAAATGACTGTTATTTATATTGTAAATAAACAGGTGTTTATTGAAACATAAATAATTCCTGCAGTTATAGAGACTGTGAATAAGTAACTATTTTCAATCCAATTACTGCATTCTTTTGACCCAAAAGCAAAATAAATTAACTTTGTCTAACCTGGCTTTTTACCTTGAGACCTTGAGTTCATATTTGTAAAACTATATTTAAAATAGAATAACTGTTCATGCCTAAATTACCCTTCCTAAAAATTATTTCTAATTGTCATGCTAAATATGCAAATTATAATTCAGAATTACATTCATAACTCATGCTGATAACCACAGAAAATACAGCATGTCTGTGTGTCAGAAGCACAAAGAAATATGAGGACAAAATTTTTTCAATTAAACAGGAAGCTTATTTTGGGAATTAAACATTCTAACTGGCCTCCCACAGACTTACTGGAAGCTTCTTATTCAAAAAGTCCTGTGCATTTTGTGCTGCGTTTTCCTGCAAATGGAGTTTCTGAAATAATGTCTGTCCTTGGCTATTTTGGCAGATGAAACGCTATCTTTCTGTGGAGATCAAACATCTTATATGAGTATCTGTTTAGGAGAACAAGACCATTTAAGCCTTCAGATAGACCATCTGTCTCTGGAAGAACTTAAAAAAAAGGTATTGATCTTTTTTATTATTTACTGTTTCTAATGGCTTAATTCTGCTTTGTTTATAGTTTCTGTATCTCTCACAGAAACATTTATTTAGGTACAGTTGGGTAGTTCTGAAAGGATTTGAAGCTCCCATCTCTGTGGTTTGTGACCCACCTCTTGTGAGCTATTTAGGCTTTGTTACACCACATGGGCTTCAGAATCAGCTGAAAGCTGAGTGATTTGTAGCCAGGGTTTTGTGGTATCGGACACCTGGACTCAAGGTTTTGACTCAGTACCATGTTTCAGATACCATCTACATCAACTCCAAAGAAAGGTTTTGCATTGAGCATCCCACAATGTATATTTCATGCAGCTTTATTAATCATGGAAGTGGTGGTGTCTATATTCTGTATTCTGTATAGCACACTCCATCTCAGGATTTGCAAATCTTTTGGTAAAGAGGGCATGTTATAAAATAACCCTGAGGTGAATTCTCTATTCTGCATGAAGAGAACTGAAATTCACAGAGATTAAATGTGCAGACCAAACAATAAATCAGTATTGGGGTCAGAAACTTGTTCTCTTTCTTCTGATCCCGTGCAGTGACATCTGATCCATGCACCAGTTTATGACAAGGAATAATTTTGAATATGGTTGGTTGGGAGTGAGCATAAGTGATATTTTTCTCTTCCTCGGGGACAGCTGAATTGTAGGCAGGTGCTCACACTCTGGAGATGAGTAATCTGAAGGAAGGAAGTTTGTCTTACTCTGAACAGGTGTCCCTAAAAAAGCCCCAGATTGTGTCCCAGTGCCATTCTGGGGTTTCACCACTTTTATCTCTGAGCATGTTCCCTTCAGAAGGCTCAGGGATACTCATTAGCAAAAGATATTTATAAATCATTTCTTACTGGAAGAAGGGTTTGTGTGACTGAAAGCTGACCTGGTCTGATAAAAAGATTTAACTTCTTTCTCCAAATGTTGCCTTCTTGATGGAGTTCGTGGCTTTTTGGCTGTGAGAGTTTTGAACCTGACTGTCGAATCAGGTTGTGGGTCTGTGAAACTGCTCAGAATGAGAGTGGCTTTTAAAGGGGGTTGGAGACACAAGAACAGCTTGTTCCTGAATGCTGCTACTTTCCAGTAATGCTGTTTTTTCTTGCATTAAATGTTTCTTCTCAAATCAGCTGTTCGTGTGATGTGCCCTCAGGTTTATTCTTGCCACTGAGTTGTGAAACTTGTTACCTACACTTAATAACTGACCATGAGCTAGTGTTACAAATTAAGGTACCTTGAAACACTAATTCACAAATACCAGAAGCATGTTTCCATACCTACGGAGATTGTCTCAGGAGCAGATGGACAAACCCAGGCTTCCAACTCTGCAGTTTGCATTTAACTGGAGATATCTCTGTCATCATTTGTTTTCCTACTAGTTTGGATGTTACCAGTTCTGCTTGTTCTTCCTTTGGTTATTTAGGTTACTGACCTGCTCCTGATGGTCAAAGAGCTGCAGTCAATTAACCAAGAACTTAAGGCAAGACAGTCTGGATGTTGTACAAAGGATTCTCAAGGGAAGGAAGCACTGAAAATATTAAACCACAGAGAGGTAGGTTTTCTGTTTTAAAGTAGTGAGTCTGACTCTCACATCTAATCTGCCTCATGGAGTCGTTTACATCAGTGCAGGAGTGTAAAGCCCCCGGGGCTGAGGTTTCTAATTCCTTATAACAACTTTTTAAATTAATGATGTAAACAACTTTAACATGTTAGCACAACAGAGAAGCAGCTCAATGCAAGTGTTCAGTGATGTGTCAAGTTGATTTTAAGGAAGCAACATACTCATTTAAATATTAATTGGGTTTGTGATCTATTTGTTTTGTCAATTGAAAGGGAAGGAAGTAGTTAATTTTACAAAGAAAGCAATATCTTAGAAAACATTTTAGTTATTCCTGAAAGTCTGTTTGCTATTGCATAGTCATTCTCAGGCTGTCTCTAATTTTTTGAGAGTTTTCTTCAGATCTCTGATGCATCTTCAAAATAGGAGGGTTCAGTGTAGCCAGAAGACAAGGAATAGAACTTCAGGTCACCTAAACACGTGGCTATTTCTTCATATAGAATACAGAAGTACATGAAGAAGGGGCCAATGGTGGGTTGCTGAGAGATGCAAGGAAATAATCCTTGCTGGGTGTTTCATTCATTTCCCCAAAGCTGGGATGGTTTTCAGCTGTGGGGAAGGAGAGACCTTGGCAAAATACTTGGACTGAGCAGCATTTTGGTTGCTGGGTCCCCAGGTGTGTGTGAGTGGTGAAGGTTGTTCAAGAGGTCCTGGGTGACCCAGTTTGGAAAGTATTACTTGAAATGTGGCTGGTAGTGCTTGTCTTTATGTTCCTTTGTGGCTTTTGCTTTCAGTTCCATTGTTGTTGTGCAGAATGTATTGAATAGGAAAGAAAAAGTACAAAAGGAATGATGACAGTGCTGGTATTTTGTGTCTTGAATTTCTGAATTAAATTCAAAAGAACAAGATTAGAAAGTGTGAATCAGTTACGTGCAGGATTGGTTGATTCAAGAACTGGGACTGGGGAATTAATGATTTTTCTGCAGGACTCAGGAAAAAAGCTGTCTTTTCCTGGATGTGCTGCAGGTGTACTGGGACAGTCACAAAATATTATTGCTTCTTCAGTTTTAAGACATGGTCATGCTGTCTTTAATTGAAGTATATTTTAAATTAGAAACAGATCTTTAGGTGTGCCATGGTTTTATTGAAATGGTGGATTTATGTGTCACTGAGAGGTTTGGGAGAAGAGCTAGTGGGCAATCACTGTCCAAGTGCCTGCACTCTGCAAAATCAACATTTTTAGCAATTTGTCTCGTCATCCTGCAGAGGGCTCTGCATCCCCGTGAATGCTGCAGTGAATTCCAAAGGAATTCCTGTCCTGTGCTATGGTTATTGTGACAGGATGCTGTGTGCTCCTGCTTGTCTCTACATGACCAGTACATACAGGGCTGCTCACTGAAGAAGCTACAGAATTAGATGCAGAATGACAAAGGGAAGCTTGTAAAACATAAATAAACCTCAGCATTCTAGGAAAGGAAATAGAAAAGTTAAATATGGAGTTTAACCAGTGCCAGAATGACTGTAGTACTATGGAGCTCAAAAATGAAAGGATCTTTAGTTAAAAGGTTTTAGTTCAAAAAGGTATCTTTTTATCAGTCTTGGCAATAAATGACAACCTGGATACTGGGTTACGGGTGTGACAGCAGTGTGTTTGGCATATTAACAACCACTGTCAAAAACCTCCTACATTCTGTTTTTCATGGTTTTTTGAGCTAGAATTTGTTGGCAGGTAGTGCTAGGATGACACTGACATACGTGTTATAAAAGGAATTTGGATAGACATGGGAAGAGGGCTCTTCCTCAGGTTCTTAAAACGCTCCCATCCTGCTTTTCCTTCCCAAAGCCAGAGCACAAACCAGATGAATGTGTAGATTGGTGCCTCTGCAGGGTCTGACAGCCCCTCATCCTCCTCTCCTTGGCTTCCTGGTCGTGCTGGGAGGGAGAAGGAGGACAGGAAAAGGTTGTTCTTGTGCTGTCCTCTGAATATCTGCCTTCTCAGAGAGGGGCAGCCTCAGTTATTTCGGCCTTCAAGGCTCTGGGGATCTTTGCAAACCAAGCACATCAGTGCTTCATTAGGAAAAACTTCCTCCTGGTTTTCAGTCTCCAAGGAAATACTTCAAAACAGGCAGCTTATTCTTGGTAGACTTACCTTTCTGGCCTTAAGACACTTAGATTCTTTTAATATTTTGTGGCACATTAGGTTATATTTCTTGGAGTACAGGATGTTTTGACCTCTCAGACACACAACCATAGGATCAGGCTCAGCCTCCAGTGATGTATTATCACAATGTGTTTATAACCTGTTGGTCTTATGTAGTAATTTAATTAATGAATCCTCACTTACTAAACTAAATACTGGCCTGAGAAAAGCAGATACTAAAAAATGTTGACACATAAAAGGTAGTTGCATTGAATGGATAAGTTATGTGTGCAAATAAATTTATTTTTTATACACAAATGCAGGGTTTGTCCTGAACCCACACATGGAAGATTCAACCTAAATAGGTTTTTTTAAATAATAGTTAACATTATTGGACTTTTGGCGTCCCATGATTACAACAAAAAGATTTTTTTCTAATGCATGCTCTTGTAATATACCACAATCCCTTCTGCATCTTTCTCCAGTTCTCAAATTGTCTTTACGCTGTGTTGTCCTAGAAAACCAAGTCTGAGTGAAAATACCAACATAACGCAAACATGACTTGGAAGTCAGTTTTCCTTATAGAATTCTAATTGTAAAAGGCAAATATATTAATACTCTGCACCTTCCAGTTTCTGCCTTTTAAAATTAATACCTGAAACCGCTAGGGTTGGGAGATAAAAGGGGTTTTCTCATTAATTTCATATATATATATATATATGTGTGTGTGTATGTATATATGCATACATTCAATGCATACACAATTTAAAAATCAAACCCCACACATACATTCAATTCCCAGTGTTCTGAGGAAGCAGAAGTAACTCTGTGCCATGCAGGTTGGAATCCTCTGTGTCAGGGCTGTATCCTGCCTATGGATTAGGCATATTTAGGCTTTCCAGAGGAGGCCACAGAGATGGTCTGAGGGCTGGAGCCCCTCTGCTCTGGAGCCAGGCTGGGAGAGCTGGGGGTGCTCACCTGGAGAAGAGGAGGCTCCAGGGAGACCTCAGAGCCCCTGCCAGGGCCTAAAGGGGCTCCAGGAGAGCTGGAGGGGGACTTTGGACAAGGACCCGGAGTGGCAGGACAAGGGGGAGTGGCCTAAAGATGAAGGAGTGCAGGTTTAGATGGGATATTAGGAAGAAATCATTCCGTGTGAGGATGGTGAGGCCCTGGCACAGGTTGCACAGAGAAGCTGTGGCTGCCCCATCACTGGAAATGCTCAATAGCATCCAGCAAACCAAAGGGATTCTGCTCCTGCTCTCAGTGATGCTGATGTCAGGGACTTGGGTGCTGCTCCTAAAAAAGCTGACTCTTCCTCCTCCTCTTTGCTCAGGCAATATCAGTGATGAGAGATGGGTTGGGATCTGTGGAAAACAGGGACTAAAAGATGATTTGGCACTGTTTGCTACAAATGGGCAAATTTAGGCACAGACACAGCAGACTGTAACCTTCAGTGGTGCAGTAAATCTTTCTAGTGTACAGCAAGCCACATGTGCTTAGTTTTAAAAGCATCTATTTCTTGAATGCTGGAGAAGAGCCTAAATTGTGTAGCAAATGAAAATAAATTCTGGAAACTGGAAAATAAAATAGGCAGAATGGGAACACGACTGAGGATACAGAGCTCCTTTACCACAAGAGGTTAAATGGTTTTTATATGTTCTATAAATTCTGAGGATAAAGGGTTAAATGAAAATGAAGGAATGTATTAGATAAAGTTTCACTTTATTTGATATGAGTCATTCCTGGGGTTTATATTAATTTTCTTTGATCTTGTTGAAGGAATATAATTCAGTGTTTGTCACTTTGTATTACAGGCTTTTTTATTTTTCTTTTAAGACATATCACTGTATATCACAGTATTTTTTTTGTGCTACATTTTCACATCGTTCCATACTTTATGTAGTGTCTTGAAACAACAGAGGAGCCTGTGATGCAGCCTGAAGATGGTGACAATGACAGGAAGGTGCAGAACAGTCAGTTTTGTGAGAGGGTCAGTCAGGTATGATCTGCTCGGGGTATGTTATGTTACAGTGTTTTCTTCTCTGCATGCCTTTAAAATGTCTTTATTTTCTTAGAGCATAAAGTCTTTTGGAAACAAAACATACTTTTCATGGTATCTGATTTTGCTTTCAACTAATTGTTATCCCAAAGAGCTTCTGGAAGCTTTTTCCTGTATTTTTCTGCTGGTTTTGCATTCAAGATTGTTTTCATTGTGGACTTTGTTTTCTGTTGTTTGCATACTCCTAGTCACCCTGAATGGGGCTGACAGAGTCCCTTAATATTGTGTTTCTTTGCATCCACACAGGTTGATCTCCTGCCTTCATTTCAGTCAGGCCTGAAGTACAAATTGTATGAGATTCACTTGCTGTGACTGAGGAAAAAATCCTGTAGATTCTTCTTTAGGGTTGAAATGCTTGATATCTTGGTAAATTGTAAACTGCATTTTCATACAAACAGGAATCTACTATCCTCTCAATCTAATCAATGTAAGATAAAACATCATGGAATTGTAAAATAATCCAGGTTGCAAATTGGTTCGTAATGTTGCAGAATGATGATATGCTGCTGTATGAAATCTGTAATTTCTGTGTTTTTCTGTTTACCAGGTGTGCCTTCAAGTCTCTTTGGACTTTCCCTGTGAGGTGGATAAACAGGTAAGTGATGTATTGTAAAGACTCTTTTGGCTCTTGTTGCTTATGGGAACTGTACCCAAATGGGCCCAGACTGAATTCTTATGTGATTGATACAGATTTTGATTGTTTTATTGGGGTTTGAATGACTGCAGAGATCCCAGGTAGAAATTCCCAAAGACACAGCCATGATGTTTTATGCAGAAAGTTGGCAGCTTGTAAATTCTTCCAAATTTTGTCCTCTCCTAGCCATCAGGGCTTGAATCTGAAGATCCCAGGACACAATCTGTACTGTAAATACAGATGATTCAAAGCTGAACTAATAAAATTGTTAGCTGCAGTCTGCAGGCAACATTCCAGAAGTTTCATACCTCTGTTAGCTAAAGACCTTCAGGGATATCTTCTCACTTCTTACTAAACAACTGATCACTATGAATTAATCATATGAAATAGATGTTAATTAGTTTTTATATTAATAAATAGTCAGCAAAATGTCTATGGATGCTTCTTAATGTAGATAAAGAGCATCAGGAATTACAAAACCTGTGTACAGAAAGATTACAGCCCTGCTGAATCCAATAGAACATTACATACCTGTGTAATAAGACAACGTTTGCAATTTTTTAACAGATAACTCCATCAGGCTATTCAGAGAGTTTCTGCAAAGCCAGACATTATAGGAGTCCAATTAAGCCTCAATTTGAGCATGATACAATTGACAAACACTTGAGCAGAATAGGAATGAGTGAACATGAAACAGACGAGAACTTGCTCACATCTGTTCTAAGAGAAAATAGAACATCTGTGCTGGAATCTACGTAAGTATGAGGGATATGCACTGCTTTGACAGTATTTCTGTTTGAGAAGAGAATAAAGTAATTTTGCTAAAGTGAATTTAGATAATGGCACTATCTAATTTACCTAAGAGACTGGCAAGGTACCTTCAGAGCCATTTTAGTCTATCATGCTATTAAGTAATTAGGAAACATGCTATCAGTAGAAATCCTTACGAAAAATCCATTGCAGGAAAGAAACTCTCCAAAGTTACTGATCCCTGGAGCTTTACTGCGGGGGCTGATTATTTCCAGGATGGGGTCTAACAGAGTTAAAGGGCTTAGTTGACATAGCTGGTATTTTTCTTTGAATAACCAAAATATCTGAGAGCACAGGCTAGCGAAAGATGATGTGGTGGAAGGGACAACGTTTTACTGCTGTGAAAACAGTATGTAAAAGGATCTAAGGGTGGAGGAATTGGAGTTACAGTGACTTCTTACAGGGATAATTTTGAATGGATGGTACTGCACCTTAATGCCCTTCGCCATTCCACCTCAACTGCCTGGACAGGGCTTTGCTGCCTCTCAGTGCAGGGAGTTGAGGCCCATGTCCTGCAATTGACTAATGGGTTATACCAGTGCAACCACTTGTAGGACTGGCTGAACTATATTCTAAGTTCTTGGGTCACTTGTCATGCAGGAGAAAACACTTGTGGACCTAAATCTGTACAAGCCTTACTGCATCGGTGGATTTCAAGAGAGTGTGTGTGTGTGTGTGTGTGTTAACTGTGATTTGATCAATTCCTAGCTGAAGTGCTCATTTCCTTAGGAGCTGGACAATGCCAAGCAAGAAAATCCTGTACAGGAAAACCACATACCCTGACTGATTTTCATGCTTACACCACTTAATCTCCTGGTTGAGAACTGACCTAGAGCTTTGGTGTAGATAATTCTCATGTTCCTTTCCTTGTTCTGTAGTTTCTTTTCCTTCTCTAGTTCCTTTCCTGGTTACTGTACTGACTACGTGCAGAATTATGTGACTTTTCCAGTGCCTGTCAGTGCTGGGAGCAGAATATCCCGTGGAGTTACACAAGTCAGACCCTGGTTTTTGTGTTCACCATGCTGCACTTGGCTTCACTCGGGCAATTCTGTATTTTCACATAACTATTTAAAACTCTCCCAACAGGCATAAATGGTCTTAGTTGTCAGAGGAGTAGTTAGTGGTGAATGAGGAGATACTACTCCATTAGAAATGAAGAGAGAGCATTGTTTATTTGGTATCTTTACTTCAAAGTTGGTTAATGAGTAATTCTAGCACCATCATCTTTACCACTCTAGTGTGTAATCTTTCCTGTGTTCAAGTATAAATGACCTGGCTGATGGGTGATGAGCCTGTGCTTTGCATAACTGAGTTCTTACTAATGTCATTAGATGCCAGAGGAAGCCATAAAAAGCCTAGTTAGCTTCTACCATTTCAAATGCTAGACTATACAAATGCAGTTGTTTCAAACTCTGGTTTATATGTTTAATGGCACAAACAGCTCTCTTTTAGACACATGAAATTGTAGAATTTCAGAGCTTGCTTATGCTTTAAATGCTTCTTATTTGGCTTCAGTTTCCCTTAAAGCATTGCTTTCCAAACTGCTGTCCATGAACCACTAGTTATCCACGGGGCAGTTTGGTGGTCTGTAATGAGCTGATATTGCAGGCTTTTTGGCTGATTTCTCATTTTTCGTCTTCCCGGTTCCATTAGAAATACATGGAGTGATAGATTTTCACAAAAACTCAACATCAGGGCCAGGAGTTGCACTTTGAAAGTTCTTGTGGGTCCCTTCCACCTTGGGATAATCTATGATAATATGGTCTAGAGTCTGGTGTGGTTTTTGTATAAATTAACTTTTAAGGTAGAGAGTAAACTTTTTTGAGAATCCATTCATATTTCTCATATTTCTTGTTAAATAGGAGAAAAGCCGTGATGAGGCAATTTATGATATAATTCATGTTGAGAAAAGGTTCTAAAAACTGTTAGTGAATAATTCATTAGTGAGTAAAATGGAACCTCCTGGGAATTTCAGATATGTCACAACACAGCAGAAGGGTTTCTTGGAAGGTATTTTTGTTTGCTTAAATAAAAATCTAAATTCATGCCTTTTCTCTCCTCTTTCCTGAGTGTAGCAGACAAGAACAAATGAAAATTGTAAATGAACTGTTAGATCATCTGAACACGACAGAGGAAGAATGTTCAAGTGAAGATATAGAGAAAAAGGATGAAAAAGATCTTAGGCAAATGATTATTCAACTAAGAGCTGAACTCGGACATTTCAAGCAGGTCACTAAATTCTTAAAGCAGCGAGTAGAATTGAAATCAAGTTTTGATGGGGAAGAGAAGCTTTATCCAGATGCAGTGCCACAGATTAATAAGGAGATTCAGTTGTTGAAAGTGGAATTGAAAGATGCAGCTACACAAACGACTTTAGAGAGTAATGTCATGAGATTGAAACATGAAGGCAAAAAAGGAGCCTCAGAAGAAAAGTCAAAACATTTGAAATTAAATGCAGAAGCAGAACATCAGCAAGAAAATGTGCATAAGGGTGAAAAGCATGCAAGACTTTCTTTTGCTAGAACAAGTGAAGTAAGTTTATTCTCTTTTTTTGTACTTAGGGCATAGATGTATAAAAGGGAAAAATATGTTTCATTTCTAATATTAAATCTTGCTTTTGTATGATTTTTAATACTAGGAAAAGAGATGTAAGCCAAATATATTTTAGATAGTTGTTCTTAGTGTTTTCTAAGTGTTTCTTAGAGCTTTTCATCTCCAGTGCGCTTTAGAACATTAATTAATTGAATTTCAATCCTCCCTGGGACCGTGTACTCGTAAATATTACAGCTTTTGGAAAAAAAAAGGAGTCTATGGTATTTTGTTCATAATGTACAGAACCAGAGCATTTGGAACTGATGAAGTCTCAATGGCAAAAGCATTCTAGAAAATTCTAGATTTGCATTGCATCTGGGAGCAGGCTGTGAACAGGTCAGTGGGAGACTTCCACAAACTCAAATCTTAATTTTAGGCTTTTATTAACATCCTGTCATTGTGTCTTGCTTTCTGAGAAGTGTGGCCAGGAGTGCCCTGTGAAATGGGGGCAGTTCGTTGTGTTTGTTTGGGACCTGAGTGCACACAGTCTGTTCTGGGAGCGCAGACAGGGTGTGCTCGTGCCAGATGAGTTTTGAAGCCTTCTGTCTGCAGGCAGTCTGTGATCCCAAACAAAGAGGTGGGAAAACAGTGTCTGCTAAAGAGTTCCTGTGTATTGTTTCAGCAGCAGTGATAGAAGTGAAGTTGAAAACTCTTTGAAGATCTTGGCTCCTTTGGAGCAGACAAAGGGGAGCATTGCTTTTGATTTTGCGCACTACTGATAGGGAGTGTTGTAGCACCTCCTGCAAAGAGTGATTTCCATAACTTGAGTGATCAAGAGATTTCTGAGAGGTAGCAATTAGAAACAGTTCATTTTTATTCTGGCTTGTTCCTCTTGGATTCGTTTTTCTGAAGGAAGGGGCTTGTAAATGAAGGGATGTTGATAAGGCTTTGGTCTGGGCATGAAGTGACAGGACAAGGTGGGATGGCCTTAAGATGAAGGAGGGCAAGATACTGGATATTAAGAAAGATGGGATATTAAGAAAAAAATTCTTCCCTGTGACGGTGGTGATGCCCTGGCACAGGGTGCCCAGAGAAGCTGTGGCTGCCCCACCCCTGGACATGTCCAAAGCCAGGTTGGATGGGGCTCGGAACAACCTGGGATAGTGGAAGGTGTCTCTGCCTGTGGCAGGACGTCCTCCTCTCTCTCTCTCATGGCTGGGGCATTTGGAAGAGATAGCTCAGTCCAGATTAATAGCCCAGCAAGGGGTCAGAGACCTCAGCAAGGGGTTATCTCCAGGCACCTGAGAGTCTGAGCCCAAGCCCCGAGTACCCATCTTGGTGTGGGAGCAGATATGGAAAGAGATAAAAGAAAACAAACAGCGATGACCAAAAGACATGGTTCTTGTATCTATAAAAGTCCACACAAATTATCACAGAGGCAGAAGTCTCTTACACAGTCCTTGGGAACGTGTGAGAAGATTTCTCCCTGATGTCTGGACGCAGATTCCATGGTTGCTTTTCCAGAAATTGAGGGAAAGGATTTCAATGTGTGCCCCTTCAGCAATTTGGTGGTAAGAAACATTGGATCCTAACTTATACTATTTCTTAGCTAGCTGTAAATTTAATGGTACCTTTAATCCCGCATATATTCCCTTTTTGTCTTATCCCTGTGTAGTAATAGTCTGTTTTAAGTCTTATGTCTGTTAGTTTTGTGTCTATTAATGAATAATTCATTCTATAATAGACCAAATCAGCCATTATTAAAGAACTTGCAAATGAAAGTGGGTCTTGGGGTACTGGCCACCTCAGTAACGCGACTGCCTGCTGCCAGAATTCTGGGCAAAAGGCAGGGACTTATTTAAACCCATTCATCCATTTATAACACTACCCATGGCAGGGGGTGGAATGAGGTGAGCTTGAAAGTCCATTCCAACCCAAACCATTCCATGATTTTCTGTTTCTTTGTGCAATTTTCTTTTTATTTCTCAAGCTCCTGTTTTCCCTCAGTTTCAGTTTGCTGTTCCAAGTCACCATTTTCCAGATTCCTCTCTGGTTTAATCAGTGGCAACCTCAATGCAGCCTTTGAATCAGTTGCTTTAAAAGCTTTCTTGTTTGGACTAATGCACTGTATCTTTAGCTTTGGAATGGCTTTTATAAATAATTTGATGTAGCCAGCTGAAGTGGCCTTTGAGTAATCTGGGTGACAAATGTGTCTGTGCCACAGCCCTGAGACAGCTGGAAAAGGTTTGATGTTATTAATGCAGTTTAGTTAGCTGGAAGTTCTGGATTTATTTTGCAGCCTGTGAAGGATACTGTACTCATATATGTACAAAAGGAATTGAGGATGGCGTTAGGAAGATGGAACTTGCTTTTTATGATTTTAAATTGTGTAAAGACTATAATTGCTGAGAAGTGAATGTGGAAAGGCATTTCAGAATACATTGGGTGGTGAAAGAAATTAGGGGCCTTAACAGCACTGGTGGAGCAAATGAACAACAAAATTATAAACTAAATCTATCTGAACATGCCATTATTGGTTTTTATTATTATTACACACAATTTCGTAACTCTCATCAACACATGGCATGCTTTTATCTTTTTGGAGACAGAACTGTTTGATGCTGTGCGGTTTAAACAAGGAGCATTTATTTTATGCAGAGTCTTCCAAAGGTGCGAGGCTAAAATGTAGTGACTTAAGAAATGTAACTTCCCCCAACTCCAGTGAGGGAATGTGTGTTACAGCGGGAAATGGGTATCCTCCAGAAGCAATTTATTGAGTGGATCAGTGAAGAAACTGGTTTTGTTCATAAAGAGTTTCTCTGTGTCAGAATAAATGTCCTCTGTGGCTGTTGCAGAGTTATGCTGATTTTCTCAAAGCTATGGAAGTAGGGCCTGTTGGAGACTAAAGGAAGAAAGGAAAATAAGCTTAGGAGTTGTTGAAATACGAGGAAGATCCTCAACTTAAAAAAAAAAAAAATAAAGGTTTTAAGGGAAACAGTTGCTGGGCTGGCAGACATTTATGATATAAATGACAGTGGGAAGTCGCAGTTAATTTCTCACCCAAACTGACTTCTCTATTTTCCTAAAGCATCCACAAATCCAGAGCTAATGAATACTCCTGATGGTTAAAAGCCTTTGGTAGTCACTGCTGGATTTGCTGTCCTGCTTCAGGAGCTGGAAGGTTGTGGATGCATGAACAGCTGTGACTTACAGAAAATTGTACCAGTAGAATGGGTTTTTTGCCTCTCCGAATGTTTATTTCTCATGGAGCAAAGGGTATTGCAATTTTATTTTCAAAACTAAGGTGACAGTTGACTGATTTTACTGGAAAATTTTTATTTTTCCTACACTTGACTGTTACACATGAGCCACTAACTTCCCATTTTCTTCCATGCCTTTTTCAGGCTGACTCTGCTTCCTTGCCTAAGAAGTCACGTCTGCCTGTGCTCTTAAGATCCTGCAGGCCATTAGGAAATGTGCCTTTGACCTCCTGGCTGCAGAAATCAGCTTCAGAACCACAGCATCGTTCCGGGGCACCTTGTGAAAGTCTGAGAGCCTGTGAAGTACAAACCAAACCATTTCAGGCACAACCTAATGGAGAGTTACTGAATGAGTTTGGAGCTGAAAACCTTCCAGAGGAGGCTGCACAGGGCAACATATCAGGGAGAGGTAAATAAAGAGCAAATCTGGTGACTTGTGGTACTGCCTGGAAGAGTGGCAGCTTCTCTTGCAGCAGAAAGTAAACCTGGATCATCTTTATTTATCTACAATGCTACTTAATCTTACGAGTTTTCTTGAGTAGACAAATATGTGTAGATCTTGATAAAACACCTTTTTTTTCTTGTTTATCACTACGATATAAGCCAGCTTTTTGTGGAACAAAAATGCTGCGTACATGTGGCATAAAGTCTGTAATAAATGGCAGATCACAAGGTGCTCACGTGCACACATGTATCAGTGTTTAGGTAAATGAACAATTCCCTTAATAAGATGCCAAGTTTAATGAAAAGTGTCTAATGGAGACAAGAGAGTATAAAAATCCTGGTTTTGTTTATGCCGGATAATTAAACTTTTCCAGTATTTGACTGATCAGTCAAGTCATCCATGTCTGTTCCCACTGTGGCTGGGTTAATTTAAACTCAGTTGCTGACAAAGAACTGGGATCAGCAAAGTATGACAAATTGTAAGACAGAGAGCAATGGGTATTGATAAAGATCTGGGGTGGAAAAAAATAAAAATGTACTTAGCAGTTTGATTAAAAACTGAGTAGAGGTGTGAGGGAGAGTAAATATAAAAATAAGACTCAGTCAAGTGATGGGTGAGCCACTGTCAGACCCAGAGGTTGCAGAGACTGTTGTTAATAACAGCATTGTTGTGGTAAGGCACAGATATGGTACAATTTATTGTAAATACTTAGGGTGATGGGACTGGAGCAATTAATTATGATAGGTGCAAAATCCATGGAGAATCCTGAGAAGGGCAGTACTTCTGAATTTGATCCTGAAAGGAATCAGGAGCTGCAGTCCTGTGATTTCTTTTCCACTCTGATTTTTTTCCCTTGGATAACAGGTGTGCTGCACACTTGATGATTCTGAAACTTGCTGTACTAATTGCAGGAGGTTGGTTTATCATCAGTGCTCAGATAGGAGAAACTTTTAAGGCTTTTCTCTAAGCTTAACGTAAAACATTTAAAAATGCACTAGAGAATGATTTACTGTTACATTACAAAGGGGACCTACGAATGTTTATTTTCATTTGTTAGTAGGAGCCTTTGCAATTAATTCTTAGTAGTTACCCATTTAATTAGTTCAAGTATTTAAAGATACTCATATTATCAATAAAGATTTTCCTGTTACAAGTTGTCAGAGAACCAGGTTTGTATTTGTGAGGTGAGGGGTTTTTCTTTGCTTTTTTGATTTTATTTGTTGGTTTGGTTGGCTGGGTTTGGTTTGGTTTTGTTTTTTAACTATCACCACTTAATTTTTTTTCAGTCTCTTACTGATTTCTGTTTTACCTTTCCCCACTGTTCTCCAGTTGACTCATTGCTCAAACTGGATAATGTTGAGACCCAGGTGGAGTTGCAAGGTATTGATCTGGGTACAGGGAACAGGAATGAACATGTAAAGGACAAAAATCAGCAAAACTATCAAGGTAGAGCATTTATATCATACCTAAATTAAAGAAAAAGGAAATTTAAAAACTTTAGTTTCTTCTGAGTTGTGCAGAATTGTAAATTGCTTCAGGTAATCATCTCCCTTGCTGTTATTTGTGGGTTTTAAATCTGGTTTTCTTAGCTGCTCTGGATTAATTGCTCCAAGAATCCAAGTTGGCCTTTCAGGGTTGTGCTTTCAGGAGTGCTGCAGGGATTTATGAGTCTGGTTTCCAGTAAAAATAATGAGTTGTAAGCCTGACTCTGATCTCTGTTGCTAATGTCCTCACTTCTGAACTCCTCTCTGAATTAAATGTTTGTTACTGCTTCTGCATCTAGTTCTGAACTATTGGAATGAAGCAACTGAATGATAGAATTTTGCTTATCTGAATTATTTGAAGGCATTCAAGTAAGCTGAAACCTAATGGAATCGTTTAATGAAAATGTAAATAGGCTTAGTGCTCTGTGTTCCATGTTTCTGCATCATCCATTAGTCTTTTTTGGGAGGGCTTGAATAACCTGAATAACACTGGAGAGTGCAGAGGATATGGCCAATTCTGTAATCCTTTGGTGTGCAGAGTCCTGCTCAATGTGCACACCCTTTGGGGGTGTGGACATGTGCACAGAGAGCTCATTAGTTCTCCTTTAATTAAAGGGCACTGATTCATTAAAAACCGTAGCCAGTGCTCTGATCTGAAATATTTCTTCATTAATATCTGTTTTTAATTTTCTCTGTTTGTTTTCTGGAATGATGCATGGAATCAGGATTTCAGAGTTTGAGAGTTCACCTGGTGTTTGGGTTTTTTTGCCATCTGTGTTACTGCAGCAGAAGTTAATGAATGAAATGTTGCATTCCCTTATTGTGTCCTCTGGAATTATTTCCTTCCTTTGGAATGCCACACAAAATCAGTGGAGTGCAGCGAACATCCTATGGCCTTGATCTCTGGTTTGAGTTGGAAGGGACCTTAAAGCTCATCCCATTCCACCCCTGCCATGGGCAGGGAGACCTTCCCACTATCCCAGGTTGCTCCAAGCCCAACCTGGCCTTTAACATTCCAGGGAAGAGGCAGCCACAGCTTCTCTGGGCAATGTTGATATCCCAGAACCACAGCTTCATTTTATTCCAGCTTTTAGGTAATATTTATTTTTATTCTCTTGTTCTTGATCTTGGTCTTTCATACAGAGCCGCTCCCGCTGAGTTTTTGTACTGATTTACTGCTTGAACCAGGGCATTCAAATTCTCCATGGAAACCGATCTGAAAGTATTACAACCTGTCTGAAAGATCAATGAATTGGCTCCCAAAAGGGAAGTTCTAATTCGTAGTGATCTTTTGCAGAACTAATAGAAGGGGAAAATTTAAATTACTGGTAACTAGAAAATAATAATTTTGCTAGGTACTTTCACATACAGCCCTTAACATAACCAGAACTATAAACATGGATTATATGTAGGAATATATGGCTTTTATTGGGCTGAATTTGAGGTGATTGCATTACTTAGGGATGGCAAGGTTACCTGAGAGATGTGATATTCATATCAAATATGTGCCAGTAAAACCTTTAACACCAAAGACTTTAGTGGGGTTTGTTTAGAACACCTTTTGAAAAGAAGTTATTATAGCCTCCTTTTCAAATCTGACTATTCTGTTGATAATGTTTTTAAAAATTCCGCTGACTTTATACTCCAGTTGGTTTTGTATAGATTTTTAAAGTGGAGAGAAGAAGAATATTTAATTAGAAGCTTTAGGAGGAACCATGTGAAGTCAGAGTCTCCTTTGCCTCATGTTTGAGGTTATCATCTTTGTGGCTGGAAAGGTCTGGGCTTGATCAGTGTCTGATTCAGGAGAGCATATGGCAAAAGAAATTTTCGGTCATTTGCGAAGAGAAAGTGGGTGTATTTTGAGTATTGTTTATTTGAGAGGTAATAAAGGGTTTGAAATATTTGATGTGCAAATTGAATTAGTGGCAAATCATAGAAAGAGGCCAAAAGTCCCAAACTAGTAATGTATAGCTTTTAATTACCTACATTTTGATTCTGCTATTATAGAATTAAATTAAT
>VYXC01003163.1:596382-608628 GCA_013397175.1 Platysteira castanea | reverse complement strand
GCCCGCTCCGGCCGCGGGAGGGCGCGCGGGGCACGGGCCGGGGCTCCCCGCGCTCAATTCGGAATTCACCGAAAACCGCGATTCTGCACCTTCCGACACTCCCACACCTCACACACAGCCCGGGAGCTGTGCCCGAACGGCATCTCTGTCACGGCGGGGAAAGCGTTGATGAGCTTGAGCAGACAAATTCACAGTAAGAGGCTCTTTCCCAGTCACCCGCGTGTGCCTAAACCAGGAGAAATTTCGGTAAGAGGCACTCCCAGTAATCAGCAGTGCTGACCCCAAAGGGATCCCTGATGTGCCTCGCGCAGAACATCTGTGTTAATAAAAACCGAAGCTACCAACCAGAAGCGTCCAAGGCCAGGTTGGACAGAGCTTGGAGCAACCTGGGATAGTGGAAGGTGTCCCTGCCCATGGCAGGGGTGGAACTGGATGATTTTTAACCTCCCTTCCCACACACACCATTCCAGGATTCTGTGATTCCTTCAGCTTTAACAGTGTAAATGCTGATGGCACTTGGTGTTTCACCTCTCAAACACTCCTTGCTCTCTCCTTTCCTGTTTGCTTCCCCGTCCATGTTTACACACTTCCTTGGAAAAATGTCACTGAAATGGACAATTCAGGTCACGTTGCTTCTCTTCCAAATTGGGCCTCAGAGGCTTACCCTGCAAAACTACCAAATCTGCCTACCCAAGCTGGCCTTGCTGTCTCAGAGTTGTTTTGGGAGCACTGAGGTGGGGTTTGAGGATGTCTTGAGTGTTTGGGGGCAGGATTTAGCTGATGCTCATCTGAGTTGGTTCTTAAAGGGAGGGGTGGCAGAAAGGGAGGAAAGGGGAGGGAGAAAGAGAACAAGAAGAAGGGTGATGTGACAAGGGAAGGTGAATTTTCAAGATGGGTAGGAAGAGGCAGAAGGAGAAATGAGGGGCAAGTGTGAGGGGAAAGGAGAGAAAAGAAATGATGGCAGCAAAAAGGAGGGTGAGATGGGGAAGGGAACAAGGACAGAAGTAAGAAATCAGGTGGGGAGAGGAAGGGAAGAGGGGAAAAAAAGCAGGTGGGAAGTGAAGAAAAGAGGGAAAAGGAGGAAGGGAGGGTGAGGGGAAAAGAACTGGGAGAAGAAATCTGTGAGGCCGAGGAGCTGCCCTGTGGAGACCCCGGGCAGCATCTCCCCCTCCCCGGGCTGTGCAGAGACACAGAGAAAAAGATGGACCCGAGTGAGAATTCAGAAGAGGAGGGGAAAGCCTGGGGTGGTTTTCAAGCAATTCCAAGAGAAGATGCCCAGAGCGTGGAGATGCCTTTGAGAAATCAGGTGGGAAGGGAGGAAGCGCAGGCTTGGGACACCCAGCCTGGGATCCAGGGGGAGATGCTGGGATGGGTCAGGAAGCGAAGGAAGAGGGAATTCCAAGTCTCCAAGAGCAGTGGTGGAGCTGTGGCTGAGGGATGCCAGAGCTCTGAGGGCAGGAAGGGGCCTCAGGTGCTGTCAGGTCCCAGCCAGGTGTCAGGTGTTCTCCATCTCCCCAAAAAGCTGTTTCCTTCGTGCTGCTCTGCAGGCTGCCAGCGGCACCTCAGCTCCTCAGGGTACCCTAAAGACACCTGGCTCCATCCTAGAGCAGGTGTCCCACCTCAGATCCCTGTGGTTGTCCAACGTGGGATCTTCTCTGCAGAGAGATTCTCTTCTTTCCATTTTTAGTGGATATCAGCACTAACGCTGTGCAGGACAAGCGCCAGATGGATATCCCTTTAATTAAACCAAAAATACAGTCTGAGAAATGTAATTAAATTAAAAAGACACACTTCCAGGTGGAAGCCAAGTTACTTCAGCCTTTATCTTGAAGAGACAATGCACAATAAATTCTAACATCTTCTCAGTGTTCGGAGATTCTTGTTTGTCATTACAAAGCAGCTTTTCCTTTTGTAGATGACCCGAAGTTGTGGAGGAAGAAGTGAAGACCTTGGAGGGTTTGTGTCACACTACACTGACTTTGGAGTTGTCCACTCATTCTCCATAAATATTTCTTCCACCACACTGCCCATCTCACAGGGTTACTGTGACAGCAGTTCTGCCCAGGTTTTGTGAAAAATCTGCAATAAAACTCACAAGTTAGTGTAGAGAGGAAATACATTAAATAAGGTCTAAATAACACACAGACTAAACAGAAAAAAAAGAGGTTTCCTAACGGAGATGAATGTTCTGGTGGACATCCCAGGGCTGTATCAGACAATGTATTTTGAATTTGCTGTCAGTTGTAGACGAGGCTCTGCATCTCTTCCTTTGTGTTTGATTTGAGGTTGGTGGGGTTTTGATGTTTTACATGGTGTGTTTTTCTAAAATATGTTTCTTGCTTGCACCATCTTTGGGGTTTAGGAAATTTACCATAAACATTTTGGTCTTCTTGTAATCCAAACCCTTTCCTTCTCCTTGAGAAATAATGAGCATAAGGAAATCATCACCAGTGGGTTGGGCTGAGTGAACTCAAACCCACTGCATCCACACCCTCCCCAAAAAGCTACTCCTGCACAGAAATCCACCTCCTATTCCATCAGAGGTTCCTCCTTCCCTCTCCTTCCATGCCTGTCCCTGATGAGACAGCGACAGTCCAGCCCCACCTGCCCTCCCCAGGGCTCTCCCTTCCCTGCTGCACCACAAACATGCACTGGTCCATACTGGGAAGCAGCAGAAAGGGCAGAAGAGAAGCTGAGGAGGGTCGAATGGGCCACCCAGGCTGACCCGAGGCTGCTGCAGCCACTGCTGGGTGGTCTCAGCCTCCCCTTTCCCAAGCACCTTCTGGCCGGGTCATTCTCAGTGGGTGGGCAGGAGAAATCCTGGTCACAAAGAGGAATGTGTTTGCCACAGCCCTTTTCCGAGGAAAAACTCACCCCGGGCTCCATCAGGGTTGGGTTTTGAGTGTTTTGTGCTCCCTGACCTAAAGGGGATCAAAGGAACTGTAGTGTGTACTGAGTTATTGGTGAGTGGCTGCTGGAGCAGGAAGGGCAATTATTGGGAGATAGGAAAGGGTTCTTCTGGCCTGAGATGCCAATTCCTCAAGTTGTCCTTCAAAATCATTGAGGTTTTTACAATTTCAAAGCTTTCTGTGGGTCCCTGTGGGTGAGCAACCACCACAAACCCTTGAGGTGCTACCCAGCCCCATTTCAGGCTTGTGTGTCTGTGCTCCCACTCTCACCTGGCTCTGCAGTGTATGGAACCACAGAAATCAGGGAATCCCGGAATGGTTTGGGTGGGAAGGGACCCTAAAGCTCATCCAGTGCCACCCCTGCCATGGCAGGGACACCTCTCACTGTCCCAGGTTGCTCCAAGCCCTGTCCAGCCTGGCCTTGGACACTTCCAGGGATCCAGGGGCAGCCACAGCTTCTCTGGGCATCCTGTGCCAGGGCCTCCCCACCCTCACAGGGAACAATTCCTTCTCGTATCTAAACCTCTAATCCCATCTAAACCTCTACTCCTTTGGGTTAAAACCATTCCCCATTATCCCATCACTCTCTGCCCAGGAGGATGTGTTTCCTTGTGGCTTTCTCCAACAACCTAGCAATTTCCTGGGAAGTCTGAATGACGCGATCAAAACCATGCCCTGAATCAGATCACGGAGAGATGAACCCTGGGCAGTGAGGGAAGACGATTACAAACCTTTCTTAAGGGTTAGAGTTCCAGAGTTGTGTCTTTCAGGAGCTCATCATTTACTCTAGCAACCCCCAAAATGCTGAACATGGAGTGTGAATCCCACATGGAATACAGTGGTCACTAAACCCCAGGCCCTCAATCAGAGCAATATCTCAGTCAGAAACTCCTGGCAAAGCCATCAACCCCAAGCAATGACCACTAGAACTGGGTGAAAACCAGGAAATGCTGTTAACAGTTGCTTTACAACTATTTTGGGGTGATTTTTTGGGGGGAGACAAGGCAGAATAGTGGATTCTGCCTGCAAAATGGTATTTCTGGGAGTCTTTTACACTACTAACACCTTTAACATGTTCACGATTCCAAAAACCTCCTCTCCTGAATTAAGGCATTGAACGGTGCTTCCTATGATAAGCCTCAGGAAAAAAGAGGCCAAAACAGTCTTGAACACCACGTGAGGTAATATTAAACCAATTCAAAGGGTACTTTAGCATTCAGAATGAGCAGATTGGGTGTCAAAGGCAGGACAGCGACTGACTGAGAGCTCTTGCTGGTGTTCTGGGACAGAACTGGGATGCTCCAACATCACAGGGAGAAAAGATATCCCAGTGAATATTCCTAAACATGCCGTGGAGAGAAGGCTGATGAGAACAACCAGAGGAGGAAAAGCCCAACCAACACAAAAGCTTTTATGGTCGTGTGCAGCTGACACTTTCAAAATGAAGCTGAAATGAAAATATCCGAGCCTTTATCTTTGCAGTAGGTGATACTCCAAATAAAGAAATAAAGATAAAGAATGAGTGAGGATTTTTGCTGGGTCACTGATCTATGATCAGGCAGTGCAGGCTGGGGGGAGTCTGACAGAGCTCCCAAATTGCCACAGACACAAACCCCACATTGTGATAAACGTGGAGATAAGGCCGAGCTGTGACCCAAGAACACATCTGATGAACGACAAAGAATTCGGGCAGACCCAGTGGTTTTCTGATGGTCCTTTCCCTCCAAACAATTCCTTCATTTTTCACCAAGCAGCACCATCCAGCCTCAACAGCTAAACTCGACAGGCATTTTTGCCTGCTGGGGTTTTGCAGGGGTTACTTTGACTACTGATAAAGCCTGTAGTGTTATGAAATTAAGTCACATTAAGTGGATTGAACAGAGAGCATTAATCTGGGCAAATTACTCCCAACCATTAGAAAACCACGGCTGTGGCAAAGTCAGACAATGGTTTCAATTAGAGAATAGAAAATTAATGCCATGTATAACCTCCTTTCTCCTAGACCCTACAGCTCAAGGAAGCTTTTTGTTCTACTGTGATACAATTTAGAAAATATTTCCTAGATCTCTGGTAGTGGAGATGATTCTTTTTCCCTGTTCAGTTCCTGGGAGGGGCTGGGCTGATGGGTGAGAACACTTTTCTTTTGGAGAGCCCTGAATTCCAGCTGAGGGGAGAAGGTGTGGGAAGAAAAAAAGAAGCGTAGAATTCTTTTATTTGTTTTGAAGTGTCACTGGAAGTTAAACCAAGCTGGTCCCAGTCCTGCTGTGCATTCCCAAGCTCTCTTTTGGCAGAGGCTGTGCCATCTGCAGCAACATCTGGGCAGGAGAGAGGAGTGGAAGAAATGATTCATTCTGCAATTAGGCTGGAGATAATTGGGAAATGGGAGAAGTTTCCACAGGTCTAAAGCTCCTCCTGTGCCCTGTCCTCCCTCTTTTGAGGTTTTTCTCCCATATTTCATCCATCCAATAACCTGCTTCCAGCCAACCACTGCCCAAACACTGTTTTTCCACCTATTCCCATGTTCTCATCATTTAGGGATCCTGACACCTGCTGTGCTAAGGGTGCCTCTGCAGCCTCCAGTGCTTCCCTCCTCTCTTCTGTGGAAAAGAATCTTTGTGTTCTGCTAGAAACAGTTCCCTCATCGTGTAAAAACACATCAGACACACACAACCATTGCTGAGACAGCCCTTACTTCTTCTTACAGTGACCCTTCCTTTAGTGAATTTATAAGTGAGTTTTCACTTCAATTATTTATCATCAAAAGGTTTTTTTTTCCCCCAGACTGAAAGTAAAAAAAAAAAAAAAAAAAAAAAGCCTCTTATCACTGTGTTTATTATCTCTAGGTCTCATATTCACAGGAAATTAAACATCTCAGCACATCAGTGTAGACTGGAAACAGTCACCCATGTTATTTATCTTATTATCAGGAAATGCTTTTGAGACAAATCTAGAGGCAAATCCCATCTGAGGAGCCCCTTGAGCAAGTGTTTCTCTCAATCACCAAGGACAGAGCTGAGCAGTTAAATGCACTTTGCGTGCAGTACAGCAGACTCGAGCATCCAAAAGGACGCTGAAAAGTCCTCAAGTCTTCCACAGAATATCAAGATAATCTTTATAAGGATTATAAATCATCATTATAAATAACATTTGTAAAGCGTTCTTGGTGGGACACACATGGAGGAAAAATGCAATGGCTTTATCCAAGTGCTTTCCATCCCTCAGCTCCATCCCCAGTCAGCAATATCCCTGCTCTGGCAGCCTGAGGAGAAAACTCAGCGTTTTTCATTCTGATCATCCAAAACTTCGTGCTGAATGTTGACGACCAAGACAAAGCCTTCATTGAGGGGAGCACGGAGAGCGCCTCGTTCATGAGGGCGGAGAGGAGGAGTCAGGGAGATGAAATGACATTTCGAGGCCTGTGGACAGCAGTGAAGGGCGGCACGGGAGCGCTTTGGGGCACATTATCCGTGTGGGATGGCCTCACGGAGCCTGCTCACAGCGGGCCCTGCTCGGCCCGGCGGGAGCGGCCCCGAGCCCGGCGCTCACCGCAGCCCCGAGCGCTGCCTGCGCTCCAGGCCCCGTCACACAAACCCGCCCCGGGCTCGCAGCAGTTTGGTTCCAAAGGTCGGCACCGATGGGTTCAGCTCAGTCTGAGCTCAGGAGTTTGTCCTGCAGAGCTCCAGAGCTGGCTGAGAGCAGAGCAGGAGCAGCATTCCCTGCTGGAGTGCTGAGATCAACTCATCCCAGGGCTGGAGCCCCTCTGCTCTGGAGCCGGGCTGGGAGAGCTGGGAATGCTCAGCCTGGAGAAGGGAAGGCTCCAGGGAGAGCTCAGAGCCCCTTGCAGGGCCTAAAGGGGCTCCAGGAGAGCTGGAGAGGGACTTGGGACAAGGGATGGAGGGACAGGACACAGGGAATGGCTTCCCACTGCCAGAGGGCAGGGATGGATGGGATATTGGGCAGGAATTGTTCCCTGGGAGGGTGGGGAGGCCCTGGCACAGGGTGCCCAGAGCAGCTGTGGCTGCCCCTGGGTCCCTGGCAGTGCCCAAGGCCAGGTTGGGCGGGTCTGGGAACAACCTGGGATAGTGGAAGGTGTCCCTGCCCACGGCAGGGGGTGGAATGAGATGAGCTTTATGGTCCCTTCCAACCCAAACCATTCTGGGATTCCATGATTCCGTGATTCTGCAGAGTGGGGAAATTGATCACATCAAAAAGCAAATGGTTCTGTGTCTTGAAAAGCTCTTTGCTTGCAGGACCTGTAAGTGCAGCAAGTGCCAAACTAAACAAGTTTAGGGAATTCCCTTTTTGTTAAAGTTACCCACAGAATCGGAGGAAAAATGGACAAACAGGGAATGTTGCCTGGAAACTTATGAGGAATGAAAATTTACTAAATGCACTAAATTAATTGCTTCCAATTAGAACAGCAGTCAGTGCAGCCTTCTCACTGCACGTTGACCAGATGCCATTAAAGTAGCTCCTACACAGAGAAAAGATAAATTAATGCTCATTTGGCTCAGTCAAACACAGCAAATAAATTATTTTCTAAATAAAAATAAACACAGTCAATAAACATAAGCATAGAATGTTGTAATCTAAGGCATGATACAATTTGGAATGTTGTTTTCTGTCATTCTTGAAGTTGTTGGTGTGTTTAAGGTCCCTTCTCGCCCAAACCAGTCTGTGATTCTATTCTGTGATTCTTTGTAATATTTTTAAGTCCACGACTTCCGTGTGCTCCAAACCAGCTGGGACAGGGCCCTCAGAGGGCAGAACCCACCTCAGAAAGTTCCCTGGAGTGTTGTCCTGTCAGACCCACTCCCCAGACTGGCGATTCCTGAGGAACATCAACTCCACTTCCAGTACATCCATCCTACTGTTTAACCCAAGTTTTTGGCTTTCCCTCTGCACAGGTTGAGCTGCGTATCCCAGAACACAGAATTTACTCTGCTGTGTGGTTTCGGGAGGCTGATTCCCTGCTGGAAATCAATGGATGACTCAAAGCCAAGACAAAAGGCAGCCTTGTGTGGCAGCCTGGGGAATGCTGTGGGGTGCCCCGCTGCCCAAGGCACTCACACACAGCACTGCAGCCACTCCAGTTAACTTGAAAGGGTGCAAAGGGTATTTCCATCTTTATTTTGCTCTGTAGGAGCGAGTGGCACTGTGCATGTTTAAATAATGCATTTACTCTTTCAAAAAGGAGTTTGGCATCCACACGGATAAATTAAAGTGGCTGGAACTGAGCAGATGGAACTGTGCATTGCTCTCCTTGGATGCTGCTGTTGCAAACAGCTGGAAAGAAGAACTCAGGTACCCTCAGCCCCAGGAAGCTCCTCTGGTGCTGGGGGCACCTGCCTATTTCTGCTGCTCTGTGTGCTTCCCTCCCCTGAAAATCCCACACACGGTGGGTAGATGAATTCATAGAGCATGAAAAGATCTCACTGCTTTGTCTCCTTCCATCTGTGACAAATCCACTTCAGAACACACATTGATACAATTTTTCTCAGTGAGCTGGTGGCTCCTCTGGTACAGAGCAATGAGTTCACTCTGTATTTCACAGACCTTTCCGAACAGAACCTGAGATTTAAAATGTACTGTGTGAAAGTGCCTGAAAGGGGGAGACTTTTTGTTCCTTTTCCCACGTCTCAGGCATGATGACAATACAATCATTTTCTTCCCTCATGGCTTACTGAGATCACCGTTTGGGAGATCTGTATCCCAAACTGTTTCTGTGTGTGAAAAGTGTTTCTCACCTGGGAAGGGGCTATTCCTGCTTGTTAAACTGATCAAGCAGACAGTGATGAGATTTTACCTCACTGAGAACCCTGCACGGGGCTATAAATGCACTACTAGAGCCTGCAAGAGCAGGAACTCCCCTGTCCAACTGGGTCATGGTGCAAGGAACTTCAGTTCTTATTCCCAAATACACACGTGCACAGGAGCAGGGATCCTCATTGCTAAGCCTTGCAATAAACCTTGCTGAATTTTATAAGAGATACAAGAAATTTCCTGTACAAAGTCACTATAATGAATAAGCTTCCCTTTGGTTTCAATTTTCAAATCCAATATGTTTGTGGGAGCTGTTTAAATTCCCCCATTATTTCTGTGCCAGTAACTCCACGCAGTTTTTTGAGCTGTTGCATAAAAAAACCAACCAAAAAACCCCCAACAACCCCAAATCTCTTGTCTCTTGCTGTGAATTATGACATTATGCTAAACTGGCCCTGAGGAAAACCAGGATCACAGGTACTGAATACATTTGGTGCACGAGATTTGGCTCTGACATATTTATATGAAACGCTGCAGCTAAAATACTTCATGTAGTTTTTATTTCAGTCACTGCTAGACTTACAGAAAGCAATGGGATTTGGGGCATTTGGTGTGTGTTACTGGGAGTGTGCACTGGTAAACTGGTCTGTGTCCTTGGCTAACTGCACCTGTAAACTTGTATTTACCCAGAATTTCCTACAGGGAATGATGACAAAGGGGAAATGTCACTGGCAGAATAAAGCTGGAGCACTGCACTGCAAACACTGCTCTTTTCATTGCAAGTTCTGTCAAAAGCTGGAGGAAAACACACATTTAAATTGTACCTAGCTCAGAATACAAAGATCAGCATGCTGGTTAATCCCAAATTATTGATCGACTTTAAACAAACTGGGGTTTTGAGGAGGTCAGCCTGGCTGCAGCACGCCAGAGCAGCAGACAGCAAATACAAAGCTAAATTGCTTTTTCCACTCAACTGATCTGAACACAGCCCGTGGACCCAGCAAGTGCCCAGCTTGTTAAAAGTGGGTGTCTGTAAAGCTGTGGTCACCAGCTCAGGGGAAAAGGCACAAGCTGGCTCAGGTGGGAAGGTATTTAAGAGCACAGTGAAAAGACAGCTTAATGAGCCCCAAATTGTGATGAACTTGAGTGTATTAATTCACATGAACACAGAATGCCACAAAAGCATCAGCACAGCCTCTGGAAAAACTCATCTCTCACGGTGACCTGCTTTGATAGTTATTTTTGGCGAGTTGTATCCAATCCATAGACTGACAATAGTGAATTGACTCATGGATTATAACCAAAAACGGGGTTTGGCTACAGCCCTGCATAAGCAGGTTTTTGTGTTGAAACCTTGGTAAAGACTTATTTAATATCAACATATTTAACTAAGATTCCTGTAGGATCTGCAGTGGATGAGGAACTTCCCAGGTTTTATTTGCAGCCTTGCACTGGCAGTAGCCCCTGGCACAATCTGTCACCGTGTGGGGATCGATACAAACTCCTGCCCCTGGCTGTGGATTCCATTTGCTGGTCCCTGCTCAGAGCAAGGGACAAAGCCACGGAGAAGCTGGAGGAGCAACCATGGGATGGCTGGAAGAGGGGAAATGAACAGAGGAGCAACCTTCCTGCTGAATATAAATCCGTGTGCGTGTCCCTTCATCCAGCCAGAGCTCAGCAGAGGGATGGACACCTCCCCGTGAGGAAAGGCTGGGACAGCTGGGCGTGTCCAGCCTGGACAGGAGAAGGCTTCAGGGAGAACTTAGAGCCTCTTGCAGGGCCTAAAGGGGCTCCAGGAGAGCTGGAGAGGGACTGGGGACAAGGAATGGAGGGACAGGACACAGGGAATGGCTTCCCAGTGCCAGAGGGCGGGGATGGATGGGATATTGAGAAGGAATTGTTCCCTGGGAGGGTGGGGAGGCCCTGGCACAGGGTGCCCAGAGCAGCTGTGGCTGCCCCTGGATCCCTGGCAGTGTCCAAGGCCAGGCTGGATGGGGCTTGGAGCAGCCTGGGACAGTGGGAGGTGTCCCTGCCATGGCAGGGGTGGCACTGGTTGGGCTTTTAGGTCCCTTCCAACCCAACCCATTCCGGGATTCCCGGACATCACAGATGTTGAACACCCCTCTCCTTTCACCACAGTCCCACAAATGCCAGCTCTTCCAATCTCCCTGTTCCCTGCACTCAGATCTGAGCTCAGCCAGGTTCTCCCAAGCCCAGAATTCTCCTCACCACACATTCCTCATAATTCACCCACCACCTTCTCTAGCTACTGATGGAACTCTTACAGCTGCTCTCCACAATTCAACCTCCCAGACACACATTCCAGCAGGAAGGCCAACTGTCTCCCACAAAGCCAGTTTTCCAGGCCAAAACCAGCATGGCTCTGGGAGGACAGCAGCATTTTAAGAACACTCTTCAAACAAACTCATGTTCCAGAGTCTTTCCTCAGCAGAGGAGCACGAGATCTACTGGCCACAGTCTGTACCCAAGTCCTCATAGTGTTAACAAGGTCAAAAATGAAGCCCAGGAAGCTTTAATACAAAATAGTTTAACTTTAAAAAACTCACCCCTTGCCATCAATAACCTTTCAAAATCCCTACTTGGAAACAATGCCCGTTCCAGGGCTGTCTAAGTGCAAATCCACCACTCAGAGCAACCTGCTGTCCTGACTGAGCCTTAAGTGAGTTTTCCAGCCCCCTTTCCAAGAGCAGAGCCTCCAGCAGTGCCTGCTCCTTCCAGGTGCAGCTGTGAGGGGCAACCAGAGCCATTCAGCAGCTATTGGCAAGGGGTTTTGAGCACATGGCTTAAATATTATCTCATTCCTACAGGCGGGTTAAGTGGAGATGACAGCCTGGTGTGTATATATAAATATATAAATATTAATAGATAATATATATATATTTAATATATAATAATAATGTATATTAAATATATCTGTGTATGTGTGTATATATACACACACACACACACACCTGCCAGCCTCAGGGGCTTCAAAAACCTGTTAAAATCCATAACAGACCTTAGAACACACAGTAAAAATACTCAGGAAAGGAGCAGTGACAGGATCAGCAGTGCCAAAGCCGGGTCAGGGATGTGCAAAGGGAAGGAGCTGCTGCTGTTCCAAGGTCCCTTTTCCTTTAAGTGCTGGTCCCAGCCTGGCCCGAGCCAGCAGGGCAGAATTCTCTGTGCCTTATATGGCTTGTTCTGAAATGGTTTTCTTTTTTAATGACTCCACGGATTTTTTTCATCCTATAATCACACAAAAACTTTTTCACATAATTGTCTTCATTAAGTGAAATCATCAGGGCGCATGAGAAACATCCTCGGCCCAACGTCGCCGTGGAAATCTTCCCAGGGCATCCTCACCACGTGAATTTCTATTTTATTTTAATTGCCAGTTCGTATCCCAGTGGCTCTCAGGAGGCAGAAGGCCTCGCTCAGCACCTCACGTTGTCCTGGGCCTGGTACTTGAATTAAGTGCGTGCCAGAGATGAGGCTGCTGCTTTGGGGCTGCTTTGGGGCTGGTGTGGGCCTGGTTTGGGGCTGGCTTGGGGCTGGTTTGAGACTGGTTTAG
>VYXC01003163.1:561958-591126 GCA_013397175.1 Platysteira castanea | reverse complement strand
CCCTCACCCTTCTGCAGGGCCATCCCTCTGGAATTCCCTGTCAGGCCAGCAGCCAGGAGATATCCATGGGCTTGTTAAGTTTTTTAAACAAATGTTGAAGTGCAGGAACATCTTCAAGAAGCAAAGGCAAACACCAGTGTGGGAATGGCTGCTTTGGTTTCTCCCCTCTGGTTAGCGTTAGACACATGATTACTGTGCCTTTGTCTGGTCCATCTGTTTCCACTTTCCATAGAAAACGCTGGAATATGAAGTTAAACTTGGTGTTTTAACCTTGCACTGCAAACAAGGGGTTCCTGGGGTTCCTGGGTGCTCCGCTCTCAGACACGCTGGGGGTGGGTTTGGGCAGAGGGGCACAAACCCCCAACATTTCCTCACAGGTATCTGATATTTTCCCTCAGAAAACTCACATCCACATCCCAGAAAATGTCCTTTGTAGTCTGCAAGGCTGTCTAAACACAGTAAGAAAATAGATGACATCACTTACACAATTTAGGTTTTCTCTGTGAAAATGAAAAGCTCTGTTCGTGTGAACTCCCCGACAATTGTCAGAGGAGGGAACTTTTCAACTGAAATGCTTCATCTCACTAATTTAGAGCAACAAAAACCACAACACTGCTCTGAAAGCTTTGATTTCCCAAACCCATGACGTTTTTTAATTTATTTAGAAGCACGATGGAACAGTTTCATACATCTCCTGCCACATATACCATCCACTTGGGCAATCTGACAGCTCGTTTGCTGGAATAGATGAGACACAGAAGGAGCATCACTATATTTATATGTGCCCAAAAAGGGCACAATATTATTTTTAAAAGACAAATAGCAAAAATGGAATGTTTTGGAGTTAGAGGAGTGAAATTTCCTGCATTTTGCCTTCCAAGTATAGATTATTCCAGGTTGTGCCTGCAGCAGCCAGGTGGGATTTCTGCCCGAGGAGCTTGGTGAGAGCATCTGGGACTGGCACTTCTTGGACCAGCCCGGCACCATTCCCTCACTTTGTGTGCCTGCAGTTTTCCCAGCTATTTCCACAGATCCTGGCTGTCTCCTGGGTCCTGAGGATGCCACAACCTCAAACAGTCCTGTAAATCTAGAGGGGGAAATGATCTGTCTCTCGCCGTCAGCAGAGAGCCCACGAGAACGTCTGTGGGGTTTTACCAGCAAAGCTGCTGAAAAAAGAGCCAAGATGGGATCCCTGACCTTTCCCAGCCCTCCTCCACTCAGGTCAGCCCACAGCCTGCTCTGGAAAAGCTTCAGCTCACCCAGGGAGCAAAATTAGAAATCTTCTCCAGGGACACTCTTACTCTCTTGCACCAAACCACTCCTGAGTGCAGCGGGGGATGGAAAGCAGAGAAGAGGGAGTTGAGAGAGTGTCTGTCCCTCACTGAGGGTTTCCCACAGCACAGTGGGAATGCCCAGACACGCTCAGGCAGTGCTGGGAGGGAGCTGTCGAGGGGCAGGAGCAGAGCCAAGCCCTGGCCTGTGATTCATGGAGCAAGAAAATCGTGTTTGAACTGAGTAACAGCAGCACTTCCCAAGTGTCCAGATCCTCTCATCCCCACAGCTCACACAAACCTGACTGGCATTCCAGTAATGGAGTCGTTTTTCCAAAAGGTTTTGGACTTATGACTGTTACTTAAGGCTGTTTAAAGGTTTATGATAACCGTGTACAGTTTCTTAGAAAAAAACCCTGGTTATTATAATCTCGTTTTTATTGTACATCACCACAGCAAGGTGAAATCAATAAATGTGGAGTATTGTCCAATAACTTGAAAATCAGACATTCCAATGAACTAAACCCCAGGTATTTCCAATAAACTAGAAATCAGATATTACAAATAACCAGCTGCAGTACACTAATGTTTTTAAGTTCAGGTCACTAATTGTTGGGTTATGATTAGAGTTTTTAAGTGAAATCTACTGAACAGTTTGTCCAATTTTTGTGACCACTTCCAACTCCCATCCTGCTCGGGGGAGATGTGAGGACTGGGGAGAACCACAGTGCAGAACCTGCCCCTGCACCAGCCAGAGGGAGAGCAGCTGCTCCCAAGGAGCTCCAGGTGTGTTTTGGATGGGGAAAACACACTCAGCATAAAATTCCTGGAAGGTTTGGCAGCTGCTGCCCCACAAACACACAGGTCCTGGTGTTGTTTCAGCAGAGTTCCAGCCGTGAGCATCTCTTTTGTGTGCTCCAAACCCTCTTCTGCTGGTGCTGCCACACCCAGCCCGGGCTGGTGCTGGCTTTACCAAGCCTCTGTCCCGCTGGCTGCTGGGGGCAGCGATGGCAGAACCGTGGAATCACGGAATCATTTAGGTTGGAAAAGCCCTCTAAGATCACGGAGTCCAACCATTAATGCAGCACTGCCGAGGCCACCCCTAACCCCTGGGCCCAAGTGCCACACCCACGCTCTTTCCAAACATTTCCAAGGCTGGTGCCCTGGGCAGCCCAGCCCAGCCCACCTGCCAGCNAGGCCGTTCCCTCTCCCCCTGTCCCTGTTCCCTGGGAGCAGAGCCCGACCCCCCCGGCTGTCCCCTCCTGTCAGGGACTTGTGCAGAGCCACCAGGGCCCCCCTGAGCCTCCTTTGCTCCAGGCTGAGCCCCTTCCCCAGCTCCCTCAGCCGCTCCTCACCAGACTCGTGCTCTTTTATGTGCACAGAAATCTGAAATGCCAGGATTTTCCTGCAGGAATGTGGACAATGAGTGCCCAGTGGCTCCCAGCTCACTCCGAGAGGGAACAGCCTGAGCTCAAAGATGATGAAAGCTCAGCAAGGCCATACCATGAGTCTCCTCTGGGCTGTGACCCCACACAAGGCATAAGATGTTTCCTGAAATAATCATAAAATATCTCAAATTGGAAGGGACCCATAAGGATCATTGTGTCCAACTCCCTGCTCCATGCAGGAATCCCTAAAACTAAGCCATAAGACTAACAGCCTCACCCAGAAATGCATATATATACATATCATGATAGAAATATATATAAAAATACACATAACCTATAATATATTGCAATATATATGTAATATACTGTATTATATATGTAATGCATTACAGAATACATAAATGCCATCACCAGAAACATAACAGGATGTAAAAATTACCCTCTCACCTTTATAAATCCCTGTATTACAGTAACTACCCACTATTTTCCTGCACCCTTTTACTGGTTTTTGTGCTTACCCTGAGATCTAAGGTATCTCAGGTAGGCAGCTGCTTTAAGTGCAGTGTTTGTCCAGAACTGAAGAGTATAAAAGCCATGTACAGTAAATTACCAACATAAAAGCAGGTTTCCCTCCTCCACTCAACCCTCTGTAGAGGCAAAATAAAAAAGAGTGGAAAGAAAATGTCCACTTTCAGCTGTCTTGCTCAGTGTAAAATCTGCAAAACTCAAAACTTGGCCTCCTTTTTTCAATAAATTCCATATTACACAGTGGGGTAAACATAACAAATATTTAGCACGAGGTGCCTTCACACAAGCGGTGGATCAGATCAAACAGTTTAATTAAATATCATCTTCCCTCCTACAACCATCTAAAGGACATGGAAGTGTATAAGATTTGGACATGCATGTATTAAAGGGCTCCAGAGTATTCTGTCTTCCTCCAGAAAGCTGCATTTTAGGGGTTTGTTGAGTCAACACTGGTCCTCCCCGGGTTTCCTTCCCTGGAATGTGTTCATTTTCGCCTGAATCTGCAGAAATTTCCCACGTTCACAACATTCTACAGCAACGGGAAGAGCAGTCATCCATCCTCTCTTCTGAGAGTGGATTTTGTTGCCCCCTGCTTCCCATGCTGTAAAAGCACACAGCATCACCTTTGTCACGGCTCTCAGGACTCAGTTCCATCAAATCTCTCCCATTTTCCACATTATTTTACTATTTTCCCCCATTATTTTACTCCTTTTCCCCATTATTTTTCTCCTTTCCAGGCTGAAGTGTTCCTCTATTTCTGCATGAAAAACAACTGCATCCCCTTCACCGTCCTTCTCACCCTTCTTTAAACCTTTCCCAGTTCCACTCCCTTGCCCCTGGAGCAGTGGAATAACTGCACACGTGTGCCCAGGGAATTTTCACAGAGACAGAATTTATTCTGCAGGTCACCTCACATCAGAGTCCAATTAAAAACAAATCCTCTAAAGGTGTTTTTTCCTGATTCTGAACAGTCAGCTCAGAGCCAATTACTCTTAGTGCAAAATTAGGTTTTCAAATGGGTTTTTGTTCCTTTTTATTGTTTTTTTTTTAAAAATTTTAATCCTGGTGCATCACTTCATAGACCTACACTGACCTTTACCTTTCATTGCCTGAGACAGAAAATGTAAAGTAGTAACATCCTCCTGCAGTTCCTCAGGGAGTTCGAAGACCAGAGCCCACCATGAAAACAGAACCTCCTTGCTGTTTTCCCATTCCCAATCACTTCTGAATACCACGAGCCCGGGTTCAGGCCCCAGGACCTCCTGGAAATCAACTCTTTAACCCCATCTCTCTTCCTACCTTCTAAAAGATCCATTTCCTTCCGTAAGGACTTTCCTCTCCTGCACCACAACAGCCCAGCAGAGTCAGCACAGAAATTGCCTTTCTGAAATGCACTGTCATGATTGTGAGATTGTCTCAGAGTAGAGGATTTTATGTTTGTGTTTGGTTCCATTGAAGTGAAACCACTTAAGGAGTGGAGGCATTTAAGGAGGCTCGGGGGGGACCTTGTGGCTCTGCACAAGTCCCTGGCAGGAGGGGACAGCCAGGTGGGGGCCGGGCTCTGCTCCCAGGGAACAGGGGCAGGAGGAGGGGAAATGGCCAGGGGAGGTTTGGGATGGATGTTGGGGAATATTTCTGCACTGAAAGGGCTGTCCAGCCCTGGCACATCTGCCCGGGGCAGTGGTGCAATCACCATCCCTGGGGGTATTTAAATGCAGTGTGGATGTTATGCTTGGGGACGTGGATTTTTGGTGGCCTTGGCAGTGCTGGGTTACTGAAAATGAGGAATTCCAAGCACGCTGAAGAGGAGGATAAGAGTGGAGTGCTCACTCAACCCAGATTTGTTGTAGTTTCAGTTAATACAGCTCCTCACAGAACTTCTGTTTGACCACTTTAACAGGAGGCCCATTGCTGCTGTCTGTGGTTTGAGCTTGCAGAACAGCATTAAATATCTGTGTCTGTGCAGGTACAGTTCACCTGTCACCAGAATAAGGTCAGTTCACGGAGACATCACACCAAGGGCAAGCGAAATTTTATTTGAAGGTCCCCTAAAACAAGAAACAAAAACACACCTCAGCAGTAGATGGCTTTGTCACTACCAGAACAAACAGTGAATGTCCTGACAGAGCCAGGGAGACTGAGGAATCGTTTTCCTGAAGGTAATTGCTTCCACAGATGATTCTGTCAGTTGTCAGCAAGTGGAAACTAATGGGGTCTCCTCAGAGAAAACCACTGGGATTCCCCCACAGCCTGGGACTGTAGCTGATGTTCTGTGGTGCAGGGGAAGGGGAAAGGAAGGGGAAGAGAGGAGAACAACAGGACAGGACAGTGAAGAGGAATTGTGGAGCTCCTCTGCCTTCACCACGTTTAGATTTTGTCAGGAAAGCAGAATACATAACAATTGTCAACTTCAATTCTGGGCTATAATTTTACACGTATTTTTATAAGGCAGTGAAATCATTAAGCAACTAGATCAGTAAAAACTAGTGATACCAAAATTTACCAGTGTTGTCAATAATTTCCAGAACATTTTGTCTCTTAGCTGATGTAAATAATCACAGTTTACTGAATCCTATATGTCGTCACTTTAAATCTTTCCAGACAACTTTAAATCAGCGATGGAAACACTGAAGTTTTCCGTGGTTGATCTCAGCTGTGGAATTCTGAACCATGTGCTGGAGATGGAATCTACCAAAACACACAGGGAGTGAGGCCCTCCGAGCAGGGATTGTGCCCCTTCCATTCAGAGCTTCAATGTCCCACGGGGCTAAGCCCTTCCAAGTCTGCTGCATCTCCAGGGAATTAATTAACTTGCAAATAAAAGAGGAGGATGACAGCTGATGGGAGTGCAGTAGATACGCAGAGGTTTTTCCACATCACTGTTTTAAATTTAGGTGACCAAATTTCGCCCTCTGATTTCTGCACTTGGAGTCTGGCTCTGTCTGTAGAAGTCTTTGAAAGCAAGAGGCCACGTACAAATGTCACCTTTTATCTGGGCTGGATGGGAGGTGATATTTTTGGCAGCATAAGGTTTTTTTCTACAATTTCTTTATGTCCCAGATTCCTCAGTATTTATTTTATAGTTCTGTGTCCGTGTCCTCTGGGAGCCTTGGTCTGAGAACTTTCTGCCGTGGTTTTGGTCGGTATTTGAATGAACATTCAGCTCCCTTTTAGTGTCATGGAGTCACGTTTCCCCCTCCCAGGACTGAAGTTTGGGTTTCTTTACTCCTCTTTGGAGAACTTATTGTCTGACATTAATTCCCTGAGGCTGCAGATGAACCACCCTGGCATATTTAATGTCTAAAGTTTGAAAGCAAATGAGAAATAAAGGTGAAACATGGCACTATCTGAGAATAAAAATTATATTGATCATCTGGCAATATTTCAGGAGCTACATGGAATTTGTTCTCATCTCCTAGTGGCAGTCAGTGAATCTCCGTTTTCTTTCCCAGGGAATGACTAAAGGGAATTTTTTGTTAATGCTAGATGGCTAAAATACCATAATACCAAATAATATCACATTAGCATAATTTCAAACATACCGGTCTATTAAAAGTTGAACTTGGTGATCTGCTACTCTGCAGTTGGATTTTGCAGAAGGAAAGTTACAGTTCCTCAGGATTTTGACTTCTCAGAAATGACTGGACTTGATTTTTCCTTGCTGAGTTCACGCTTTAACCAGCAGCCATCAGCCTTTGTCTCTGTACCAGGAAGACACCGCAGAATTCCCTTCACTCAGCACCATGTGCCAACAAGCAGCCAGACTTCAGAGCATCCAGAAAAAGAAAAAAAAGCCCACACTTGGTGTGTCTGGAGGGCTGCAGGCCATGGAACCACTTCACCCGCGATAAAAAGATGGAAAAGAAATAGACTCCAGCACCTGTGATAATAACCAGGCACTTACACGTCAGTCTAAACAGTTTTGAAGAGCCACAGGTGTACTCGAGCCCACAGGCTTCTCCTTTTCCTCGGAGAAAACATCCGAGGAAAACTGGGGAATGCTGGACATCAGGATTATATCCTTAACTCCACAGAGTCACGGAATATCCTGAGCTGGAAGGGACCCATAAGGATCATCGAGTCCAACCCAGGACACCCCCAAATCCCACCCTGGGCATCCCTGGCAGCGCTGTCCTGGAGCTCTGGCAGCCTCAGGGCCGTGCCCATTCCCTGGGGAGCCCGGGCAGTGCCCAGCACCCTCGGGGGGAGGAATTCCTTCATTGCCCTGACTGCATCTGAAGTTCCTGAGGGTTTTCCACTGCTGCCTGCTCTCACTTCTGAGAATTTCGAGAGCCAGTTGAATACTGAGAAACGGGATTGCAGTTGTGGTGAAAATAAAAGCAATACCTTCCAAACAGCTCTGGAGCAGATGCTGATCTTTGCCTGGAGGTTAACGGGGCTGTGCTCGGCATCTGTTGGTGAGTCACCAGGGCAGAGATTAGAACGCTGTGTTTGTGTTTAGATTATCTGCTGTAAACGCATCCGGGTGACTGTCCTGGGATTAATTTGATGAAGGCTGACATTTGTGTACTATCACCTCATTGTTATCTGGTCCTCACAGGCTTTGTTGGCAGTTCCATCACTACCTCCCCCATTCAGCTGAGGAAGGGGAATAAGAAAGTGGAAAAGGTCAGATGTCTGAAGTGATCTTCACCATGTGCTAACATTTACATCACAGAAATTAATGGAATAACTGCAACCCCAAGAGCAAAAGGACAAAAGCTCTCTCTTCTTTGGGGTGCAAGCACCTTCCCACACAAAACTTGTGTCTGATTCTTCTCCCAACTGCCTAAGACAGGAACAGAACAAGGGGGAACAGTTTTAAACTAAAAGAGGAAGATTTAGATGAGATATTGGGAAGAAATTGTTCCCTGGGAGGGTGGGGAGGCCCTGGCACAGGGTGCCCAGAGCAGCTGTGGCTGCCCCTGGATCCCTGGAAGCATCCAAGGCCAGGCTGGACAGGACTTGGAGCACCGTGGGACAGAGGGAGGTGTCCCTGCCATGGCAGGGGGGGAACTGGATGAGCTTTAGGGTCCCTTCCAACCCAAACCATTCTGGGATTCTACAATTCTGTGATTCTATGATAAGATTTATTTCCAACCCCCCAGTCTGTAGCTCAAGTTTGCTAAGACAATGGTTTTTACTTCTCTTGCTGGATCTGTTGCACCACATTCCAAACACCTGCTCTTTCCACAGTGAGAAATGTTCCAGCAGAGAAACATCTGGAGGAACCATGGAGGGGTTCCATCCATGGGCAGAGATGCCTCCCACGAGACCAGGTGAGATTTGGGGTGCTGGAGAGCACAGCCTGAGAAATCAATGCAGAGCTGGAATTCCTGATACAAACACATTTTTTTCTAAAGCTGTTTGAGAAGTCAGAGGAACGCTCCAGCTCAGCACATCTCCAGTACAAAAGAACTCCAAATGCCAGGAAGCTCTTCTCAGAGAACATGGGGAAAGTCCCACTGGAGAACTCTCCCAAGGATGCTTTTGGACCCTGCTGGTGCCAGAGGGAGCTGCTCACTTCAGTGTCAGCTTTGTGAAACTCGGAATCTGAATTATCTCTCTTTGCTGTTTCTTTCCTCTAAAAGTTCCCAATGGGACCCGTTGGCTTTAACCACCAACACAAGCAGCCACTTTCCAGGGGCACCAATTATCACTTCATTCCACTGGTTTATGAGGCAAAACAAAGAATCTGAGGGGGAAAAAAGCAGTTTATGAAGTTCACAACAGTGAGTTTTAATATAATGTATTAGTTTCTCTTCATTTGGTTCTAGAGAGGACAATGTGATTCCAGGAGTGTTTGGGCCAAAAGTTTCAATGTCACTGAAAGCCTAATCCTTAGAAAACATTGGAAGATGAACTTTGACTGTATAGAACTTTAAATAAAAATAGCATTTTTACTAATGTATTCTTCCCAAGTGCCTGCTTCTTCCTAGCATGTTTCCCATCCCAAAACTGTTTTTGCAGCTGGCAAATGACACTGCCAGTGAGTCTTTATGTTCAATGTTATTTAATATATTCCCATCAGAAAGCTATTTTTACTGTACAATTTCAATATCTTCTTGAAGTGTCTCGCATGTAATGTTCATATTTTAATTTACATTTTTTTCCCATAGGATAAGTAAATAGAGATTCAAAAAACAATATTGAACCAATTTAGGTTCATTTGCTGAGAGAAGGGATCTTATAGAAAGGAAAATTGCTTTGTTTTATCAAAAATAAAAGGAAAAATGCAACTTTTTCAGGCAGTTATCCTGGAGATCATGGATACATCACCATCCTAATGGGACATTTGCATTTCATTTTATAGGTCTGGGGAAATAACGTGGTCAAAATCATTACAAATGGTGGGATGAAATGTTCTCAGAGTCCTGTCCCGTTCATAGAACAACGACTTCGACAGGTACAACCTTCAACCTGAGGGAAACACCAGCCTGGCCCAGGGCTCAGGACCATTTTATCTGGGGTTTGAGGAGCAGATATCAGTTCCACAGGTTTGCCAGGACAGATCTCATCACACCAAGATAGACAGTCCCTTCCTGCTGTACTCTACTGTATAATAATAATAATTAATACACATCCACTGGTCCTTCTCTTGGACTGAGAAAGTTTTTATTCACACACAACCAGTATAAAAATACTGTGACCTTTTTAACAATCTCCAAGCCAATACTTTCTGCTGAATTGGAAAAATAATCTTATGTGGCTACAGAAATAATGTTTGTGTTTTATCAGCGCTGTTCCCGCCAAAGGCTGGATTATCTGTTTCACATCCATTTAAACACAGGAAGGTTATAACGGGGCAGACAGCAATCTGGGCTTTATTGGCTGGGAAAACTGACCTCATAAATCTGATTTGATACATCTGTCCTTTGGGCTGTCTGCATGTATGCCCATGCATCCACTTGGCCTTGTGCCTGCTCACTGGTGGATCAGCTTCTGTGGCTACTGCTCCGAGGATTTTCCATCTCCTCCTCCCTGCTAGAAAAATAAATACACTGAGGGAAGTGCAGAAAGGAAGATGTGTTTATGGGTGCTTGGAGGTGCTTAAGAGAGACAAGATATTCTTGGAGGAATGCTCAGGAAAACATTCAAACCACCCAGGGTAATGTTGATTCTCCGTTTCTGGCAGCTCACAGGGAGGGTACTCCCACTGGCACAGGGTGCCCAGAGCAGCTGTGGCTGCCCCTGGATCCCTGGCAGTGCCCAAGGCCAGGCTGGACAGGGTTTGGAGCACCCTGGGACAGTGGGAGGTGTCCCTGCCCATGGCAGGGGTGGCACTGGATGAGCTTTAAGGTTCCTTCCAACCCAAACCATTCTGGGATTCTTCCTGATTCTGTGATTCCCTGTGAGGACACAGGAGAGGGGGAATGCAGCCCATCCTTACACAAGGCTGCAGGTCATCCTGCATCCCAAATATCAGCTCCCACACCAGCACCAAAAGCCTGTGCCTGCCACCTGAACAGCACGTTCCAAACGTGCTCTTTCCACAGTGATGGATGTTCTGGCAGAGACGCAGCTGGAGGAACCATGGAATGGTTTGGGTTGGAAGGGACCTTAAAGCCCATCCCGTTGCATTTCCATCACCCCTCCCACATCAACACCAGAACACTGATATCTGCCACCCAAACCCAGCTCAAAACACCAAATTTTCAGTGAGACCAAGTTCTGAGTAGGGTCTGAGGGATCAGAACTGGCCCTGTGTAACCCCAAGCCAGGGGTTCCAGCAGTCATTCCAGGTGCATGGGTGTGCTGAGCTGCCTTTCCTGCTGTGAAATGTTCCAGTTTGTTCATCGCCAGGAACGTGTGGGGGGTGTTGCTGTGCAGCACAGGGCAGATCCCTTGCAGTGAGGAGGAAACCACCAGCAATCCCTTTTCCCTCCCGTGTTCCAGCCATTCCATGAGTTAGGACTCTCCATTCAGGCTTACAGTTTTCCACCAGCAAACCAATCTAATATTGCTAGTGAGGAAAAGAGAAAGAATAAAAATGAGTGCATTTTGCCCTTTATCTTTGCCTGTTTAAATAAAGGTCCAGGTACCAATCATGGAATTGTTAAGGTTGGAAAAGGTCATAATTGGCAGTTTTTGAAACAGCTCGTGCAAGGTCAAGAACGTGTTTGTTCTTTTCTGTTTTCTTCCCCTGGTCTCAAAGACCTTGATGTAAAACTTCAGAAGTGCTGCTGTTATATTCTACCCAAAAAGTGAGACATATGACAGAAGTAGGAACAAATTAAAAATTAAATATTGTCATTTTAGAACATTTCCCTCCCGCCTTAGGTTTTCTTTTTTGATAGACCCACAGGTAATTTCAAGATTGATAAACATTTCTGTTCCAAATGTCTGATTTAGTTGCTAGATGCAAGAACAGCAGCAAAATATATTAAAAAATACTTTAAAATTACAAATCTATGTAAACCCTAAGCAGCCTGGCTTGGAATCTGTACTGATTTCTGCTTGTTCCAGGCTCTGTTGTTTAACTTCATAGTGGGAGAGCAGAGGATTAAGCCCCAGATTAGCCTCCATTCTCTGGGTGGATTTGGCAGTCCAGCTGTTTAGAAGGAAAGCGAAGAGGAACAGGCTCAGGCTATTGATCCAATTTTCTGCTCTGTGCTGAGAGGACACAGCAGCCTGAGCTGATTTTAGGATGACTCCACTTCCCAACAGTTCTTCTCGTAGCGCAGGATAAGATAAGAAGATCATGGGAACAGCAGCTGATAGACTAATCCACCCATTGATTTCTCCTCCCTGCTTACTCCCTGTGTTTTAATTGAATTTTGTGGTTCAGCGTTGCTTTCAGCCCGGGCTTTCCGAGTCAACCAGAGTACAAAGTAAAGCAATGGGAAAAATCAAATTCTTGAATTTTGTCCAAATGGAATTGGACAAAAATAGACTCAAAGATTCTCATTGCAAATTGGACTCTGGAATGAAGGTTGTGTTGGGGGTTTTTTTTTGTTGTTCTGGTTTGGGTTTTTCTCCTTTTCACTCAGCTCTTGCTTGCATCAAGGCCAATGTGAAAAGGAGAATGCTGGGAAAGAGACATTTTCTTGTTCCCAGCAAGCAGGTTAAAAAATTAAGGGAGCTGGAGGTTTTTGAAGAACTCACTTTTGACACAGAAGTCACAGAGAAACAGCAGACGGGGACAAGTTGCTGTCAGTCACCTCTTACACAAATACTTCCTTTGCCAGCCGTGCTCCAGCTTGGTTTGCTGGCTCTCATCAATGCTCTAAGTGCTGATAATTTAACTGCTGGACATCCAAAGGCATCACAAGGTTGAACATAAGTCTAAAAGAAAGGGAGTAATTTAAAAATAGAGGTGAGCAGTTCACTTCCACTGCAGCACTGGGCAGTCTTTCCATGGCCTGCCTTCCCCGTGCTTCAGACAAGTTACAGAGCTTTCCACCACCTTGAGAACTACTCCTGGATCCCTCTTTCTTTCTGCTTCACCTGGACAATGCCCTTAAGAACTTAGGAGATAAGATTTACAAACATGGATGATGATTTGTTTGGCCATTTGCAGCCAAGATTATGGATGGTAATTTCAATATCTCCTTATTCCCCAGCATCCCAAGCAAACTGCAGGGAGTGGATGCCCCTTCCTCGTTACCAGAGCTGTCTCAAAGCCCAAAGGTTCCAGTCCCAAAGGTCCCTGTGCTGTGATCAAGTGGCAGAGGAACTGACAGGCCACGTGTAAACAGAAAATCCAGGATGGAAAAAAGAAAAGCACACGCACAACACAGCTTTTCCTACTGAGCCCAGTGTTGTAAAATGCCTCAGGTTCCACTGAAGAGCTGCAGGTATAAAATCAGGATTAGACCCAAATAATAAGGGAGGCACTCTTTGAATATCCTGTAAGTTCCCCTGGACTTCCAGAACTCTTGAATAGTTGTTCTTTCTAGGAAAACATAAAGTATGTGTATAACCTGATATTTCCAGGTGTGAGTTCTGCTCTTAGTGTAGTAACACTTAAAATTCCCAGGTTAATTCCCAAGCAGAATTCCTTTACACATGACAGCTTGCTTTTGGAATGACCCAGATTTTGGAGAGGCTTATGGAGTGACAAATACAACGTAAAATTATCTTTGCTTTCCTGAAAAGAACAGTAAGGAGACGACAACCCAAAACACCGACTGTCCCTTGCTGCATAATGAAGATCAGTTTTAGGACATAACGTGGTTCTGTGCTTCCGAGGAACCCCAGCACAGCAAGGAGGAGCGTGCCAAGACAGAGCAGCATGGCAGGAGCTCCTGCAGAGCCAAGCCTTCAGCAGATCATGGACAGCCAGGCAGGAGCCAGGCGTGATGCTCCCCACGCGGAGCTGCACGTCCCCGTGGTGTCACCAGTGGCACTGCCAGGCTCCAGAGCTCAGGGACACGGACACGGGGGAGAGTGTCAGAGACACTGATCAGCTGGCACCATCCAAACTCCTTTTCATGGCTTCAGTCTTATCTTTTTCATGTTAGGGAAGAAGATATGGCCTGTGCGTTGCACTAAGGAAAGAAGGAATAATATTGATACCCAGGTTAGAAACAATAACTGGTTTTGGGATCCAAACCCCAATCAGTCCTGGTTTGGGATCAGAACCCCAGTCAGTAACTGGTTTGGGGATCAGAACCCCAGTAAGTAACTGGTTTGGGGATCAGAACCCTGGTCAGTAACCGGTTTGGGGATCAGAACCCCAGTCAGTAACTGGTTTGGGGATCAGAACCCCAGTTAGTAACTGGTTTGGGGATCAGAACCCTGGTCAGTAACTGGTTTGGGGATCAGAACCCTGGTCAGTCCTGGTTTTGGGATCAGAACCCCAGTCAGTAACTGGTTTTGGGATCAGAACCCCAGTCAGTAACTGGTTTGGCCTAAGTGAGGCTTTTCCTGCCATCCATAACCTGGACTCAAGGTGAGCTGGCCAAAACCTTGCCCTCTCCCCCAGCTTCCAGAACATTCTGTACTTCCCAGTGCCCAGGCAGTGCTGGAAGGTCATTAACCCATTGATTCCAGGCAGGAACCTCTGCAAACCCACAGTGCCAATCCATCCCCTCCATCCGTGGGCTTCCATTCCTCAAGAGCACAGAGTGAGTTTTGTTTGCTACACGACTGCATTATATAAAGCTGCTGCTGGCAATATCAAAACATATTAAAAGTTTAACTAAGACAATGTGTTTGAGAAGAATTTGCTTTCTTTGGAGCTGGAATGTCCCCATAAAAAGGCATGATCTGTACGAGAGTGAGCTGTCCAATGATCTGCAAACGCTGCGTTGTGTCCTGGAGTAAACCCTGCTTTCCTCAAACCCAAATTGGTTTGGATTCCCTCTGTGCATGCAAAGAGCACTTTCAACTCGTGCTGCAGCTGCATGTCCCAAACCTGCCTTTGGGGGGGTGGCTGATTTTCACAGGTGGACTTTCATGTCACAGTCTTGCAGGTCTGGTGACAATGCCACAGAGGCTCTTCAGGACACCCCGGGAGGGAGGTGTGAAAGTGTCCCTGAAAAGCAAAGCTGTTCCTGTTTGCAAGGCTTGATCCACTACAACAGTTTTGCAAAAACCATAAAAGGCTATTTTCCTTATCCCAAAATTCTCCCTTTTCCTACAAGCCCCTTGGAAACACTATTATTCCACTGGAAACACTCTTATTTATGCAGGTGTGTGCAGCAGGTTCCTGCTGGTTCCTTGTGCCTCCTCCCCACCCCACCTGGCCTCTCATCACTTCACCTCATCTCTGTAGCATCCCACACCTCTGCTCCAGCTGTTCCACTGTTTCTCCTTAAACCTTTGTCTTTCCCAGTCTCCCCCACCTCCTTGTGCTCCCACGTCAGCTCACGGGGAAAGGAAGTCCAGGATACATAAAAATGAGTTGCTTGGGAGCTTCCCTTCACAATTGATAACTGAGGGATTTTATTCTGCAGACTATTTACTCTGCAATCTGGAGGTGGAAATCACGGTGACGATGTGACAAAGTCGGCGATATTAAAATAAAAACCTGGTGTATGAGGGTGACAGCCCTACCAGGGATTCACCCCATGCCTACTTTTCCTCCCAGCAAAACTGAAAAGCTTTGTTTTCATTCAGTTTTCAACTCAGAATAGTTCTCACAGGGAGAACTTTGCCTTTTCCTGCAGAGCAGCTGAACACACAGGCTCACTCCCACACTGGCTCAGCCCAAAGGTAGTCCTGGCCTGGAATTCTGCCTCCAGCAGAGCCCAGAAGTGTAGAAAACAAGTGTAAGAAAGAGGGCAAGTGCAAAGCAATTCACTGGGATGTGCCCTCCCAGTTTACTGCCTTTTTTAGTAGTAAAAACAAGTTGTGACATTGGCAGGGAGTCCCAGTGTTTTACACTTCCAGGATCTCTGTTGTTACACAACACAGCGCTCAGGTCCTGGAAGATGAGTATGATATTAAATACTTCTAGAGCTTTGCTTTAAATGTGATCATTTGCACTTCTTTTCAACCTTCTCCAAAGTCTCCTTAAGATTTATCAATAAAGATAAGCAGATTGTGGACAGAGAGATGATGAAGAGCAAGTCCAGCCTTTGAATCTCTGGTGTCAGGGCAGGTCCCTCCAACAGGGCACCTTTTTTTCAGCTACTTTAAAATGTCTCACCCCCAACAGAATCATAAAAGCCTGGAATGGTTTGGGCTGGAAGGGACCTGAAAACTCATCTCATTCCACACCTTCCACTAGACCAGGATGCTCCAAGCCCTGTCCAGCCTGGCCTTGGACACTTCCAGGAATGGGTCAAATTGCCAAATGCATCTCCCTCCAAGACTGATGTGAAGTCTATATTCCTAATTTCACAGCAGGACTCCCTCCTCCATCCCTGCTACCTGCCCAGGTGGTGCTGAAAGGATGAGAGCTGAGTGCAGGAGCCACACTGAGGGAGAGAACACCTCCAAATGCAAGGACAGCGTTCATGCTGTAAGATAACCCTGATATTCTGATCCTTGGTGAGAGAAAAGTGGTTTAATAAGGGATGACCAACCCAAAAAATGGGCTCTCTCCAAAAGAGACAGAACCAACTTCTCTGAGCCAGGTGAGAGGTGCTGGACTTGTGTCCAGGCTGGGACAGGACCCACGTGCCTGAAGAAAAACTGCAGCTGGGTTTGACCCCACTCCTGTGAAAGCAGAAAAGCTTTTTCAGTATCTGCAGAATTTAAACCACCAGAAGAACAAGGGGTCAGCCTCACAAAGCAATAGCACTGCTCTCTTCCATGAATAAAACCCAGTGCAGAAAAGAGACCTTTCACACTCCACTGGTGTGAGTCTGGTGTCCAGGTCTGGGCTGTTCTCTGGGTCAGGTTGAACAAGCCTGCGTGTCCCCACAAAGGGGAGGCCTCTTCCAGCACATTTTCCTTCTTAATTAAAATAACATTTTGAAATTACAATTGGCCTGTGACAAGAACAAAGGACAGCACAGCAGCTGGAGTGATCAGCTTGCAGGGACTTGCAAACAGGCACCAAGGAGCTGGAATACACTCCTACAGAATGGAAAAGGATTTCTTCACATGGAGAAGGGATTCCTTGGGTTTTTTAATGAATATTTAGTGCAACAGATGGCTGTGATGCTGTGCACATAAAAATGGTTTTATTGGGTATCATCACTGCTTGCAAACGTATCAGGAAATATGTGAGGCTCAGAAATCACCTGCACAAGCCTTGGGGCACCTCTCTGCACCCACCCACTGAGTCCATGTGCAGCTCCAGGCTCTGGAAGGGCACAGGGCAGTGAGAAAAGGCTCACAGGAGGGCGTGAAAAGAGATTAAAGTGAGTGATGAAACAGCTGCCTTGTGAGACTGTGGCTCCTTGGGCTGGGGAGGGCAGCGGGGCAGGGCACGGGGGAGGTTTATGAAGATGAAGGTGGGGGATGAGGTGGGGATGGAAGTGCTGCTCGAGAACCCTGACACCACCAAAACCTGGGGGCACTCACACGGGAGCAGCTCAGAGCATGCACAAGTACTTCAGAGAGATGGTGGAGAACTTCTGGATATTGCTGCCAGAAAAGGTTTGGAAGCAAACAGTGCCTCAGGCAGACAAGTTCATGGACAACAGGTTCATCCAGATATATCTGGAATTAGGGTAGGGGTGTGCCTTCAACATCCCTCCTGCAATGACTGTCAGTAAATCTTATCTCCAGCTGTCACTTCGGGGGACAAAGTGCATTTTTTATTCATTTAAATCTGCTGTAGTCACTAAACACTTTTTTTCTGTCCCTAAAGAAATAACAGTAGTAGTAACAATAAATAAATAATAACAAATAATAACTATTACCAAAAAAATAATAATGACAACAGCAGCAGCAGTAGTAGTAATAATAGTAATAGTAACAGTAACAGTAATAGTAATAATAATAGTAATAGTAATAGTAATAGTAATAGTAATAGTAATAGTAATAATAAAATCCAACCAAAACCCCAACCAACCCAGTCCATTTCCCACAGAACACAGACCCACAGAGCTCATGCTTCCAGGCGTTGGTATGTAAAGAGTGAGTAACAGTCCTGGTTTTAATTACTGCCCTGCAACAGTGCTAGGAACAGAGAGCCATGTTTTACAGCAATTCCTAAGTGTGCTCCTTCTTGGAAACACAGAGGAGGGCTGGCCAGGGAGAATCCTGCAGATGGGATTCTTTTTCAAAGTTGGAATTCAACCTAAGGAAATTAAATCTTGAATGACTGGGGGCAATCTGGGGCTCTCCCCAAAGTGTGGCCTCTCTCATGTTCACTGATTTATGGTAAAGCACAGGTAGCTGGAAAACCTTTACAGGGCAGAAATGTTTGAAGGAATTGGCTGATTTATGGTAAAGCCTGTCCTGGTAGCAGAGCCTGGACAAATCCTGGATGAACTTTAAAGCAGCCAGGTAATTCCTGTTATCACGGAGTAATTGCTAACTCTGCCAAATCACATTTTTTAACCTCAATTCCACGGCTTGGTGACATTTTGCTGGTTAATACTTCCATCTCCTTTCCACAAATATTCTCTTAAAAACTTCCAGCAAAACCAGTGCCTGAGAAGGAAGGTTTAAGCAGAGTGTTTCTAGAAAAAGACCATGTTCAGACCAAAGAGCAGGAAAAGGTGTTTAATGAAAGCCTAATTTTACCCTTAAAAAATTACATACCAGCAACTCAAATGCCAAAGTGTTTGTTCCACCTCCTCCACAAGATTTAAACAACAAAGCAACATTCCCTGAGAGCACCAAGTTCTCTCGTGGGGTCTGTTCTACAGCAGGAGGTCAAGGGGCACCCTGGAGTGTTTTGGGGCACTCTGAAAAAAGCAGATACTTCTGGGGGAGAATCCATGGCCCAGTGGCCGCAGTTCCTGTGGTGCTGTGCACACAAATCTGCTGTTCAGGGCCGTGGGACACCCCTGGGGAACAACTGATCTCAGTGCTGCTGCACATGAGGATTCAGTCCTGAAAGGAGGGAGAATTGTGCCATGATCATGGCATTTGCCCACTAACAGGGCAAAAAGGATCAGGTTTTAATGCTCATCCCCTGCAGATAGAAAATCCCTTAAGCAGCTGCCAACTGCCAGAGGTCGTGAGCAAAGCATGGCCCTGCAGGCAAATTATTGTCACTGTGCCAGCGTGGGCTGTGCCCCTGTGGTGGGGCCAGGCTTGGGCAGGGACAGCTCCTGCCAGAGCGGGGTGGGAGAGCCGTGGGGAGCAAGGAGGGAGAGCACGAGGCCCATTTCATCCATCCGAGCAGGGAGGAGTCACTCTGGGCCAGAGCTGGTGCTCCTCTCTGCTTCCAAACAGCCAGGACAGGAGCGATGCTGAAGCCAGGGATTCTCAGGGCCTCTGGAATAATGGTCCTGCTGCCCAGCAAGGGCACCTGCAGACCTCCCCCAGAAGGGTCCCATTCCATGCTGACACTGGGGGAGTGAGTCCTTGAGCTGCTGAGCTTCACTGACAGCCCTGGCACCCCCCAGAAAAGGGTCCCCTTGTCAGACTGAGGGTGTTTGAAAGATTAATGCTGGCACAGTGTTGGCAGCACAGAACCAGACAGAAATACCCAACCCCAGCACCGGGGAGGGATGGTTTTTACTGGCTCTTTGAATGCCTCTGTCAAGGAGATGAATGTGAAAGGTGCAGCAGAGCAGGTGTTCTCCTTCTAAAAATCCATCAGAGCAGCTTCTGTCCAAGGAGAGAGACCTCAAACAAAATCCACCATCAGCAAACTCTGACTAAAAATGGTTTCAAAGGAGAATTCAGACTTCAACCCAAGTCTGGCTCAGCCAAGCACAAAAAGATCAATTCTGGGAAAGAACTTCGCAGCTACTAAGCAGAATTTCTTAAAAATCTTTATCCTCTCACAGAATAAACATCTGAGTGCTGATTCTCAAAATCCATAGTTCCTCTAATATTTTAAATAGCATGTACACTCTCATTCAATCCTCTCTGCCAACGAATAGCTGAGCATTAACCATAGAATCATATAATGAGTTTGGGTTGGAAAGAGCCTCAAATCCCCTCCCATCCTACCCCTGCCATGGGCAGGGACACCTCCCACTAGTCCAGGTGCTCCAAGCCCTGTCCAGCCTGGCCTTGGACACTTCCAGGGATGGGGCAGCCACAGCTTCTCTGGGCACCCTGTGCCAGGGCCTCCCCACCCTCAGAGAGAAGAATTTCACCCCAACATCTAATCTAAACCCAGTCTCTTTCAGTTTAAAGGCATTAATGAAAATAGATATTAAATAGAGAATGCATTGCATGCAAGCCTGTGTGTTCCAGAAAAAAAACTGTGGTTGTTGTTATCTCTTCAAACAACTGTCAGGCCAAATCTGTGCTGAGTCTGAAGCAGAATGTGAAGTTTTTCTCAGAGCTCTGTCTATATGTCACTGCCACTACAATTATATCCTGTCTGTAACAGCACTTGAACCATCACCAGACATTTTGCTTTTAGTCAGCTCAGGTTTTTGAGATGTTTTCATTTAGAGCCAAAGGGTTTCTTTCTCCTGTGTGCTACAGAACCAAGCGAAAGAGAAAGAAAGGATCAGTGCAAAAGACTTCAGCAGCCCAGCACGGCTGAGTGGCTGTCTCCCTGCCTGGTTTGGATTGCAGGCTGTTGGAATTGCATCGTGTTCCCATCGATTTTCCGACGCGCCCAAGCCGCACTCCCTATGTGGTATCGACTCAGCTGTGAAGCCATGAGGCAGAGACAGTTAAGAAAATATTTACAGGAGACTGAGTCCTACAGTAAATCAGTAATGAACTTGTTTGTCTGACCCATTTATTCACGACCCATAAGCAAACTTCTGCTTTTTTCTGGAAACGTCTCCCCCACACACAACCCCACAGTGATGCTGCACAAACCAGCGAAGGCAAAACAGGCCCTCAACTCCTCTATCAACTTTTTCATTTTCTGTAATGAGTACAAGAAGAGAATTTGCATTGTGATCATTCCTTCCAACATCTTGATTAACTTCTACTTAGCCAGACATGGGTGAGCTTCCTCCAGCTGAGTCCTAGAAGTTCAATATCTCCTATGGAGCCAGGCTGGGAGAGCTGGGGGTGTTCACCTGGAGAAGAGAAGGCTCCAGGAACACCTCAGAGCCCCTTGCAGGGCCTAAAGGGGCTCCAGGAGAGCTGGAGAGGGACTGGGGACAAGGGATGGAGTGACAGGACACAGAGAATGGCTTCCACTGCCAGAGGGCAGGGTTGGATGGGATATTGGGAAGGAATTGTTCCCTGGGAGGGTGGGGAGGCCCTGGCACAGGGTGCCCAGAGCAGCTGTGGCTGCCCCTGGATCCCTGGCAGTGCCCAAGGCCAGGCTGGACAGGGCTTGGAGCAGCCTGGGACAGTGGGAGGTGTCCCTGCCCATGGCAGGGGTGGCACTGGATGGGCTTTGAGGTCCCTTCCCCCCCAAACCAGTCTGGGATTCTGTGATTTCTTTTCATTCACTTTAGCCCTGGGAACAGCTCTCAGACAAGTTTACACAAGTTAACGACGTTCTGCTTCCTGCAAATTTTAAAGTGTAAAAGATAAACATTCTTTTAGGTAAAACAGACACCATCTTCCACTCTGAGTGTTTAATTTGAGATGTTTAAAACTCTTCCTCACACTCACATCAAAGCCCCCCCAGGACAGGCAGGGGAAGAGGGTTACTTGTGATACATCTTTTTTCATGTAAAGACTTAGCATTACAAGGAAGTCTTGAATGCAATGCACACACACATGTAAATAAGTGTCTCTGAAGAAACTAAAACTTGTTAAGCTCATCCCATCCCTTTATACATTTACAGGATCTCTGAAAACCGTTTGATGCTCTGTGGGTCCCTTTCTCAGTGACCTGACACCTCTCTAAAGTGCCAGGATTTTATGAACAGCAGCTGTACTCACCCATGTTGCTTCCAAACCCACAAAGATTTCAGAAATAAATGAGGATTCATCAAAAGCAACATTTTTCCTCGAAAGCTGTTTCTTCTAAACAAAAAGAGCCCAAACACTTCTTCCCAAATGCCTTCTCTGAGACTTTCAGCAGCACAAAGGACACTGATTCCAGGAGGAATCCACGGAATTGTAAAACATTTTGGGTTGGAAGGGACTTTAAAGCTCATCTTGTTCCACCCCCTGCCATGGGCAGGGACAACTTCCACTGTCCCAGGGTGCTCTAAGCCCCATCCAGCCTGGCCTTGGACACTTCCAGGGCTGGGGCAGCCACAGCTTCTCACAGAAGAAGCTCATCCAAGAGATCATGGGTGACTTTAAATTGTAGTAGAAGCAGAGAAATAACTGGCTGCAACCCAGCAGAGAATCAGGATTCATTCATTCTGTGCCCACAAGACTCTTCCAGAGCACATCTTTGCCTTGCTCAGCCCAACATTCCAATCCCTCACCTTGCACCAGGGACCTGCCAAAGCAAGAGAACCCTCAGCTCATGGAGGGGTTGAGCAAGGCTCTTCTCTTTAAATCTGTGCCTCCAGCCACTGCTGAAGGAGAAGGATTCACCTCCGAGCACTGCAGTCCCTGGGATCAGACATTCCTCCGTGCACCTTCTCCAAAAGCTGAACTGGGGTTTGTTTGGGTGACATGGGAACCTCAGAAAAAGCAGACAGACTCCTGCTTCTTCTCAGGGAGCCCGGCTGCTTGTTAACATCAGCCTGCTGGGGTGAGCTCAGGAGGGACGGGAATGTGGGACGAGGAGGATTTCTCCAAGACAGAAATTAGTGCTGGTGATACAGATTAAGTACAAACACAATGTATTGTTGATTGCTGTGTCCAAATGAGATTTTGTGACACAGTTTTAAGAAAAAAACAGGTAGCTCTTGCCAAGAAATCAACTTAGAGATGCTCAACGCAAGTGTGCACTAAGTTTTAAGTAAAGAAAAGAAAAATCCTATCATTTTACAGCTCTCATCTGATGCTGTTTGCTGCAGTCACAATGGGCTCTAAGGCTCTTTCCAATTTTCCAGCACAAAGTCCTAATCTGAGGATATCCTAATGAAGTGAGGCAAATGCTCAGCACAGGCACAGCCTGGCAGTTCTGCCACGGACCCTGGGGCTCCGGCCAAATCCCGAGGTCAAGGTTTACAGGCAACATTTGAAGCAACTCTGTCTGTGTAAAAAGACACACTTGGGCCTGTGGCTGCCATCATGTGCAGAAGCATTTTTCCTGGAGAAAAACAAAGCAATCTGCATAATCCTGGCAAATGGGGAAGGCAATTTCAGCACTCACATCCAGCATTTCGTGCTGCAATTTCCTAAAGGAGATTCCAGGCAATTTTAAACGCACATCACCTCCAAGAATCAACCTAGCACTGAAGCCACCTTGGCACTGTGGGGAAGGAATTTAGGGTTTTTCTACTGGTGCTAGTAGAACACGAGGATATGGGTGCTCCAGGTGCAGAAAGCAGCACATCCCTGTGGCAGATAACTTGATTATCTCAAAGCTTCTCTGCCTCCTTGCTCTTCGCCTTTCCGTAGTGCCTTCCACACATCTTTCCCTTTCCCAAAGGATTTAAGGACCAGTCTCTCCAGCTGGCTGCCCTCTCCTGGATGGAATCAAAAAGTGTTTGATTACTTCCACTTAGATACAATGCAGTGATCTGCTTTTAATTCTTTTTCCTTGGGTCTGTATAATCACAAAGGTTCCACTGTGCCAGAATGAGAACTAGGAAATTCTAAGGGGCTGCTTCATAATCCTCAACAGAGCTGCCAACTTTTCTGAGAGTAGAGTTTTTAGCCAAATTGACTTCTATATATAAATATTACAAAGTTTTAAATTTTTATATTCCATTCCTACATTTATCAGTGCCTAAATCCCACTGTTGTTCCCCTGTAAACTACCTAATCCTTCTCCTCAAACACACTGGAAAACATTTCCATATCTCTTTGTTGCTTAAGGTAAGCGTGTTAAACGCAAGATATTTCAGTTGGGAGGATTCTTATATAATCTTTTCCTCTGCCTCAAGTCAGGGTCAAATATTTCTCTGCTACTCTCAACCAGTGCTTGGCTGACCCCAGTTAAAGCCAGCTGATAATGGGGACTGCACAGTTTTTGCAGGGAACCCGGTCCACTCCTTCCCCAGTTAACCACTGGTGTTCCTACAGGTTTGTTTAGAGACTCCCGAGATGAGCAAAGGGCTCTGGAGATGATTCTTTAAAGGACCCATTCATCAGGGAGCTGGGAGTTTCATTCTGGGAGCCCTCATCTTTAAATTGAGGGCAAGGATTAGGATGCAGAGTGGAAAGGCTGAGGACAAAACATCCCTTGCAGAGGGTTTCAGTCGCTGCCAGCGGCACCGGGAAGCCGGAGGGTTCTCTGGGCGTTCTGTGAGCGCACTCAGACGACCAGCCACGCTTTGAAACTTTCACTGCACATCTGTGCATCCCTGCCTGGGCTCGGCAGCGAGCCAAACGCCGAATTCCTGCGAGTCCGTGCAGCTCCCACACGTCCACAGCGCTAGGACCCAGAGGGAGCCGGCTCGCAGTGAGTCAGAGCGGAGCCCTGAGCGCTGAATGAGGCTGCGGCGGCAGCGGGATGTGAATGGCTCTTCGGGCTGGGCACAGCGGCCGAGGACAGGGGTGCCGCAGAGCGCAGAGCAGCCCGGACACCCCTCGGGCAGCGCAGAGCCCCCGGCCAGCGGCGCTCCGGCTCTGAGGTGAGTGCCCCGCACGGCCCCGCACGGCCCGGAACCGGGGCAGCCCCGCGCGGCCCCGGTGCGGCTGCGGTTCTGCTCTCGGGAGCAGGCACGGGTGGGATGTCGGCGAAACGCGGAGCGCTCGCTGCTTGCAAGGAGCGTTTGCGAGCCCGGCGTGGTTTGGTGAAACCGAAAATCGCATCTGCTGAGGCAGGTTTGGCTGCACACACATCTGGAAGGTGTTGGTGGGGCAGCTGTGGATAAGCTTAAAGCTTGAAAAACATCTTTAGCGAGAGCAGCTTAATCTTTGGGAAAGGCAAGTGTTCTTACTCTTTTTATCCAGGTATATGGGAACTTAGTTTTATTTGCATTCTACACCAGTCACACCTATATGAAAATTCTTTGCTGGCTTTGTTCTGAATATTGAAGCTTTCTTATTTCCTTTTTTCCCCCCTGTGATAGTTCTACTCCAGATAAAAACTCCTTTCTTTCTTTACTAATATAAATAAATAGGAATTCTGCTTAATCAAAGCGTGGCTGACCCAGGGCAGAATCCTCTCAGCTGCAGACAGAGCAGTACTTCACTAGAGACCGTGTATCCTCTGGGATGTCCACTTGGAAAAGCTCACGACCTCCCCGCTGCCTGTGTGTAGTGACAGGATGGACCTGACAATGTTTATTGATTTATAGCTGGTGATTACACTGTTTTAGCTGAGACACGGCTCACAGATAAAAACGGGGACCCCAGGCAGGGAGACAGAAGGAATTTGTGTGCTGAGAACAAAAAGTGTTTGTACTTCGGTTCTTTCTTCACTTTAAATTCTCCCTATAATGCTCAAGAAGTTTTAGAAAAACACCAAAAGTGAGCGTGCTTGTCAGGCTGGTTTTCCAAGTTGTCACAACTTGGAAGTTGCATTGTAACTGTTAGACAGATAATTTATGGATGTTTTCATGCATTAGAGTATCACAATAAAGTTTTTGGGGCACTTTTTTTGCTAAGCCAAACTAAAATGTGACAATTATCTGCAATAAGACAGAGAGGGAGCTGACTTGTCTGTACGTTCCTGCTCTTGGCACTTCTGAGCTGGTTCAGATATTGTGGAAAACAGGCTTTAAAAATCCCCCTGCAAACTCCCATTTCAGGCAGTTCTGTCTGAAATTCAGAGGGTTACAATATTTTCTGCACTTCCCCAAGAGGTTACAGGGATGGAACGAAGAATCAAATATATTGGAGAGTTCTCAAGTATGATAAGAAAGACTCGGCCTTTAAATTTGTTAATAATCATAGATATGAATCATTTTTAAACAAATCTCAGCAAGGTCTGGAGCAGAGCCCCCAGACACATCTGTGCAGTACCAGTGATTTCACAGCTTGATCAGTCCCAGCCACTCACCCCGGAGGGATCTGTCCCTCCCAACAAGGTGGTAAAGAAAGTAACCGTGGCAGTATTTTCTCACCCTCGTAGCTGAGCAGTGCCCCTTTTCTCCATCAAAATCTGAAATTAGCTTTTTAGACATCCTAATTTAAGTTCAGTGGAGAGTTACAATGAGCACAAGCATCATTTTAACCCATATGCTAAATAAACAACTATTTCATAGGATAACTGAGCAGTCTATGAAATAACCATACAATATTAATTTAAATAATCAGATCCGAAAAATACCTAAAATAAGTATTCAGATTAGCATTTTCAAGTGTAAAGTATCTTTATTTAATGGGACATCTCGAACAAGGGTCAAATAGAACACATTAAAAACTAGATTGTTTCAATCAATAGAATAAATCCCATAAATTCCCCTACAGCTCCATGGCTTTGGCCATATAAATGTTCCTTTAAGGACAGATTCTATTAACTAGTTTTCTGTTTCCTTACAAAATGCTTTTAGGTCTAACAGAATATTGAATACGTACTAATTAGCATTATTGAATTAAATTAAAAGCACGTGGAAAAATACTGGTAATTTTAAGAAGTTGACAGAAATCTGTGATTTTTTTTTTTAATCTATATTTTACCAGCAAACTGCTGATTAAAAAAAAAAAAATAAAATAAATAAAGGGTTACTACAATCCGTGATTTCATTCCAAAAGATTCAACGCTCTAACAGCAACAGTCAGCGCGGGATTGATGGGGTTAGGAATATTTGTCAGTCCCAAATGTGAGGCCAATAAAAGCCAGGGAAATTCAACCCCTTCCAGCCCAGCTACAGCAACGCTGACCTCTGCCGGCAGCTGCCCGGGGAGCCGCGGCTGCTTGGGCAAAGGATTTGTTAAACCGAAGTATTTGTTAAATCTCATTCTACTCCCAGAGAGAGGGGGGCAACACCTCCTCCCACCGAATTTATCTCGTGGAAAGAAGGAAACTTGTCTCAGGGCAGCGGAGCTGGGGAAGGGGCTGGAGCCCCAGGAGCGGCTGAGGGAGCTGGGGAAGGGGCTCAGGCTGGGGAAAAGGAGGCTCAGGGGGGCCCTGGTGGCTCTGCACAAGTCCCTGACAGGAGGGGGCAGCCAGGGGGATTTGGGATCTTATCCCAGGGAATAGGGACAGGAGGAGAGGAAACGGCCTCAGGCTGGGCCAGGGAGGGGCAGGTTGGATATTATGGAAAATTTCTTTCCTGAAAGGGTTGCCAGATATTGGGACAGGCTGCTGAGGGCAGTGCTGGAGTCACCATCCCAGAGTGTTCAAAAAAGCACAGGTGTGGCCCTTGGGGCCGTGGTTCCGTGGTGAACACGGTGGTGCTGTGTTAACGTGTGGATTCAATCATCTTGGAGATCTTTTCCAACCTTAATGATTCCATGATTCTGTGGAAGCAAAAGACACATGCACCAGTGCTCCTACAGCTGCATTCCTGCCCTGGCCCAAAGGAAACTCCCCCTGTGCTGGGTCTGACCTGAGCAGGGTTACAGAGGCCAAAGCACTTAAGAACAGCTCTCCAACCAAAGCTCAGGGACAGATGTCCTGTGGGATGTGTTGTGGCTTTTTCTTTCCCCACGATGCCCTTTGTGCAGCCCCACAGAATTCATTAAATATTTGTGTGCATGTGCATGTGAATTTATACCAAAAATTATGTGGTCAAGCTAAGCAAGATCATTTTTGCTGTTGCCAAGAGATCACAGGATCAATCACAGTGAGTTCTGTGCACTCCTGTCTGCCCAGGGCCACTAATACTAAAGCCATGGAATTTGGGGGAGAGAAAATCTCAGATCCTCAATATGGGTTTCATCTCATCCCCAAATTCTGGGTATTGCTTATAGTTCTGGTCACGAGTTACAAGGATAAAAGGATAAAGTAAAACAAGAAAAGGTGCAGGATGACAAAAACCTGGAACATTTTCTGTATTTAGAGAAACTACAGAGATTATGATTTCCAAGTCTGGAAGAGAGATGGCTGAGCAGGGGTGTGAGGGAGATATTTATAGTCACATTTGTCCTCAAGATGCTGAGAGGAAATGGCTGTTGTTAAAAATCAAGGAGCAGGAAATAAAATGGGCAGGTGGCAATGTCGAGGCAAACCAAACAAGGTGGTTCCTCTCTCCAGGCGTAATGGAGCTGTGGAATTCCTTCCCGTGGGATACTGCAGGTCACAGGGCTCAGGAAGCAATCAGGCACGCTGGAAGCAAAGATGCTGCCTGTGGTTCCATAAATCTGTGATTCCAGAATGACCTCGGAGTGGGAGAGCAGCCCAAGGAGGGGATCCCCACGTGGCTGCTCTGTGTGTGCCCCACTCCCCAGCTGCTGCAGGAGGCAGAATTTCTGACCTGGATGCACTTCTGCTCCAGTTCCTTCTCCTTGGTGCTTCAGCTGTCAAGTACTCGGCCTGCCCCACTCCCAAAAAGGTGGCTCTGTGGTGTTTACTGTGGGTTGCCAGTTCACTGGTGAAAGAATGGTCATTCTGGCAAAATGAAAAGGTAAAACAGCATCCCACATTTTGATTTCTGCTCAAGGATTAGGTGTAGGCCAGTGTTCATGGAGGTTACCACTACAGAAAGACATCAGTGATGAGATTTACAGCTCTTCAGGCAAATCAGTGTCTGAACAGATTATGAGATAGTGGAGAAAGGCCGTGAATGCTGGGGCATCTTGTGAAATTCACTGAAATGGGGAAATACCATTTTACCTCATCTCAGTGTGGTCTTTATAGCGAGCTGACATCTTACTTGAAACTCTATTGAACTCAGGTCTTTTCTAACAGCTTCCACTAAAAATATTATACACAAATAAGACTCAAGTAAAAAGCAGCAGGGAAATGCCTCATTAATTACACTGACAATAACCTTTCACTTTGAGAACTTCATCACCCCGAGAAATGCAGCAGAGAATGGCAATGCCAGCAGTGAAACCTGGGTGCCAAGAACCTGAGAGCATTGGCAGAGAGCTGGGGAGGCACCAAGGACATCCAGAGCTGATACAGCAACCCAGAGTGAGAGCAGCTCCCGGGAGAGACACGGAGCTCACACCAGGGCTGGGCAGCGGGAGAGAGTGAGCGGAGCTCTGCTCTGTGCTCTGAGCTTGCACACAGCTGAGAGCTGCCTGGGGCATGAGAAATCAGGCCCTGAACACAGACAGACACACAGACAGACACAGACACACAGACAGACACACAGACAGACACACAGACACACACGCAGACAGACACACAGACACACAGACACACAGACAGACACACAGACACACACACACAGACACACACACACACAGACACACACACAAAGACACACAGACAGACAGACACACACACACAGACACAGACACAGACACACAGACACACAGACACACACACACAGACACAGACACACACACAGGCAGACGCACAGACAGACACAGACACACAGACAGACACACAGACAGACACACAGACACACACGCAGACAGACACACAGACACACACACAGGCAGACACAGACAGACAGACACA
>VYXC01003163.1:499967-561939 GCA_013397175.1 Platysteira castanea | reverse complement strand
GCACAGACACACACACAGACACACAGACACACACACACACACAGACACACAGACAGACGCAGACACAGACAGACACACAGACACACACACACACAGACACACACATGCACAGACACACACACAGACACACAGACACACAGACACACAGACACAGACACACAGACACACAGACACAGACAGACACACAGGCACAGACAGACAGACACACAGATGCACAGTCACACAGACACAGACACACACACAGACAGACAGACAGACACACACACACACACACGAGGCCTCAGGCACATTTTCTAAATTCAAATGACTGCAGGAGGTCGTTTGAAAGAACATTTGATGACTTTTCTGCCACCCTTCTGTCCGTCCTTTGAGCTGCCCCAGGCCACTGTTCACTGAATGAAACACCTCTGACTTCTCCTTATCTCGGAGGCAGCTGTTTATCCCCTTTCCTCTTTTCCCCACCCCCAGGCTCCTGCATCTCCAACAAAGCTTTGAGATTTTATGGTATGGCAGTTGACACCATCGGATGACCCAAACCAAGATGTATCAGTCACACATTGTCTGCTGCTGGGATCGGTTTTATCACAGAAAATCACAGAATTGTTTGGGTGAGAAGGGAACTCATCCCATTCCAGCCCCTGATATGGGCAGGGACACTTTCCACTGTCCCAGGTTGCTCCAAGCCCCGTCTAACCTGGCCTTGGACATTTCCAGGGATGGGGCAGCCACAGCTTCTCTGGGCACCCTGTGCCAGGGCCTCCCCACCCTCACAGGGAACAATTCCTTCCCAATATCCCATCTAATCCTGCCCCCTCTCAGTTTATAGCTGTTCCTCCCTGTCCTATCTCATGGACGTGAGTTCCACATTTCACAGAAGCTGAGAGATCGTGCCTCAGCACCAGAGCTGAGGAATTGCCTGGCCTGGGCTTCCCAACCAAACCCTGACACAATCCCCCCGCAGTGTGACAGAAACCAAACCTGCACTGACCAGACCACTTGAGGTGGTTCAAGACTTCTTTTATTCAGGGGTTTTTCAAAACTGAACACCAACCCAAACTGGTTCCAAAAGTCTCTCCCTCATTTATCTTCCTGGCTCCAAAATCCGATCTCCTGTCCCCACAGGGTCCATAACACTGTGCTAATAAAAGATCAGATTCTGCTCCCATTGACTTGTTAGGGATCAAAATCCCCACTGATTTCAGTGGGGAAAGATTCAAGCACAAAGACAGGCAAAAAATCAACCAGAAGGTAAAACAAGTTCTTTGATTTTGTTTTGGGCCTTGGTTTACATATTATTGACAAAATCATAGAGTCATGGAATCATTGAGGTTGGCAAAGGCCTCCAAGGTCACCAAGTGCAACCTCTGACCAAACACTGTGACGTCCACTAAACCATAATGACCATTCATGTTATGTAAATATGAAGCTCCTTCCAAGAATAAAGTCAAAGAAATGAATTAAATGAATGACTAATGGATAAAATGAACCTGGTTCTTAACTCAGGGCTGGTCATTTCTTTTGAACTGCCATATTTGTGAGAAATGTTGCTGCCTTAAAGAGGATGCAGCAAAAATTGCCTTAGTTCATTAACTTGTTAACTGCCCAGGAAATTTATAAAGATTACACTGATTCTGACAGTTCTGACCTACGATGAGTAAATTAGCCCAGTGCAAATACAGCTAGGAAGCAGATTATGTGTTCAATAACTTTCTATTTGCCAAGTATGGCTTTGCCAGGTGAAAAATTACTATTTTGATTTTTTCCTGTTCTTAATGACTTCGTATTTTCCCCTGTTGTATAGGTAGAAAGGTAACACAGACTTTTCAGTGGTCTGGCTCACTGCTTTACTTTGATTGTTTTATTTTGTTCCTGACGCAACCATGTGATCCAGGCTCTTTTAAAAAAAAAAAAAAAAAAAGTTATTCAGAAATTTTTGTGGTGGGAATTTGCCAGGCACCTCATTGCTATGTAATACTTTGATTATGATACATTTAAGAGCTCTGGTTCACAGAATATGTGTTTTTCTATTTTGAAACATAGCTTTTATTCTTTTTCTTTGGCGACTTTATGTGCTGGATGAGTCAGGTATGAGAAAAGACCTGTGCTTGTTCACAAAGAGCTTTGTCCTGTGGTGGATGACGCAGCCTGCATTTTCCAAGTGCATCATTTCCTGCCCATTATTCCATGATCCTTTTGGGATACTCTATGTCCCAGCACCAGACCAGCAAGGTGGTTGCATTCCCACAGCCATACAAACTTTTAATGTGAATTATTTATATCATGATATGCTTATCTTGCTCTTTGAATCTTCTATTTGCCCCTGTGAGAGACAACGAGCCCTTCACCTGGTCAGTACTGAGAGGACATTAAAGGGGAATAAGTTGATTATTCTTGTTTCTGCTCAGTGTTAGCAATTTTGTCCATTTCCCTCAGCAAAATTGATCACAGTAACTGCACTTCTTACCTGGGAGGAGAAAGCACATGAAGTGTGTCAAGAGAAATAAATAAGCACAGAATAAGCCACTGAGGTGAGGTGTGGGTTTATTTTCCATGTCAAAAATCTTTTCCATCCTCATAACTGGGGAGCAACCTGGTCCAGTGGGAGGTGTCCCTGCCCATGGCAGGGGTGGAATGGGATGAGCTTTAAGGTCCCTTCCCATCCAAACCATCCTGGAATTCCGTGATTGGTGTTATCAGTGCTCTGAACATTCACATCCATGTTTCTGTTCTGCCTGGATCCAGACACTCCCTGCCCCAGCCCCTCCTGCCAAACCTTCCTCTCATCATTTTCTCAGGCACAAGCTGTAAAGAGGAGAGTGCAAAGGGTCACTGCTCAGCCTCACATTCCAGGACACTTTATCTATGCCAAAAGTGTGAGTTTCTGGTTTTGGCAAAGCATCCAGAATCCAAAGCATCAGAGGGAGTTTGATCCACGAGCTCTCCGTGGATGCACGTTCCTGGTGCTGGGAAGGGCTGCTCTAGAGACCATTTCTTTTCTCTGTGTGTTCTGAGAGAGAAAAGCCTGTGGCCCTTTCCTTCCCATTTCTTCCCTCCTCTTTGAAACCAGAGAAATTAGAAAACTCTTTCATGACCTGCAAAATTTCTCCCCTTTGTTCGATATTTCAAATTTTTTAAAAGAATTCAAGTAATTTGAATCCAGTCTTCAGCACTTGCTTGTGCCATCACTTGAAAGCAAAAGGAAATACTTTCAGTGAAAATAACACATTTCCAATGCCACAGGAAAACTGATGCAAGGTTTAAAGTTCAGATTCAAAGTTCATCTCTCTCCCTTTGAATTTGCAAAAGCTTATTTCCAAGTGACATGTATTTAAACTCTGGCTTTGTGCACAGAAATGAAGTACACACCTAATCATCAAAACTCCCCTCTGGTTTTCATTTTAGGCAGGTAAAAAATGATCTTGTAAGGCTTAGACCTTGATTATTGCTTTGAACCTAATACTAATGCAAAAAAACCCCAGAGAAAAGTTGAAAGATGCAAAACTGAATAACAATAGGCCTCTTTAAAAAGATGATTCCGTTAGAAATCTGCTAGGCATATGTTATTTTAAAAAATAGAATTAAAAGCCAGTTTTTTTGTGTTAGACAATGTAAAATTGTCATGTATTCATCATCTGATGAAAATTGTAGCAAAAATAGGCAAATACCAAAGAAAAATCTATTCCTATTGCCACAATTATGTCAGTAATCTGTGGAGTCCCACTTTTCAACAGCATTTAATATTTTCATGCTACAAATCACATCTGGCTACAAATGTCATCTTCTGTCTCCTCCCACTCCATCCTCACCCATATTCTCTTCCTTCCAGTTCACAATACAACTGCTTTTTTGTAACCACAATGATTCTTCCTGACAACTGATTCACCACACAAAAGCATTAACAAATAACACTGTAATAAATACAAGGTGCACATCAAATACCCAGACAAGGCAAATACGTGGTTACATATGGGGTTAAGTGTTATAGTGACAGCTAATTTCAAATATATCAGGTTATTTGTACTAATTAATATTGGCACAACTCCCATGGAAATTCAGATTTGGAATGGGAGTTTTCTGAATGCTTTTTGTGAAGCTGGAGAAGGTGTGAAGCCCAACCATGGCACCTGTGTCCATGTCCTGCTGCAGAAGAGTGATGGATTCTGAAGTGAAATACAAACCAGAGTCACGATTATGTGGGAAAGGATCGTGGAATTTATTATAGAATCATTAAAGTTGGAAAAGACCTCCAGGATCATCAAGTCCAACCTTTGATCAAACACCACCACACCCATTAAATCATTTTGCAGCCCCTGTTGTGACTAATGCCCCACAACAAAGGCCAAACCCACATCCCTGAGCTGCTGGGTCCCACCAGGGGCTTCCCAGCGGATCACAAGTTGTGGGAACAGTTTAGAAGCTTTGGACCAAGTGTTCCCAGACTTCTTGTGAAACCCAAACCCTTCCCTTCTCAAGGTTGAACAGAAAGGTTGAAAGGTTTAGGTGGGATACTGGGAAGAAATTCTTCCCCATGAGGGTGGGGAGGGGCTGGAATGGATTTCCCACAGAAGCTGTGGCTGCCCCATCCCTGGAAGTGTCCACGGCCAGGTTGGATGGGGCTGGGAGCAGCCTGGGACAGTGGAAGGTGTCAGGGTTGGAGCTGGACAAGCTTTAAGGTCCCTGCCAACCAAACCATCCCAGGATTCCACATTGATTCTTTCCAATCCTGGGCCTCACCTGAGCTCCCCCCACCTGCTCTGCACATTCAGCAGATGAGAAGATGTTCAGTCCAGGTGCAGGATTTGCAGCCAGATGTCCGTGCTGTAACTTCAGTCTTGCTGTCACTGGTGACTGCAGAAGACAGGCTCCCCCTGTGTGCTGCTGCCCGGGGTCACAGCAGGGCTGGGGGTCATTAACTGTGACATCGCAATCAGCTGCTAATTGTGCTTGGAATTTCTGATACTACAAATGGGATGGGGTAGCTTCACATGACAAATATCAAATATTCATCCGAGCAAGCAGTCAATAAAATTGTGCAACCATGTGCGTGCAGGGAAAAAGATGATTCATTTACAGATGTGCTGCTGATAAATTTTTCATCGCTGCACACAACCTGGGGCACATCAGGAACCAGACAAATGTTTAAACACCACCGTTATTTTCCACTAGACAAAAGTCTTGCAAAAAGTCTGACATTTCAGCTCCTCTTTGAAACAATTTCTGCTGGATGTAAGAAACAAAACGCATAGAAATGTCCTTTTGGGATTAATTCTCTAAACATAATGACTAAAAAGCCTAGTGGCTTTACTCTAAAATACTGCCATTTTTGCTGCTAGTACTATATCTACAAGAGGCTGGTATTATTTATTTTTCTAAAAGCTTCAAAAAAGTTGTTTTAACTCCTGGAGGCTGCGATTTTTCTGTCCAGAGACAAGGCAGCACAGCAGCATCATTCCGAAGGAGGAATGTGAGAGAGGGCAAGTGTCTTGTTCCAGTCAGTTCATCTGTACATTACACTGTAACCTACTGCAAGCCTGGGAAATGGAAATAAAAGGGAGCACTGGTGAAAATCTTCAAATTATTGCACAGAACAAGTTTTCAGGAAGCAATTAACTGCCTGACTGGGAATATCCCTGCTTTTTGTTTGATGTCAAACTCATGGGTGGTATTTTGAAACATTTGATTGAGCTCAGTCAATTAGCCTTGATTATGGTTTGGCTTTTCCCTTGGAATAGGCTGATCCATAGGGAATGCCACTCATACCAGCACTGAGGCAGAGCAGGATGACTCAGCTGATTAATCAGCTTTCTTTTTTCTCATTAAGAAGCAAGTCTTTGGCTTCCCCAGCTGCTGAAGTGATCACTATCGAGCTCGTGTTGTAACTCACACAGCTTTGATCACCCCTGACTCACATTCTGAGAGCAGCAAAGCCACCTGCACCCCTGATCTGTCATAGAATCATGGAATTGCAGAATCCCAGGCTGGTCTGAGCTGGAAGGGACCTTAAAGCTCCTCTCATTCCACCCACTTTTCACTGGACCAGGCAGCTCCAAGCCTGCCCACACCTCTGAGACTGAGGGACACACAGAGCAATGCCTACACCCAATGGTTTCTGTTCACCATAAAGTCCTTGGCATTTGCAGGAGAAATGTTTCCATTCCTGTTGCTTTCTGATCAAGATTTGTCCTTAATTTGGAATCAACCATCATCCCCATGTTTATGGGTTCTGACAATTCCTTCCAGACAAGCAGGTACTGAATCCTCACCTGTATTTTGCTAAATAAATCTAATCACTTCCTTAGAACACAGCACAGCATCTGCAGATGAGCCATTTTTTACAATCCAAAAATTAGATTAATTTATTAACTAAGTTAATGGAAGAAAAGAAACAGCTACTTGTAAAAATCTTAAATAAACACAGAGCTTTTTCCCCTTTCTTTAATAGGTAAATGGCACAAAACACAGCCAGGGTACAGGCACAGTGTGTAATCATGGTCATGAAATGCCTACAATGTAAATGGACTTAATGACAAAATTAAACAAATCTCAATTAAAGGCACAATGATTCCAGACAGGCAAAACCCATCACTCTCCCAGCTTCCCACTAAGTAGATCTCCAAGCATGGAAAGGTTGCCAGCTATGGGGAACAGTTTAGAAAGTTAATGACAGTAAAAATGGGATTCACTGGAGACTGTAATCCTGACTCTGTAAGCATTGCCAGAGGCCTGACATGAAGGAACAAGTACTATTTCAAGCAGACTGCAAAGCCAAGGCAAAGATTAACATCTGTCAGAATCAGCTACAGATGAGATTCTTATTGATCCTTGAATGTCACAAGAATTTAGAAGGGCTAAAAAGAACTTTAAAGAGAATAATCAAGTATCTGTGGATTTGGTTTGTAAATCTGAAGTACCTTTCCCACATTTCAGCTATTTTTTTCAAACAGCTGTGTGTGATGTAGCTCAGGGCTACAAGGCAGAAGAGCTGTTTCTCCCATCTTAGTCACTGTCAAGCTTAGTCTTGCAGGAAAAGCAGTGACAGGGAGCAGTTCTGGTGCTGTTACCAACCTCCAAGACACTGCTTTTCGTGTTTGGACTGTGTTGCTGTGGATTTTGTTTCTGTCTCATCCGTAACTATCCCTACTAACAAGATTAAGGCTTTGCTCACATTCTCCTAATTAAAATGCTGTAATTCTGAGAAGAGATTCCACATCTTCTTTTAGCAGGGTAATCAGTACATCTGTGAGTTCAAGTTACTATTTTTTAACATCAAAGCTTGCACAAAGATAGCTCTCTTCCATGCAGGCCATGACTTTTTATCCACACTGGTTTGAATAACAGGCTCCATTTTGTAGTGGGATCAACATCATCTCCTACAAGGAAAGGCTGGGAGAGCTGGGAATGCTCAGCCAGAGAAGAGAAGGCTCCAGCAAGACCTGAGAGCCCCTGGCAGTGCCTAAAGGGGCTCCAAGAGAGACTTTGGACGGTCTGGAGTGCCAGGGCAAGGGGGAATGGCTTCCCACTGCCAGAGGGCAGGGTTGGGTGGGATATTGGGAAGGAATTGTTCCCTGGGAGGGTGGGGAGGCCCTGGCACGGGAGGCCCTGGCACAGTGTGCCCAGAGAAGCTGTGGCTGCCCCTGGATCCCTGAGAGTGTCCAGGGCTGGGTTGGATGGGGCTTGGAGCACCCTGGGACAGTGGGAGGTGTCCCTGCCAACCAAAGGCTCCCAACATCTTGTCCTGTCAGGAANGATGTGGTGCTTGGAGACACGGTTTAGTGGTGGACATGACAGTGCTGTGTTAATGATCGTAAAGGTTTTTTCCAACCTTAATGATCCTGTAACTTCAAGCTGTATTTCACTTACCAGCTGCAGCCTTGAAATTTTATTTACAAGTTCTTAGTTCTGTAGCTTCCTCTTGCTATATCAAGGTACCACTCCACAGCTTTCAGAAGACCCTCCTGCCCTCACCCCTTCCCCGTTTTTTCCATAAGGTTGTGACACAGCAGCAAGAGAAGGTTTTGTTTAATCAGCTTCTGCAAGATTGCTTTGGTGAATGTAGGTTGAGGAAACTCATTACAGCAGTTTAGTCCTCCCAGTTCAAGAGTTCTCACATTCAATCTATTGATTGTTCTCACTGTGGAAATGGAGAAAAGGGTTCATATCTAATATAATAAAAGGTAGCAAGGAAAATAATATGCTGGTAAACATAGGAACAGTAATCTTCTAATCCTGGCCTACTTTTATAATAATTCCCTAATTTCCAAGTGCACATACCAGGGAAGTCAGTGAACCCCACAGAAAGCTGAAGCATGAATAGTGCAAAGATGTCCAGTGCTATCAGTGATAGCATTGTGCTGCAATGCAGGGATTCAGAGCTGTTCAGACTCAGAACAGGGCCAAAGAGTTCTAGAAAATGTGGTAGAAACACTCAAGGGCATGGTTTAAAGGAAAAAGAGGCATCTTTCCCATAATAGTTTGTACTGTAGCAAAAATTGCTTTCAGCAACCAGATGATGCCAGAAAATGTAAAGACCCTTCAAATGCTCCTCACACAAGTGAGTTGCCAAACACAGATTTATAAGAGCTGCTGAGACTGCCAGGTCAGTCCAACTCCCTGTTTCCTGTTCTTAAGCAAAGGTTGCTGAACTCCATTTAAACTTCTTTGTGCTCTGTTCTGTGCTCGAAGGATTCCCGCAGTACAGGACAGGATCCCATCTTTCCTGGACAAACTCTCTCCTGTTGAACTGTCCTTTTGCACAGAGTGGCTGTGTGGCCAGGAGAACTGTTCAAAGACACAGGCAGTTACTCCAGAGACAGCTGCAGGCTCCCAGCAAGGGAGGATGTCCTGCACGCTGCAACATCATTCACTTCTCAGCATGTTACACCAACCATCCTTCAAGCTTTGTGTGAGGTGAGGATATTCCAGAGTTGTCAGGCTCCAGAGGCTCAAGATCCAGACAAACAAACCCCTTCCCACATTGAAATGTCACCTTAAATTTCATTTCACCTTAAATGGCTGAGCGGGGAATAAGAACCTCCTATCTTAAAACATCCACAGCAGCTGCCTCCCCTCAAACTCTGACATAATACAAAGATGGAAAACTCCTACTCCCCACTGCTCGCTGGGTCCGCGCCCAGCAGCCCACAATGTACAGCTGAAATATGGCCCCAGCTCAAACTGTCTCTGCTCCTTGGGAGCATGAGCAGATTTGTTGTGCAGCAGCTGCCTGACACATTTAGGATGCTGAGAGTGCTGAAGCTTGGGCTGTGCTTCTCTGGCCTCACAGGTTTGGTGTCAGGGTCGCAGCTGAAGCAGAGCTGAGATTCTCAGAGCATAGGAATGAAGGAAATCAATCTCTGAACTAACTCAGTGCAAGGAAACGCAGCTTGGATTAGTTTCTCTGAATATATATTTTGTTGCTAATGTACAGAATCCATTACATTTTGTTACCACCCCTCTTTGGGGTTGCCAGCAGTTGTCTGGCATTGTGAGTTAATACAGTAACGAGTCAAAACAATCACACAGCAAGGAGTAAATACCTTCCACAGCAGATGAAAGCCAAGATGCTGAAGAGGTCCCACACGTGCTGCAGAGAAGATTGTGTGGGGCAGCAGCTCTGAGGCAGCTGGACCCAATGTGTGACAGGAGAAGGCAGGAGCCTTGCAGATAAAGGAGTCAGAAAGCACGTGGAGCAGCACTTGGAGCTGGAGAGGAAACAAAACAGAGGATGTCAACACATAGGCATGACCAGGGGCAGGAGCGAGAGCCAGAGAACACATTTTTAGGGATGGCTGTCTCACTCTCCTGCTGCTTTTTAATCCGTTCACTCCATAAAAAAAGGTGCAGAAAAGGGTTTTGGTAAAGAGAGAAGGAGCTGGTACTCACATGCATTACAAACACTGGCAAAACCACTCTTGTTTTGCTACCACTTGAGGCACGCACACACTAAAATACAATGAACAAATAAGGACAATAAGGCAAATAAAAGCCTGTGAAGAAATAGGATCTGTTTCCCAAACATCCTGAACACTTGTGCTTTGCAGTAGTTTACTCTGCTGCCAAGTGATCAAGATGATCTCCCGGGCTGAACTTGGAAAAACATACGGGGGGAAAATGTAGGTATGGAGCATTTCACGTGGTGTCAACGCCCTCCCACAGAAACCAGGCTTTAACCCACAGTAAGTGCCGAGTACAAACACACAAAGTATGAAAGCCCAGGGGTAAAAATTCCTGCAGCACCACAGTTTACAAACCAGCTCTGTCTCTTCGTGGAAAACGATGCAGCACCATTGCTTCTGGAGTGCTGGAACGCCAAGGTGAAACCCCATTTGCTTGTTTCCTTTTTCTGAGCACGTTCAGATGAGCCACAGCATTAGAAGGAATATTGTAAGGTCTAAGCAATAGTAAGAACCTCGTGTTTTTCTTGGTAAACTACCCTAGATGTCAGGAGACTCCTATTTCTCCTGCAAGAACTACTTGTGCTTGCAGAGAACATTATAAGATGACACTGCAATCTGATAACTCAGTGTTTCTGTGGTTTATTTTGTTTTATTTGGTGGTGTTTCCAGATTTTTTGTGGACATCTCTACCCTGTTTCTTAGGAGGATTTACCCTCTCATTTCAAAACTACACCACATCTAAAAGGTTCCTGCTGTGCAGGGAAACAAAACCCTTTTTTCCGCCTCTTTGGTAACTAAATTTTTAAGCCACCAGCAAGTAGCAAAAAAACTTCAAAGCTGAAAGTTCTTCTTGCACCAAACTAAAGTATTTGCTTAGGTTAGATTTAACACTGAGATTATTACATAATATATTTTTTATTACTATAATATATTACAATATTATTATTTATTTAGATCTGCTTAGTTTAAAACCCACCAGATTTCACATCTCTGTACCGGAGTTCTCAGGAATCCTAAAGAAATCGTTTTGAACTCAATTTAAATGGGAAAGGCAGGTGGAGCACAAGGGTTTGAGCATTACCACATCTTTACAATCTGCAGAAAAAACTCAGGCTTTGCAATGAGCAGACAGACAAATATCTGCCCAAATCTTGAAGGTGACCTCATGTACAGCAGGAGACAAAGCTCATGTCCAGTTGTCCAGAAATTATGGAAATATACTTCTCAAATGTGCAGGATATGTCAAAGAATACAGAAGTCAAACAGCTTATGAGCAACAGCCCAATGACTTCGTTTTTGTACACACAATTCACCTTGGGCTATGCTGGTTTAAGGAAGAATATTAACATTTTTCTATAATTCAATGTATTATGCCTGAGCCTTGTGAGTTACAATAAGGAGGGCACAGAATGACTGTGACTGCTGTGGGGTCAATACTCATTTCCTACTGCAATAAAAATAAGGAATTCAATTTCTAAAGGTGTCATTTGAGGGGGTTTTGTCATGATTTTCCTACCACAATGTAAAGTAAACCATCAGAGAGGGAATTCGATCCCTAAGAAGGCAACTGAGTTCTGTAGGTCTCATGAAGGTAAAATAGAGTTAGAAATAGGAAAGAATATCCTAGAAATTAAAAAAATAATAAAAGGAGGTGGGCAATGGAGAAGAGGAACATTGCTACTGCTTGGCAAGAATCCTGTGTTATTCTTTGAGTTCTTCACATGCTGCAGAAGTAAATTCTACTGACCATAAGCGAGTGGGGAGGATCATTTTATTAAGTGTTTGTAAAACCACTCGACATTTCTGGATGGAAAAATCCTACCCAGGCAAAGCAATATTCCATTCCAGTATTGACTGTTTCTTCCTTATCTCAGCATTCTCTGAGTGAACACAAGAGCCCCTCCATGTCATAAGATTTTATTTTGTAGATTTTTATCTATATCCTTAAGGGTTTCTTAAATGGAAAAAAAAATCCAACACAACAGTTTGAACTGCTCCAGCTACAGAATTTATCAGGTGCAGCCAGACCCTCAGTTCAGTAGAACAGAGGTTTTAAAGTTCTCTCAACTCTCTCCTTTGCTGCATCCCTCTGTACTCTGACTTGCCAAGCACAGACACCCTTCAGCTTCCATTTGGAATTTCTCAGAATTCCTGCCCCATTAAAATATTGTTGAGTCATTTAAAATAGTTATAAACACACTGGAAGATTTCTGGAAGATAAAATTCCTTTTGGATGTAAATAATTAATAGAACGGGAAAGTCTGAAAAGTCATGGCCATAATTTATGGCTGCTCCTTGTCCTTACATAATGTTCTTTTCCAAATTCATGATCCAGAGAAACACTGAAGATGATGGAGTCTACCTTTGGGAATCTGATCGTGACATCCCAGCTCATTTTTGTTTTCTACCTCATTTCTGGAGTCACTGCACTGACGCCTTACACTACAACATGTGCGATTGCTAAAATTGCCTTTGTTCAAATTTATTTGTGCAGTTGTAGAAAAGTGAAAAAGGAGAATATAAATGAAAATTATGAGCCTGAATAAAAACTAAATTCTAGCATTACTGCTGGGATTCAGCTGGTTCTTATTAATCAGGGTTTGGAAAAGAATCAGGATTTATATTCCCTTCTGAATAGCTGGAATAAGATCACTAGTTGGAAAGGTTTACTGGCCCTAAAGATATTGTATTTTTCTGCCTTAACTACTCTTGGCTGTAAGAAGGGATGTAACATCGCAGTCTGACTGCCCTCATATTTTCTGTTCCCAGATGAATTCCAGTTTGATTTTGGTAGTGTCGTTAAGTCTGAAATTCCAGTTCTTTCATTCCTGGTAATTTTGTATTGGAAACCTCAGGGCCAAATATAGCAAGCCAACTACTCCCAAATTTAAATCCATTTGGGAAAGATGTAGAGGGGAGAAGGGCAGGCCATGCTCCAGCCTCAGGAAGGTCTTGGGACTCACTGTTTTAAGCAGCAATAGGGAATGAGTCCTGCTGTGTTTGGACAGGAGTTGTAGGGAGCAGCAATCTCATGCTGGCTTCCAGCTGGGTAGGATGGAAGCATCCAGCTTTATATGGATGGATTTATCCCATTTATCCTGCAGTAGTTTTCCTGTCAGTTAGTGCTTGAGGTCTTTAGTCACTCCTTGGTGCCTATGAATTAGAATATATGAAGCTCTGGAGTCCTATAAAATACATATTCAGCTCCAAGGCTGCATGGAAAGTTCCAGAGCAATCATCACATGTCAATCATTGATTTTAGGATTTGCTTTCTGGACGATGATATAGGGATGATATACAACCCTGGTATGCTCAGATAACTTACTCCTAGCCAGGATTTTTATTTCTAGTTTATTTAATTTACCAGCTTTATGCCACTGCAGTCATTGACTTCAGGAGAATCAGATTCACATGCTCCTCCAAAAGCTGTTTCCTGTCATTTGTTTTCAGACATTTGTCACTAGCTTTGTAAGTGATGTGTTTTCCTTCATTTTATTTAAAGAGATTTTTATCTTGACAGAGACAATTTCTTTATCTTTTATTTAATAACTGTCAGTTTGGTTTTGTTATCTGAAGCAGGATAAAGCTTTGTGCCCTGTCAGGGTGGCTCTGTGCATGTTTAACACTCACTAACAGCCAATCTGTCACAGCAAGAGCTGCATCCTGTCACAAGCCTTTACTGGCATGGCTATCCTGACCTAAGATCGTGGGGTTTTCCCAAAGGAATCACATTTTAGATGACTGTTGATGCCTCTGAATTCCCATGAGCACGTTCTACAAGTGAGAGTATCATGATGCCAAACACTGCAAAGCAAATTTGAGATGCAAAACAAATTTGAGATGCAAAACAAATTCTTATATTCTTAGAAGTTTTGGTTTTGTTTTACCACTCAGGAGTTTTAAACTGAGCCTTCTAAAGGTGAGCTCTGCCTGTCCCATGCCACCAGACCTGTCACCTTCTGTAAGAAACCCCCAGCTGTGGCTCCAGGCTGGATCTCTCCCAGCAGGTGGCCTCAGCACCAAGTGCTCTGAGGGAATGGGGTGTCAATGAAGGTGATGGGAAATACATTTCTTTTCGGGTCTTTGGACTTCTCTACAGACACACCAGACAGTGAAATCTCGATGCACTGGTTCAGGATGAAAGAAAGGATAAAATTAGGCCCTTGCAAATAATCCATTTCCATTACTTATGTCCCAATAAATATAAAATATATCTTAAGTGTTTTCTAAAGCCTCACTGGCTTTGGATTTGGTGAATCCCCACCCTGCAGGATCACAGAATGGTTTGGGTTGGAAAGGACCTCAAGGATTATCTGAGAGCAACCCCTGCCATGGGCAGGGAATATTCCACTTTGGAATAATTCCAGATTGCCCCAAGCCCATCCAACCTGGCCTTGAACACTTCCAGGGATGGGTCCAGACTCATGGTGCTATTCCCCCTTAAGCACCCCAAATTACCAGAGGCTTAATGGGCTCTGAAGCACCCCTGTTATTATCCTTACCTGGGCTGAGGATGAGTCAGAGCTCTGGAGGCAGATCTGGGTGCACATCCTGTGATGACGAGGAGGATCACGGTGACACGATGCTCTGTGCTGCAGGGCAGCATTTTTCTCAGTCTACTGCTCTCCCTAGAAATCCTCAAAGGAACATTTCAGTGCTGGAGGCATTTGGGAAAAAAAAAAAAAGGAAGTGTATGAGACACAGGTATCTTCCAGCTGGCTCTCCAGCACCCATAAACCTCTTATTTACGGGCTGAGTCACTGCTGATATAATGGAGGAATGAAATGTTGAGTCCATTAGAAATTCCCATTTTCTTGCTCATCAGCTAAGATCAAGGGAAAGCTGTGCCTCTGACACTGCTGTTAGTCATAATGGCTTCAGGATTCCCTTCAAGGCCTCCCAGGGCTCAGAAATCTTCTCCCTGAACTGCTACTGCCAAATTTTAATTCATATAACTCACATACCTGTGAAAATGTTTCCGTGAGAGATGTGCCAGAGGCACCTTCTCTTTACCAGCAACTTCAGCAGCAACTGCCTCCCTCATTTCTCTCTCACTACCAGAAGCAATGAGACAAAACTAATCCACTGCTTCTTGCTTATTTTGGTGACCTCCACGATCCCATTTGCTGCACTGACAGCCAAGCACTTCTGTTTATTTTTTGCACATCCCTAAAATACGCCAACAACTTCAAGAATGACAGAAAACAACATTCCAAATTGTATCATGCCTTAGATTACAACATTCTATGCTTATGTTTATTGACTGTGTTTATTTTTATTTAGAAAATAATTTATTTGCTGTGTTTGACTGGGCCAAATGAGCATTAATTTATCTTTTCTCTGTGTAGGAGCTACTTTAATGGCATCTGGTCAACGTGCAGTGAGAAGGCTGCACTGACTGCTGTTCTAATTGGAAGCAATTAATTTAGTGCATTTAGTAAATTTTCATTCCTCATAAGTTTCCAGGCAACATTCCCTGTTTGTCCATTTTTCCTCAGATTCTGTGGGTAACTTTAACAAAAAGGGAATTCCCAAAACTTGTTTGGTTTGGCACTTGCTGCACTTACAGGTCCTGCAAGCAAAGAGCTTTTCAAGACACAGAACCATTTGCTTTTTGATGTGATCCATTTCCCCACTCTGCAGAATCATGGAATCATGGAATCCCAGAATGGTTTGGATGGGAAGGGACCACAAAGCTGATCTCATTCCACCCCCTGCCATGGGCAGGGACACCTCCCACTGTCCCAGGTTGTTCCCAGACCTGTCCAGCCTGGCCTTGGATGCTTCCAAGGCTGGGGCAGCCACAGCTGCTCTGGGCACCCTGTGCCCAAACCAGTCTGGGATTCTTTAATTCTACTCTACATGTGCTGAGACCAAGAAATAAGACTGAAGTGAGATTTTTTTACCCACCAGGTCTGTCATCCTGGGTGCATGTAAATCCTGAAGAAAGACTCACTTCAGTAGGAAATTTTATGAATGTCTGGGAGTGGTAGAACAGTGGAATAGTCTATGGATGCTGAATAACACGGCATCATTTACTGGATTCCACCACAGCCAGGAATCCGGGAAAAAGACAGTAAAAGAACTTTAAAAAAAAAAGTCCTGCTGAAAATAAATGCTTTTGTGGTTAAAAACCAGCCAGTTGGAACTAAAACAGTGTTTTCTTAGGGTGGCAGAACAGTTGGAAAAGTTGTTGGATTATTTTTGGCAGTGGCCAGCACATTATAGCTCTATCATTACTGGTACTCAACTCTCCAGAGTTCACTGAAAGGGTTATTACTTCACTAGTACATTCCTGCAAAAATACAGCATACTCCATCTGTAGCATGAGGCTCTGGATTCTGGAACTCTGTGTGACCTTTCTGACACACTGATATGAGGGTAACCAGCTCAGCTCCCAAATACTGCAACACCCAGGGGGAACCTGAGCCACGGCCCCAGACAAAGCTGGGGTGGCCAAACCACTGCACAAGTGTTACACAAGGAGCACGTAACAGGGTGGCTCCTGGGCCCTGCACTGATGAAAACAGGCTGGGAAGGTTTCAGTTGGAGGTTGAAACATCAACTAACTTGCACTTGGGTGCTGGTAAGAGCCAAACCCAGTGGCTGCCTTTGCTGGCAGCCAGTGCTCCCGAGGACAGACGCTGTGCAGGTGGAAAGCGAGTCCAGTTCATGCTTTGGCATTAGCAGCTTGTTCTCCTTAGCAAATGCACTTCAGCCTGAATGCAGCAGGGTTTTTGCAGAACAGGAGTACCTTATACAACCCCTATTTACCTTATACAACCCCTATTTACCTTATACAACTCCTATTTACCTTATACAACCTCTATTTACCTTATGAAACGGAGCAGATAAGCTATTGAATCATAAGATTAATAAAATACTATTTCTATCCCTTTTAGTGCCATGAATTTACAATCAGAGAATGTGTTTTGCTGAGAAACTGTCTCAGAAACAGTATGCTGGATTTAATTGGTGAGGAAAATCATGATTTTCCCTTAACTGGGGTCTATATGACCACTCACAATGTAGTGATTAAGAGTGGAATCATTGCTGCCCTTACAGTAGCAACACGACAAACATCTAAGTGTGTGCTTTTATGTGTCTGCGAGTTTTGTATCTTCAATTCTTCTGAAATATCAGCCATAGTCAGATAATTGTCCGCCAATAAATCGCAATCTGTGATTCTCCTCTAGAATTTAATTGTAACCAGATTTGCTCCCCAGAACAGATGTTGGGGCTGGGAGCCCTGGTTTGTCCCTGGCTGCTGCGCAGTGCCATCAGGTATTGCTGCCCACAGGGCATCCCCCTGGGTTTGCTGAGCCTGGAAGGTGTCTGGGAGGGGTGGGAAGCAGGGGATCGATAACCACAGTCACAAACGTGCTGCTCTGCAAAGTCTGAAAGTGCTTTAGACAAGTTTGATGCTGTGACAGGGAAAAGGCACAGCTCAGAAAGCCGAGGGGGTTTGTCCCTGTGCTCCTGCTGCCGAGGGGGGAATGGTACAGAAAACACTGACTTGCTGGCTAATTACTGAAACAACCCCTTCTGCCCTAGTGACTCGCAGCTGGCAGGAGCAGCAGGGCCCCATGGCAAGGTGCAGCCCAGCCCGGCTCAGCTCTGGATGAAATAAGGACCTTGCTGGGGGAGCAGTTCTTTGTGCAGTCCACTCTGAGGTAAGCCAGCACTCAGTGCCCACAGCAGCCTGAAGTCACCCGTGCCCAGGCTCACACAGCAGCTACACCAGAGGAAGGGCTTCTCTGACACTTGACCAACACAGAAGTGGGGTTGGTACAGGTGGTGGAATTTTGGCATTAAAACGTCTGTGGTAACTTTTGTGGCCAGGGCTCCCATCAGACATGCATGGACAACCAGCACTGGAACTGGCAGCTGCACATCCCCTGTGAGTTCAGGTGGCTGCACGAGGCATACACTGTGAACATGTCCAGAAAGCACCATGAGAGGGTCTAATAACTAATTATGTGATAAAGTTTAGATAGAGAATCATAGAATCCCAACATGGTTTGGGTTGGAAGGGACCTTAAAGCTCATCTTGTTCCAAGCCCCTGCCATGGGCAGGGACACCCCAAACTCCCCAAAATAGCCTGTAAAATACCTCTATGTGCCAGCAAAAGAGTTCACAACCCTCACAGCCCAAGGCACACCTATTCTTTAATGTTAACTTCTCTTGCCTGTGTTGTCATCAAGTCTCATTCACTTTTTTAATGTGTCACTTTCTATACTCCACTAACTCAATAATTGATAAAAAGATTCCGTTTTCAGAAAAGTTACCATGCATCACAAATATGTTCTATCTGTGTTTGGGCCACACTCCACAGAATTATTTACCTCAAGGAGAGGAAATACAAGGTACTCAAAGAAAAAAGGCAAGCAGGCAAGGTCTTTCTTCTTTTCTGTTAATGGCCTTAAAGCAAAAATCTCAGCATGGGCAACACAAGAAACCCAGAGAAGGGAGGTAAATGTAGTTGCATTTTAGAGCAGCAGATCTTGTATAGCACAAAACCAGAACCAGCTCTTTGCTGACATCGCAGCATCTCTTTCCTATAGAAGGAAATAATAAAAAAGGAGTTTATGCATAAACACAATACGTTGCGGCTGCTATTGGCATGGCTAAATTGTGCCTGGATTTTGTTCTACAAACCTTTTCCATTAACATTTCTGTCGGGAAAGCTAACTCTTGAGAGATGTAATGAACCATCTGATTTTAATTTGGTTGTAGAACAAGGGGTTACTCTCTGGAGGGTGCACAGCCAAGCTCTGAGCTACACCCAGCTCTGTTTCCTTATACAGAGGATGACGAGTGCTCCAGCACGAGCAGCACATGGGAAAGCAGCAACCCTCAGCCTTGCTTTAAGCAAATTAAAGTGGCTTGGGAACAGTAAGGATTTGCTCTGTGACAAACATTTAACTCTCCTCGTCATCACTTTGTCCCCAGTGCCTCCAGCCCAACAGTTGCACAGACAAGTGCTCACATGGCTTTTGGCCTTTCTCTTCCTTCCTTCCCTCCATGCAGGCTCTGCTTCTCCACCCTCCTCAGTCACTACCTTCACTTGGCATCTCCTGCTGGTTTCCTAAACGTTTGCTTAGCCCTGCACAAACCCTGCTGTTTATGTCATTTCAGCTCCTGTCCGAGATAAGACACACAAGAGATCCTGTGGGACATCTTAGGGCTGTTCTGCATTTTCCACAGGATTATGCTCTGGCAGAGCACCCTGGTTGATTCCTTTAGCGCTGCTTCGGATTCTAATCTGAGAAAGCTCCACAGAGAGGGGGAACTGCAACCATAATTGACCCACACCCAGAAAAAACATTAAGACATGCTGGGAAATCACAGTGGAACTGCAGAGCCCAATTCCTCTGGTACAAAACCCTGTTTGTCCAGTGGCTTTGGAGCTCCCTGCCTGCTGGCCGGCCACGGCGGAGCTCAGGGCCAGCTGAGACATGTCAGGAAAACAAGGCAAAGAGACGGGGAGGAGCCTCACCCGGGATTTTCTGTTTATACCCTGTCTCTGCTTATTAAGTCTTTACAGAGGAAATACAATGTCTGCCCTTCACTGCAATTCCAGAGCGTTTCTGAATGTCTCTCGTTCCCAACATGCGGCTGAATTAGTCAGCACATGGTAGCTGCCCAACGAGGTTTTACTGCTGCTGCTCTTCCAGCATGAAATGGGTCTTAGCAAAGGTTTAGACATTTGGCTTGCACTTTTCCATGCCCAAACAGATGTGCACATCCTCTAGATCGAAGAGGGACCCGCACTGGCACTGCATCTGCTCTGCAGGGACTTTTGGGGAGTTCTTGCCTGTGGCATTCCAAAAAAACCCGGGTGTTTCCCTGTCCAGAATTCCCAGTGCTTTGGCCACAATGGACCTAGCTTTGCTGTATCTAAGATGCCAATGCACAAGTAGCTTGGGACCCACAGTGCTCCCATATTTGCCCTTGAATGTGGAAAAATCCCATCTGCCCTTGTGACACAGATATCTGAGCTCTTTGAGGAAGCAGCCTGGGCTTTATCTGCCCTAAATCCGTGGTGTGGGGTGTCCTGAAAGGGCAGGTGGGAGAGCTGGCAGCTGCTGGAGGCTGCTGAGCCAGCCAGCAGTGGGGCCTGGCCACATGGCAGGTGAGTGTGGCTGCTGAGGGTGTGACAGTGGCACGAGGTACTGCCTTGGTGGCCCCCACTGTAACCCCAAGGACACCTCTGCACACAAGTTTAGGGAATGGACAGCTGTTTTAGCCAAGGGACTGCTCCTACTTTCACTCCTCTGCAGCCAAGAGACCGGCCCTGGCCAAAAAGGTTGCTGCAAAACTCACTAGAGATCTGACTCCTGGGAACATGCTGTCGCCATATGGTCTCCACATTAATAACACCAAACAAGTGCTTCATAAACAGTGCTCTAACAACAAATACCAGAGGAATTAATAATAATCTAGCTATTATTTTCTAATGTTCTCGCTTTATTAAGAACATTGATGCTGTCTGAATGAGCTCTTCCGGAAGAACAACATCTGGCACCCACATGAATACCTGATGAAATCCGTATGATCCTGGGTATCTGATAAATTTATGGCCAGAACGGCAGTGGTTTGTGCCCGCCTGGCTCGCAGTAACAGTGCCTTTCTCTCTCGTTCTAGGTCATAACGTAATGCCCATGCTGTTCTACACTCTGATTGTAGCTTTTTTGATCGGCACACAGGCAGCTCCCAAGTCAGAGGACAATGCTCCACTGGAGTATCCTGCAGAACACTCCCTGCTCAATACCCGCAGCGACCGACACCGCGTTGCCCAGGCAGCTGCGCAGACATCCCACGGCCACGCCACGTGGAGCCTCGGTCAGAGAGAAGCTGTAAACATCACCGTGGACCCCAAAATCTTTCGGAAGCGGCGTTTCCGGTCTCCCCGGGTGCTGTTCAGCACGCAGCCCCCGCCGGTGGCCGGGCAGGGGCGGAATTTGGGATTTCTCAGCAGCGCGGGGGCTCTCAACAGGACTGCCAGGAGCAGGAGGAGCACACACCCCGTGCTGCACCGCGGGGAGTTCTCGGTGTGCGACAGCGTCAGCATGTGGGTCGGGGACAAAACCACGGCCACCGACATCAAGGGCAAGGAGGTGACAGTGCTGGACGAGGTCAACATCAACAACAACGTCTTTAAGCAGTACTTTTTCGAGACCAAGTGCAGGGACCCCAAGCCGGTGTCGGGCGGGTGCCGCGGCATCGACGCCAAGCACTGGAACTCGTACTGCACCACCACCCACACCTTCGTCAAGGCCCTGACCATGGAGGGCAAGCAGGCGGCCTGGAGGTTCATCCGCATCGACACCGCCTGCGTCTGCGTGCTCAGCAGGAAGGCAGCGAGGCCCTGAGCCCATGCCCGCACCCTCCGACCCCCCTACCTCAGTCTGTAAATTATTTTAAGTTATAAAGGACTGCATGGTATATTTATAGTTTATACAGTACAGAAAGAACCTCATTATTTATTAAACTCTTTTGGAAATCTTTGGTGTTTTTTAAGTTATTTACTGGCAGAGCTCTTTAACTCACCTTTAATTCACCTCTGCAACTCTGAAGTGTTCACAGGGCTGTTGAACAAGCTTTCAGCAAAAAGAAAAGAGTTTTCACACATATTCCTCTCTTCTACAAGAAAATTTCCCTCAGAAAACCTGCCAGTTTATTGTAGGTTTATTTGCAATTGAATTTTTTTTGTCCAAATACCAAGAAACCGAAACAGAACTTTCAAAATTTGCTTCCAGTGTTACTAATTATCCATAAAGGTATTAATCATGTCTAATTAATCATCTTAGTGAAGTCCTGGTCAAAACACTAGCTCTTCATTGTTGCCAGATCAATTTCTAAGTAAGACCTTTACTGCATATTTTTAAATTGCCAAAGTATTTTAATTGCAAAAATAATCCATTCTGAATTATTTTGGAACTGCACAAGAAGAGAATCTCAAAGTATGTATTTTTGTGTTAAAATGGTATTTTACAGCTCATTACTTCAGAGCTATATTAGAGTAATAGGATTTCAAATGTCAATATACTTATATAAAATTTAAAAGTTCACGTGCCTTATAATCCAAATCTGATAATTTTCTCAAGCCAGTATTCTGGTAATGGGGACCTGACATAGGAGCAAGTTTTTTCATGCATGACAGAATAAAGTCAAAAAATAAATATGAAAAAAACCACTGAGGCTGTGTTTTAGCAAGGACCCAAAATAACCCTGTGCTCAAGATTTGTGCTTGTTGGGGACATCGACCTCCAGAAATACCCAGCGGAGCCCCAGGCCTGTGCTGGGCGTTTCACTGCACACTCCAAAAGCTGCAGATCCCCTCATTGTTTCCCTTGGAAGAGCAGCTGTTCTCCATTGCAGAAACTGTTTCAAAACAAATACCATCAAGGTTTTTCAGCATGGTCCCTTCCAAATCCTAGAGGGCACAGCCACCCTCGCCTTCCCTCCTGCACGGTTCTTGCTTTAATGCGAAAAGCAGAGCTGACATTTGCTTCCTCCACGTAAGCAGCATAGCAGGGCAGCAAATCTCCAGAGGAAACGTGCTGGGGTAAAACAGTGCCAGAGGAATTGACCCAAGCCAGGCAAGAGCTGCTTCCTGGTGGGACAGTGCCAGTCTGTGTGACGTGGAAGGCACAGACACCACTCCTGACCATCACTGCTCTGCCAGTTTTCACCCCCTCTGATAAGTTTCTATGGTGTGGGGCAGCAACGTCCCAGTGTGAAAGTTTGGCTCTCTCTAGAACAACATATTTGCAATATTTTCATGAATAATCACTTATCTGAAAGGTCGAGGAGGAGGCAGGCTCCCGACTGTCCTGATCCTCCAAACAACTTGTTCTGGAGCAGGGGGAGGCAAGGAAGGCTAAGGGTGCTCTGAGTGCAATCCCAGAGGGAGCAGATGCCCTGACACAGCAGCAGCACACAGGAGCAGGGGCAGCCACCTCCCTGTCACCATCACAGGAGGGATGGAGGGACGTCAGTGACACAGAGTGTTCTGAGGCAAAGGAAAACAGGGAACTGGAGCAGGCTTCCACGTGTGCTCCTCAGTGGCCTTAAAGCCATGGAGCACAGTAACAAATTGCTGTAGAACTGCTTTCCATATCTGACACAATGGGACTAAAGAAAAATGGAGCTGCTGCTCATTCAGAACTCCCAGGTTTATGGAGACTGACATTACTTTACCACTGACATAAAAGAATTGCAATTGAAAGTGTCTTCTGAATGCCTTTGGTAATTCCAAACATGTGTCAGACCTGGCATTTCTTCAAAAGCCCTGAAAGCGATGCCTTTCTTCCTGGGGAAAGCTGGAGAGAGACTTTTGACAAGGACACTTGGTGATAGTGGGGGAATGGCTTTAAACTGAAGGAGAGTAAATTTAGGTGGGATATTGGGGAGAAATTCCTCCCTGTGAGGGTGGGGAGGCCCTGGCACAGGGTGCCCAGAGAAGCTGTGGCTGAAAGTGTCCAAGGCCAGGTTGGATGGGGCTTGGGGCAACCTGGGACAGTGGAAGGTGTCCCTGCTCATGGCAGGGGTTGGAACAAAATGATCCTAAAGGTTCCTTCCAGCCCAAACCACTCTGGGATTCCATGATGATTAAAGCAATCCTGGGAGCTGCCATCCTTTGCACCGACCGATGGCAATGACAGATCACACCGAGAGGCCACACAGCAGGGCAGAGAGGGAAATCTGTTTGTTGATGTCACTTTAAGGAAGGAAGAAAACAATTGCAGGATTTAACTGCTCAGCAAGAACTTCCTGGGTTCTGAGTGAGATCTCAGGTGATCAAACCTAGCCCTCAACTGCAAGAGAAGAGGTGAGGGACAGAAGGGACAAGTGACATCACAGCTCAACTCAACAGTGTTGAAATGCTGCCAAAGGCACCAAAATCAGCCTCACTTGCTTTGTTTCTGCTGAATCCAAGGAGTGACAGGACCATCCACACTTGAATAAGTTACTTTCACTTGTAATGGCTGCATTAGAATCTGTATGAAGAGTCAGGACTGTAGTTCAGCATGGAGGATGGACCTGATGCCCTGCTCAGCTTTTTGTGTGAGGTGACAGCAACCAAAAAACCTGGGAGGAAGGATCTCTACAGACCAACTTTGTTCAACATTAACTGCTCACTCACAGCTCTCTGCATTTTCCAGGAGTTCCTCTGGTGCCCTCACCTTTTCCACTGCTTTAGAAACAAGTGCTACTCACTGTGTGCTGAGTTCTCTTCTGAATGTTTAAGAAGTCTACCAGTTTTAATTACATAGATAAGCATAATAACCAACTGCTTGCTAAAGATGGAGCGTCTTTGTTTCTTCTTAAAGCCCTACTTCTAGGATTGAAAACATTTATGGCCAAGAAAAAGTAAAGCAATGTCATCTAAAATAAGATCAACTAGAGAGACTATGAAGCAGTTTTATTGGAAGAATTGCATAGTTACTATTACAAGAATCTGAAATTCTCTTTAGAATCTGAGGAAAGAAAAGCAAGATCCTTATATTTAAAAAGCAAATCAGATCAGTTTGGTTTCACCTTTAGCCTAATGCCACACGCCTGACACCCACAATTTCACTCCTGCTCAGCGGGTCTGACCAAGTAGTGAAGGTTAAATTTTGCCTGGAGAAAAACAGATCAATCTCTAGAGAGATGGATCATAATCAGTTTCCATCATCCAGCATGGGACTCATCCTCTCATCACTGCTGTTATTAGTTTGGTGGGGCTTTTTTTGAGGGGGGTGTGGGAGGGTGGCAACAACGTCTGAAACCCCGCAGGTTACTCAGTGGGGTAACTCCTGCTGCTGAGCGGGTGCCAAGAGCATGGAATGCCAGAAAGCCCATTCCAACACCTACACCTGCAACCAGGCTGCACTTCGTCAGGCCTGGGTGATTATTTTCACTTCAGCTCCAGTACAGACAGGAAATGTTGACACTGACAGACAAGAGATGGTTTACATAACAGTCACGCTTTCTCCCAGTTCCCTTTCACCCCTTACATGACACCGCTGCTCCACTCTGTAATCCCTTGTTCACACACGCGATTAAAGAGCAGCCACACCCTTGCCAGCTCTTCCTTAGTAAGCAACAACAATCAGGAGAGCAATTACAACCACCCGGGGAATTTACTTGCAGGGCTTGGAATCACTGTGTGTGTGTTTTCACTTTTCTCGGTCTGTTTTCCTGAGGAATTCTCTGCTCTGGAGAAGTCGGTGTCTCTGTGCCCACAAATGTTCTGATATGGCATCTCCAGCCTGATATAAATCATTGGGCCTGACATGCAATCCTGAATCCCTTGGCTAGCAAAATATCAAGGATTGTACACTGACACTTCAGTATCACCCCTCAACCAAACTGCTTCAGGAAGTGAAAAGGAATTAACAAAATCTAAGGAACACTGAATGTAGCCCGGAGCAGAACAAAATCTGGAATAACCACTACATAGCAGTTAATTACACAGAGAAAGCAGTCCTGCAGAATACCTGGCACAGGGCTGAAACTAAGAAAACACAGAACAGAATTGTCCAGTTTCTAATCTGGTCAGGAGACAGCATCCATTGGTTTTAGACAGCTGAAGGGAATCCTGACAGGACCAACATCTCGTTGGAAAAATTGATGGGTTTTGGTTTGGTTGGTGTTAAAGAGGATCTGAGGATCACCTCTTTCCCGTATGCCCAATTTTACAGCAGAACCCAGGCACTGGCCTCAAACTACCAGATAAAATATTTAGTCCTTATCCTCACAGTGATAACTGTTCCTGCAATAATTGTCTTTACTTCAACAATCTAGTTAGTACTTCCTTAGTGCTCTTTGAGTTTTCCTTCTTGTCCTTCCAGATTTCAGACACCAAATACTTCCTGGTGGAATCAGAAATTCATAGCTTTTGGAGGGTTTCCCTAAACTCTCTGAGACATGAAGAGGAACAATGAAGCTGCCAAGTTTTGCTGTCTGAATGATGGGGACACTACAATCTGACAGTTAAAGTGGCTGGGATGGAGTAGGAGGTTATTCTGTTGTGTTTCTGACAAACTGTTCTGGAGGACAAATTTTTCTTGCTTTACACCAAAAGCAAAAAAAAACCAATCCAAAATTGCTCATGTCTAAGTCAGTGGAATGGATTTCTGCTTTAAATGCAAATAGTTTTTTCTTTTGAAGCACTGCTTAGGCACACATGGCTTTTAAATAGAATATTGCCAGCCAGTTCCAGCACAAACCCCACCAAAGTGGCGCTCGGCTCCGGTGCCTGTGTGAAGGCTCCTTCTGCCTGGAAAAGGCAAGCCTGTACTGAGCGCACTGACTCATGGATTGCCTCTTTTTTTATCACCTCTATTTCCATAATCCGGCACACACAGTGGTCCCTGTCAGGCATTTAGCAAGATCTTGCCCCCGGGGTTGGGATCCAAGGCGTGATGGGTGCAGGAGTGACTCACCCAGCTGGAAAGCTCCGCGATAACCTCGGCCCAGGTGACACCTTCAGCCTCAGATGAACACAGCGCAGATGCTCGTGGCACCCCTGTGCAAACACATCTGCTGTTGTTACTGATCAGATGTGTCCTCTGGGGATTTTGTTCCGTTTCCTTTTTTCCTCTTGAATCATTTGATTTGGTTACATTCCAGTTCTACTGCACACAGTCCAAGTCTGAGAACAAGTTAAACTGTGGCAGGAAGGAAGGAGTGTGCACAACCCCAGTTCCCTGGTGACAGGTCTATTAAGCAATAAATAACAAGCCTTTTATTACAGGTTCTAATTAGAACAGGACTTGTCAGATTTAGGAGCTAAACTGAGCACTCACTCCAAAATTCAGTTTGATCTGTTGCAGTAACATTCAAGCTCTATTCATTTTCTTTTTGGATTGATGATGCACAGGAAGAAAAGGGAAGGGAAAAGTGTTCATGTCACCAGCTGCAAAGGATTGCTTTGGTTCTAGGCTCCTTACAGAGACTGGAACCCAGATTTCTAAAAACATGTGCATTCCAAGCCTTTAGATACCATGAGTTGACATTTTCAGTGGGTGGAACGTGCTGGACATGGGAAGGAGCTGCTCAATAGGGAAATAACAAAAGAGTGTGTTCAATTTGCCAGACAATGTCCACCATATCAAACCTATAAATGTAAAGCCCAAGTTTTTATTTTGTTTTCTCACACAAGGTCCAGAATACTTTTCAGAAAGTCATGGAAAACATTTTCCTATTAAGGCAGTAAAAAAACTAAGCAGACAGATTTTACACATTTGAAATTTTTCAAAAGCTTTTACATCACTGACAACAATTATAAAAATTTTTAGCCACAAATATTGTTTAGCAAAGAGTAAAACTGGAGGCTTTGCTAAAAGTATTCTGAATCACAACAGCTGTAATGAGCTAAAATGAAGAAGTGAAGGTGACCAGAATGGAAAATTGTGTGAAAAGTCCCCTGTCCTCCATTAACTTCCTAAGACTATAAATCAGAATAGACAAGGAGAGAAAAAAAGAGATTTTGGAATCATATCCATAAATTTAGATGATTAGTAGCACAGGAAAAGCCATATCTAATGGGAAAGTACTGTTCTAAACTGGGACTGTTTACTGGGGAATGATGGAAGCCCAGTTCTCTTGTTCTAGGAAGTCAAGAGTTCTTGAAGTTCCCTTTCAAAGTGCACTCCCAAAGCAGATCCCTGAAGCCAAAGACAACAAACTTGGCCAGGGTTATTGTTAGGCTGAAGCAAACAACTTCTGAGCTGTGTGACTGCAGCGAGTTGTGAGCCCACAGATCAGAGCAGTCCGGCACCACCACCATCCCCAGCAGGCAGCTCCTGCAGCGTTATTTGCCAGCCACAGGGGCAGAATTGCTACACACAGCTCTGGCACTGACTGCAGAAAACCTTTTTGCCACAAGGCCAGGAGCTGATGCAGAAAAGCCACGTCTAACTCACAGCATCTTCTTGCTCCACCCTGGCCACAGTGACCTACACAGAATGCAGCTCATTATGCATTGAAAGGGCTGATACAATTAGTGACTAATTGCTGACGTAGGAAAGAGAAAAAAAAACCCAAACATTTGGTTTACTTGCTCTTGACAACTTTCTGTTGGAGTTTTCATGCTTCCTCCTTGCTGCTGCAGTAAAAGAGAGCTCAGAACCAGGAGAACTGTGGCAATAGAGCTTCTGGAAGAAGTTAAAGGCTGTCTGCTGTGTCCTGAGTGGAATCAGTTACTCTGATTGTAATTTCCACAGCCAGCACAGGGATGAGAGTGGAACTGTGAAAATTAAGGCCACACAATCCAGGAGTAGCAGATCGTGTACAAGCTCAGAACTGCTGAGCAATGCTCCATTTTCATACAATCATGGAATCATGCAATGGATTGAGTTGGAAGGACCTTAAGTTCCATCCCATCCCATCCCACCCCTGCCATGAGCAGGGACACCTTCCACTGTCCCAGGCTGCTCCCAGCCCTGTCCAGCCTGGCCTTGGACACTGCCAGGGATCCAGGGGCAGCCACAGCTTCTCTGGGAAATCCATTTCAGCCCCTCACCAGCCTCACAGGGAAGAATTTCTCGCTAACATCTGACCTAAAGCTACTCTCTGTCAATTTAAAACCATCCAATTAATTCACATCAAGAGATTTTTCTTTCTGAAATTGGAAAATGGGGTCACCAGCAGCTCAACCCAAAACCTTTCTTCAAATTTGCACTTGAAATACTAAATTGCTTCTATTTCACCAATGTGTTAAAGACATTACAGATCCTAATTTTCTGATTTGTTTAAAAATAACCAGACATTTATTTGGCAAATTTAAGATACAGATTATCTTATCTACAATAGATTTTGGACAAATTGAAAAAAAAATATTATTTATCTCATCTTCCCTAAACTTAGATCACCTTCAGCTTTATCAAACTGCTTAGACATTGTCTAATGTGAATGAACAGATGACTCATTTGGTGATTAATAACTCCCAATACAGCTGTCATCTGCAGGGAGGCTTAAACACCGACTTCAGAACATCAAAGCCATGCGAGGGCAAACAGGGAGAATCAAATTAATAAAAGAGATTTTTGCAAACTGGATCTGCTCTGGCTCCTTCAGCATTGGCCTGAATAATGACGTTGATTGTAATAGTTTACTCTTAATGTTCATAACAACCCATCATTCTTCAGACAGAGTATACAGCACTTATCTTCCCATCCATCAACCAGCCCTGGGTTTGTGTTAACCAGTTGTAACAGGATCTTGTGTTTGAGCATCAAAGGTGATTCAACAAACATTTCACACTGTCACTTTCTCAGCATTGCCCAGTTTCTCTTTTGGTTTAGCCAATTTTCCCTATCCCATTCTTATTTCTCTTTTATTTTCACCGACTGTTTTTTTTTGTGCTCAGGATCTTGCTTATTAATATTATTTTTTAAATGCTCCTCAACAGCAGCAGCTCTCATTCTATTTTTCTTATTTTTCACAATATATTTCGCTTACCTGCTTTGCACCTCATGCCATAAACCTTCATTAGTTTCTCAAATTGTCACCCAGGAGATGCTGTGACTCCCCCCAGGCAGGTCACCACGCACGGGGTGGGTGCTCCATCCATGTGAGCCTTCAAACCAGGTTTTATTCCTTCCCAAAGGATCTTCCCTTTCAGTACCCTAAAGTGAAATGGCAGCTGGAGGCAGGAGCACCCCAGCCACTTCTAGTGCTTATGATGAAGTGGTGGCTGGGGGAACAAACACATTTTACCCTGCAGAGCTCCTGCAGAACAGGCTGCAACAGCACCAGGGCTCCTGCCAGGATGCTCCCCTCGTCCCTGACACAGCCTCTGTCGCCCAGCTGCTGCAGATCTTTCCCTCAGGTGTGTATTCAATGCTCTGTTTTTAAACTCCAGCATCAGTTAGAGCTGGAGGTAAACCCACCCCTCCAGAGGATTCAGAGTAATCCTTGGAAATAATCCATTTCTTGGCCATTTGCCCTGGATGTGTGAGAGCTCTTCAATCCCCTCCACTGGAAAACTGCTAAAGAAACCTCTGCAAGGCTGGGCCTTTCCAGACACCTTGGAAATGTGAAGAAGTTCCTATAGAGGAACTGAACAATGTTTTATTTATTCAATTATTTATTTGAGGCAGGACTGAAAATGAGCAAAACCACATGCACTTATGGCATTTATTTTACGTTTCACATTTCCCTGACGGTCTCTGCATAGGTCCCACATCTCAAGCATCATTGTAAAGCCCTCAAATACTCTCTCAAAGAAAAAGTACATTTTTGAAAAGGCTTTTTTGCTGGTTTATTGAGGGGTCTTGTTTGTTTGTTTGTTTGATTGATTGATTCAATAAGGCAGCCACAAGGATAAAAAACGTTTCTGGGCTGACTCTGGTTGCTTTCCTGGCTTTTTTCCAATGATGCTCAAATCAGGGGTTGTTCAAACTAGGAAACAGTAGTTTTGCCATTTACTCATACAAAAACTTGGGAGCTCTGGTATTTTTTTAGTACACATTTCTAACAGGGTTCAAGAGTACCCTCTCCTCTGTCATGTGGCTCTGGCTGTGCATAAACATTGCTTTGACCAATAGGGGCAAAATTAGATACTTCCCAGAATGATTTGTTGCATTCTCACGACAGTTGCGATCCCAGACTGGATTAGATCCAGTGGGAAAATGTTTAGACAAAGTCCTGCACCAAAGAACACTCCTGAGAGATGTGCCTGTGGTCTGCCTAGGACAGAAGGCAAGGTTACAGCCAGGCCTGGAGAAATGTCCTGCTGCAGGGAGGTGTCTTGGAGTGCTTTGCCTGTTCATAGGGAGAAAAAAATTGGAGCATCCAGCAGATGTGCAGCCACGTTTGTGTTCTTCCACGTGAGCGTGGGGAGGCCCTGGCACAGGCTGCCCAGAGAAGCTGTGGCTGCTCCATCCCTGGAAGAGTCCAAGGCCAGGTCTAACAGAAGGTGTTGGGGATTAACTGGATGAGCTTTAAGGTCCCTCCCGACTGAAACCACTTTGGAACTCTATCATCTCTAACACCAACCATTTGGTTCAGCTCCTATTACTCAAACATCATGAAATGGAAACCAGAAAGGAGAGACATGAGGAGATCAGAAAAGGAAGGTATCACTCTCTTCAAACACCCTTCCTGACCCACTAGATTTTAGGTTTCAAGAGTCTTTAGGAAATATTTAGCTAAAGACTACTCCTCATTCAGTGATCCAGCAGGAGAGATAAGGACATCAGGACTGAGAGTCAGAAAGTGCAAATGCAGCATGAAATTGGAAGCAGGAAAATGGTCTTAGCACCTCCACTGTGCTGCACCAGCCAGAGCTTAACCAGCCTCTGAGGCCTTAAAAACTTAAGTCCCTACTCATTTCTCATCATCAGCTACTTTGGAGCAACATTTCCTAACAGTTGCTTGGGGGTTTTTTTCTCCTTCCTGCTGGTTTCCTCTTTCTGAGAATTGTTTGGACTCGTTCAGTTCACAGATTCCACTCAAGGCAGAGGAGTTGTAACGCTTCTCATTCAGAACATTTCTACTCTCAAAGGCATTTTTGCCTTTGCCTTCACTTTGAATGAAGACCCTGCAACCTGCACAGCCTTGCCTTTTTAGCCCCTTCAAGTGAGTTTTATCAATTTTTGTTCCTCACTGCTCCAGCAGGTTGCTCTGTGCACTTTATGCACACATCCACACGACACCGAAATAGTGAATTACCCCTGTAAATCTGACACACATACTGTTAGAAGTTCATTAAACCTGCATTCCTGCAGTCATATTGTGACAGCATGCTTAGGAATATATTTCCTAACGCAGGTGGCACCATTATTCAGCTTTTTTTACCCTCTTTGATTGCTGGAATATTACCTAAAGCTGTTTAGAAGATAGAAGATGTGAGAAATTGAAATCATCTGGAGACAGCTTCTTGTCTGCCACTGATGACAGGTAACATTACAAGAACTAATTCATTGTTATTGTTAAATTCCTGTTACTTTCATTCACATCTTTGCTGTGAAGGCACAGAAGATCCCTTGTCAAGCAGAGTCTTGAGCAAAAGATAAACAGAATACGCAGGAATGACTTGGTAGTGCTTCAACTGTACATCTCCCATTTTATGTCTATTCTTAGTGTTTAAAGTGCCTTCCTTTCTAAGCCAGAGGTCAAAGTGAAATTTCTTTTATTTATTTTCCCAGTGTGATGGAAGCAGCAGAACATGGTGATGCTCCTCTATGACAACTCTGACACTGCAGACAGAGGCTCAGGCTCCAGCTGAGGGGTGTTTTGGAGCAGTAACAGAGGAAAGCTGAGCCCACTGCTCTCAACCTGGGAACTGTGGTGCCTTTGGGACAGTCTGGCCCCTGAAAGAGGGAGGAAACTTCAAGACTCTTGGTTCATTTTATCAGGGTGGGAAAAGAAAACAGGAAAAAAACAGAGATAAGAAATAGAGGACCTCTGAGCCAACAGCAGCAAACCCAAAAACCTTCTTAACCTTGTCAAAACCAACTGCTTTTAGCACCTAAACAGGATTTTGGTATTACTTTAAAAGTATCTGTGCCTGTATTCAGCCCCTTCCTTTATAAATGTAAGACAGGGAGCTGGGAATGAGCAAGGAATCAAATAAAACATTTCAGCCTCCTGTACTGGACCTCACCACCCAAACTGTGCTTGAGGACACACCAGTGTCACCAGGAGTCTGGGAAACCGTATCTGGGAAAGACAAATGTACTTCGGAGGTGGAAGGTTCAGTAGTTCAGTCCCATCTGAATCTTGCAGAACACAGCAGTGTACATTCAAACAAAGCTGCTGCAGCAGGAGGCAAAGTGCTGCAGAAAGGAATCAACTCAGAGCCACTGACAGACCACCCCTCTCCATCCTCCCTGCCAGGGCTGGAATACACAGAATTTATCACTGTAATCATCCCCCATCATGGGCTGCACATATCCTGTACCATTATCAGCATATTCCATAGGCCTTGCACCCCTCTTTCCCTTCCCTAAACTTTTAACCGTCTTTTAATTTATAAGTAACATTTAAGTTCATATTTCAAGAGCACACGGGCTCTTGGCCTCTATAAAATCTCCAAGAAATCACCTTTACTTCCCACAATGTAGATCCAGAGCATCCAAAGTCTGTTTGCTTGTTATATTAATAGAATTCAGAAAATTGCTCTACAACATTCCTAAAAAAGAGAATCAGCCAAAGTTAGACTTGGCATCTGCACAAGTCTCAGTTATTTTTTGGAATACTTTGACAACACTCTTATGTTATTGTCTCCGGGTTCATTTTTCTGTTCATGTATTCCCCAAAGAAGGAAAGAATGGTATTCCTGTTCTCTGAATAAGGACACATCTTGCTTGTCAGAGAGATTTAATTATTTATTTTCTCTTCTGCTTCTTAAATTGTTGGATCTTCAGATCAGGAGGTTTCAGGTTCTTCTAAATCTTGCTCTTCAGAGAAAGTCATCATACTGCTTCAAATAAAGAAAGGAGAACAGAGTTTTACCTGCAGAGCAGACACCTTCAATTATTGTCCTTTCAGCTGGATACTGCAGGGAGAGCCTTTGGAGAGCACAGAAAACCTGTTGGTTCCTAAATGTGATTTAGTAACACAAGAAACCTCAGCTCTTCAGTGCTGGCACGAGCACTGTGGCAAAGCCCCAGCTCCACAGGCTCCACTTGGCTTCATCTGGGTGCACCTAGGGACAAAATAAAGGTGTAGGATGAACAAGGTGACTCCTCCAAAGCTGCTTCTGAAGGAACTCTGCAGTCAATTGAGAACATTTTCATTTTCTTTCTTCCATTTGATCTTCTCAGCAACATATTTTTCATATTATTCCTCACATTTTACTTCCATCTGGTTTCAGCTTTTGATTAGAAACTTGGAAGCTCAGCTTTAACAGCTCAGTGCAGAGACCTGAGCTCCTTCCAGCCATATTCCTTCTTGGAGGATCTTAATTCAGCCGTATGGTTCTTTTTACTGGGGCTGTATCCTCAGTAAATAGTTTGCAACTCTTGGAAAGAGCAAAAACTCTTGCAAACAGAGGAGGGGTTTGTTATCCTGGAAGAAGCAGAACCTGCAAGACAGATGATAGTGATTGAAAAATATTTGCTACGCAAAGTGGCATTGACAGGGAAGCTGCAAATTGCCAGGTTTATCAGACAGAACTCAATACACATTTAGATGTTGGTTAACATCTCACCAGTAATACAGGACCAAGAGTACCCCGATATCCGAACTCAGCCCAGAATTCACTGCAGCCACCAAAAACTGACACTGAAGATACTGCTCAGGAAAAAAATTAATTAAAATGTTAAATAATAAGCATTGTTTTGATGGGGTCATAAAATTGTAGAACCACAGAATGGTTTGGGTTGGAATGGACCTTAAAGCTCATCCTGTTCCACCCCTGCCATGGGCAGGGACACCTCCCACTGTCCCAGGGTGCTCCAAGCCCCATCCAGCCTGGCCTTGGGCACTGCCAGGGATCCAGGGGCAGCCACAGCTGCTCTGGGCACCCTGTGCCAGGGCCTCCCCACCCTCACTGATAAGAATTTCTTCCTAACATCTGATCTAAACCGACCCTATCCATGTCCTTCCCTGTGCAGGATCAGGAGAAGCTGGCAGTCATCAGGCCAGGAAAGGTTGGGGGATGGCCCCATTGTTACACTAAAAAGTAATTTTTCCCTTAAAAGCATTGAAATGTCCTGAGCCAGAACAAATCTGTATCTCCCCAAGTGTTTGCAATAGGGCGCGACTGTGACACACAGCGGCAGGCACAGGAACACCCAAGAGATGTGGGTAGAAAGCAAAACTGGTGATTTGGGAATGGTGACCCTCCCACACCACCTCAATTCCAGAAGTGCTTCATTCTCAAGTACCTGTGAAAGTCACAAAAGCCAGATATCGGCCAACATCAGAGGCACCAGAAATCCTGTGATTTCCAACAGCTTTTGAACAGCACCAGTAATTTTCCAAGGCATCCTGAATCACCACCTTCCACAAGCATCCATGAGAAGTTACCTACCTGGCCTGCAAGTGCAGGGGAGGTCTGGAAAAAAGACATTCAACTACTGACTGTACGAATCAAGGAAATGGGTGTAGACTTCCCACATTTCTGAGCAATCAAAGAGGACAGCCAAAGAAAGACAGAAAGCAGGATTCTAATCACAAAGCTATGAAGGAGCAAGTTTCCAGATTCATCCAGCTTTTGTCACTTGGATTTTTTTTCCCCTACATTCGAAGCTTTTTTCCTACATTCTGATACCACCTCATCTGGGCTGTGCTTTTATATTATTCTTTGCAGTCTTTGCAGAGTTCACAGTAAAGACTTGAGACATATGTAGGACATATGCAGGAGATATCCTGGAATGATCTCATGTTTACAGCTCCAAGAGGGATCAGAGAGCTGAAAGTTGGTCTGGGTTGTCCCCTAGTGGTCCCCAGCTTTCCTGGGGAGCAGAACCCCACAAGGGCTGTGAGTGCTGGTTGTCGTGGTCACCCACAAACTGGAACCTGTCCACATTAACCAGGGGTTGCCTCCTTCCCTGCAGCATTTTCTGCTCAGCTCGCAGCATCTCCCAAATTCCTCACTATAGACCTTACCTGGCCATTTGCTCCTAATGCTGCCCCTGTGATGATGATTATTCCTACACAAATCAGTGATCTAGGCTATGATTAAGTTACAGCTACTCTTTTAGAGGTTTTCCCCAAACTGTCATTTACAATTCTAGTTCTGTCCTCCTCCATTCTGGCAGCATTTTGCAGCTTTGCTGTCATTCATAAATTCCTGACAGAGTTCCCATTACATTATCCAGGTCACATAAAGAAAATATTGGCCAACACATCATCACTCAACTTCACCTGATAGGCACTGAGGAGCACAAGGAACTGATGCAGGTTATAGCACCAAAAACATCCAAGGAAAAAGACTGACTTCCAGAAACTTCTCGCAGATCTTTACTCACATTTATCTTGTTTTCTTCAGCCACACAGCTTAGAGAAACAACTCCATATCTAAAATCTGAAACGCTGCTTTTTCAGTAACAGGTCAAAATTCTTAGTCCAGATCTGTTCCCAGCTCTGCCCATGCACTATTTTTTAAATTTACCTCTTGTCCAAATCAAGTCATATGGCATCCCATAGGCTTTTGTCCTGCATATTTTTCCATGTTCAGAGCACTGTTTTGTAATTTAACCGGAAAGCTGACAGTCCCAGACATCCTAAATCTCTGCACAGTCATCTCCTCCATGTTTGACCTCAGCAACTGGAGTGGCTCCTATGCTTTTACCAAGAGCTTTAAACCCAGGGGAGAAGTTTTTGCTCTCGTTCCTTCCTTTCTGCCGAAATCATCCTCCAGCCCCATGTGCATCCCATTAGTTCGGGTCAGACTCACAATTCTTGTCCATTGTTCTGTTATTCTTCCTCACTTCTCTCCTCCTCTCCATATTCTGAGTCCTCTCTGATGCAATTTCAACTGTTTTGCTAAGAAAGCTCCTGTCAGGCCACACATGCAGCAGCACAGGAAGCCCAGAAGAAACTGTGGTATTAAGTGGCTTAAGTGCAATTAACTGAAGGATTGTCATGGAAACAATCTAATTTAAGCTAAAGAACAAAATCATTAGCCTCAGAATTTCACTGAACTTCCATTTCTGTTCTCTATTCCACCCAAAAACACTAAGGAAGGAGGGAGTTCACCAAACACTTCAAGTCATGGTATTTGCTTAAAAAAAACCAACATAAAATTAATTTAAAAGCCCAACAACAACAAAATATATTTGCAAACCCTCCGCTCAGCAGAAGGAAGGGAATTTCTTCTTATTCCAGGCACAGGAATCTCTTCCTAGGGAGGTAAAATCTGTTCAGGTTTAAAGGGTATGCTCCTTTTAGACAGACAAGTTCCCCTGTACACAGCACTTTACCATTCAGGAGGTTACTACAGAATAACTCCTTTTATTACTCATGTGCTCTAAATTCTGATTATAACTAAACTGCAAAAACTCCCCTTCAAGATACTTCAAAGAGGAGCTTCACAAAAGTGATAAAAATTGGAGGATTTGGGTGCTCAATGTTTCTAGTGGTGTGTTCTTATGCCATAAATATCCAGGATATACATGGAAAGCATGGAAAGATTAGATCAATATGTCAGTAGTAAAAAACAGATCTGTGTTTCCATCCTCTCTATCCCACTCAGTTTTTGCATTAATCTCATTAACATGTTCCAAGCATAACCCAATAGTGCTCCAAAAAAGCAAAACCAGCATCTGCCACAAGACATCCTCCCCCTCTCCTCATCCATGGGAGCACGGATGGAGGTGCTCCTGCCTCACTCCGTGCCTCCTTGCTCCTGGAGCCAGATCAAAAGAGCACACCTGGCATTTGAATGGAATGCAGAGAGGTCTGAGGTGGCTCCTGGATCCTGTGAGGGCTTGTCCAGCAACCTCAGCCAGCTCTCACAAGGCTTTTTCCTCTGCACACAATTTGTCCTCACTGCAAGGACGTGCTGCACGTGTCAGCCTGTCAACAAACGTGTCCTACCTCACTGCTGGGAGCAGGAAAACTCCCATTTTGCCTGGATATTCATGAGGAAACACGTACTGAAAGCCAGAAGTGGTAGGACAGCAATTCAGTTCTAGTTTCTTTAAGAGTTGTTGCAGGTGGGGTCTCACGAGAGGCTGAGAAACAGCAAACACAGACAGAAAGGTCACAAAACTGGCCAGCAATTCCCTGTGACTGGGGGAATGTGAGCCACAAAAAATGGGTGTCCCACAGTATATAAAAAGAGTCCATGTCATTCATAAGAAACCTGACTTACCAGAAAGTCTGTAAATTGCCCAGAAATTTAATTGCAGCTCACAGCTTTGTATCAGCAATGACTGAACGAAGCTGCTGCAAGCTGGAGTTTGGTTGTGGCTGTCAGGGCAAAAGGAGAATTGTTTGAAACTCAGCCACTCAAGTGCCTCCTGCTTCAGAGACAGACAATTCTTGAGCAGAATTTGTTTACAAACACATCATGGTCCTGAACTGTCAGGAAATGAATTGTCAGTGGTGTTCTGCAGCAGCACCTGAGCCCACCGGGCTCTGCACAGGCAGAGAAGGTGCCCAGGAGCTGCTCTGCCAGGGCTGGGCTCCAGGACCTCGGAACATGGGGCCCAGCACCAAAGGCAGGGAGGCCTTGATCCCTGAGAGATCAGAAAATCATGGAATCATTCAGTTGGAAAAGCCTTTTAAGATTATCAAGTCCAGCTATCCCCCAGCACTGCTGTGTTCACCACTGACCCATATCCCCAAGTGCCACATCCACACGACTTTTGAACACCACCACTGCCCTGGGCAGCTGTGCCGGTGTCTGGTCACACTTTCAGTGAAAAGATTTTCCCCAGTATCCAACCTAAACGTCCCCTGGCACAGCTTTAGGCCACTTCCCCTTGTCCTGTCCCTGCTCCCTGGGAGCAGAGCCTGATCCCTCCCTGGCTGCCCCCTCCTGTCAGGGAATTGTGCAGAGCCAGAAGGTTCCCCCTGAGCCTCCTTTTCTCCAGCTAAACACATTCAAACTTCTGTGGGTGTTTTCAACACTGAGAACCAGATCAACATATTAATTTCTTTTTAACCAAACCTCTGAAAGTGAGTTATAAAGCAGTGGGGTCTGCACTACCTTCCTAGCCTTCAGTATTTATTATGGATCCTTTACAGAAAGGCTGTCAGATGCTGTTGGTTCCATTCCCACAAAATCAGTCATTTTAGGGCATCACACTCCAAATGGGGAGAGGACAGGAGCAAGACCATTACAGTGGGAACAAAGAACAGCTCAGCTCTCCAGACACTGCTCTGTTGAGACTAGATGTTCTTTGTAACTCCCAGAGTATCCCACATTTCTGTGGCTGATGCATGTACAAAGACAAAACTCTATTGCAGGCAATCAGCAATTTTTGCATTATTTCCTCCTAATTGTTTATAGTACCTAAAAGCAAATAAAAACCAGCTGGAAATTCACACCTATTCCCCCCCATTAGGCTGCTGGGGGAAATCACTGGTTGTTCTGCCAACCTAATACTGATAAATCCTGACAAATCCGTGTTCAATTCAGTCCACTGCTGCTCCTGGATAAGCATCCTACTACTCTGACCTTTATCTACTCAAGAAGAAGCAACTAAAGTGCCCTCTAGTGTGGTTTCAGAACATCTAGTCCATGCTTTTCCCTGGCTTTTGGTACTAAATGAGTGGGTTTGTCTTTGGTTTGAAGCATGTCTATAGATCCATAGAATTTCATGACTTAAGCCACTGTGAAAAACAGGTTGACTGCAAAATTAATGGTGATTGTGATTTTTTTATAAAATTGCTGAATGATAGTTATGGCTACTTTCACTTTATCCCCAAAATAGCAAAATTTACTCAACATGTCTGATATTTTCATGACCATGATATCTGCTTGTGGAGTGTTGCTGCTGTTGGATTGTTTCTCTCGATATGACAGGGTTTAGAGCATCAGCATTCTACAAAAAAAAATATGGTACTTCTATTTACTTCTCCATTTTCTTATAAGCCCAAACCTTTAACATATATTTATCAAAGTACTTTATATTTTTCTTCCTCCTGCATTTTTAGTGCCTCCAACAAACATTTCTTGAACTGCTCAAGCAATTCTTACTGCTCCATTTGAATTACTTTCCTAGCTGATTCAACCCGAAGAAATTTGGCCCTTTTAAAGCTATTCACAGGCTGAATAACGAACGTGCTGAGATCATCTTGGAGCACATGTTTCTGGAAGCTTTCCTGGCTGGGCTGTACAGGCTTTGAAATAAGCTTCCTGTTTTAGCTAATTCTGATTTAGCTCCAGTCGTGTGCACACCATGTGAGCGAACAGACCCAGGCACCAAATGGGTTTGTTTTTTCCAGACTGAAGGTGGAAATGGGATGAGCACAGGCTGGGGACTGATATTGTTTCAGACATCTTTCAGAATAGTAAAATTCTCAGAGCTGACTTGAAGGAAATGCCAGAGAAATAAATGTATGTTCTGCTAGTACCAATGGCCTGTCCACTCTATGGGCAGCTGCCAGTGGATGCTAAAGGAAACAGCTTGGGAATGTAGGGGTAGGAATGGGAGGAGCACATTCCTAGTATTGGCCTGCTGGAATTCAGCGATGTTTGTTTTAAGAAGAGCAGAAAAAGAAAATTTGGAGGAGAATAATGGAAATAAGGACAGGCTGAGCTGTGGGATGATTTCAAAGGAAGAGTCCTGTCCCCTGGCTCACGGTTACACAGATTGGAGCACTGGAAATGGGTCTCTCCAACTCTCCTCTGCACTTCACAGCCAGGCACGAAAACTCCAATACCTTTCCCCCAATTTTTCCTAAACACTTAATCCTACTCCACTCTTAACAGCCTTTTCTATTATTTCTTAGACCTGGGAAAATGTAGAAGTCTATTTAAAACACTGGCAAGTTTCCAAGCAGCAGCAGCAGCTGTGCTCAGATCGGCTCTCCCTGGTGGAAATTTTCTCTTCTTGTACCCAAACAGTATCACACCATGATCACATCAATGTATTTCCTTCAAATGTTCCAGCCAGAAGCAGAAAAGCAGCACTCATGTGAATGGGACAGAAGATGAGATTCTATCATGATTGAAATAGGAATCCATGTGAAATAGGAATTATGTCCTCATACTGCCCCGACTTTCCTTTCCACACTTGCAAATATTTTTACAGTCCTGATGAGTGTTTCTTACAGGGGTTAATAGGAATTGGGGAAGGGGAGGAGGGTTATAAAACTCAGTGAAGTTTTCTGTAGTTAACATGCAATAAATAGTGATTTTAGACATGAGTTGATTTGACTTAGCATGAAAATAGACATTTTAGTCTTAGTGGCAGGTTCTCGAGATAAACATCACTCACTATTAGCATCTGATTTCAGTCTTAAAATCAAAAGTACTTGACTTTTCCTCCCAGATCCACTAACAGTTAAACACCTTTATGAGTTGCCAAATATGTCTGAATTAGTCTGAGTACATTTGCTCTGGAAGGACATTTTGTACCTCTCTAACATGCAGTTACAGATGCAAAGGTTTTGTATAAATAGCACAAGAATAGCTTTGGATACATCATTTTTAAAAGTTCCTCCTCTCCTCAGTTCCTCTGCTTTCTAGCAAATTTCCGTGGAAGATGGAAAACTCAGCAGCATTTCTGTTTATTAGAGAAGCAACCATTCTCCCAACAAAGCTCATTTTGGGCCTTCCCCTTCTGTTTTGTCCTTGCAAAGGAGTAACTCAGGGTAAAATTCAGAAAAGCTCTTTGGACTCCTCAGTCACTGACTGAGATTCTGTCCTGAGCAGCAGCTCGTCCTGCAGGGTTCATTTTACATTTAATCAGTGCTGAGGCTCTGGACCCCAAAGTTCCCCCAAGACTGATGGTGCCTGTGATGGAACTGAATTAAAACCACTGAATTCAAGGTGCAGCCCAGCAAAGAAGTTTACTCCTGGAGTGAGGAGGAAGAGGAGAAAGGGACTGCTGCTGCCAGTCTAACTCGAGTGGAGCCATTGCCATCCTGAAGCCTGCAGGACAGATTAAATAGCAGAGAAATCTTTCCAAAAAATTAACAAAATCATTTATCATAAACATGTTGGACTGATGGTTTCTTTGAACAGAAACCAAAACTTCCCTCAGATAACTGAATGCTGTGTCCAAATATTCTTCTGATACAATACAGGCAGAGATTTTCTGTGCCAAGAGAAAATCACATTGCATAGTAAGGGTAGAGCAGGCAGCATGGTGGTGCCCCAGATATAACAATAACCAAATGTTAATAATGATGAAACTTTTTAACTCCATAGTATTATTTGTCTGTTTGTTTTAAAAGCTGCTTTTCTTGATGGAAAGTTATCAATATTCAGAGAAATAGGACAATAAATGGGCTACTAGGATTCTTCAGTTCTTGTTGTCTTCTGTTCAACCAACAAACAAATTTATATCCTTAAAGGTCATAAACATGTTCAGATTTCCCTTTGCCTTGGGTTTCAGGGATTATTTCTCTGTGATATTGAGCACCTGCTACAGTTCATACATCATCTGCTGCTGCTGTCCTTATACTGAAACTTGAAAAAATGCCTAAACCTCCATCAATTCCCAGCTTAAAGCAGTTTTGTGGAAGCAGACACTTCTCTTGAAGGATTTCTGCTGTCTGCTGGGTACCCCCTCCACCATCAAAACGAGATGCAAACCTTGCAAGTGCCACTCAGCCCCTGCTGTCAGTGAAATCTTCATCTCCTGCCAGCTGGAGGCAGCTCTGAACTGCAGCCGGGCTCTGCTGGAGGGAGCACACCCAGCAATGCATCCCTGCCTCCCCAGGAGCAGACCCAACTCCCAGACCTCACTGGTGGAACTGGTATTTCTCATGGTGTTACAAATCAGCCCAGTCCCCGATGTCAGTCAAGTGAAAGCAGAGAGGACGTGGCACGTTTCACCACTCACTTCTCTGATTTCACATTCCAGCCGTGATGCATTTTTGAAGGACCACAGAAATGTGCAGTTTAAAACCTGTCTAGTAAACTTCCTTGATCCTGAGGCATAAGCTTTGAATTTGAGTAACTTTCTTTTTTTCCATTGCCCTTTGGAGCAGTTTCCTTTTCCTACTTGGCTCAAACAATTTTCAAGTCAAGACAGCAGCAGCAGCAACAGCTTGTTCCCTCCTGTGATGCAGATTTCGAGTCAGGGCCTTTGGGACCTCCGTGCTGACTGCATGAAATTCCACGTGCCCCAGGGGATTGTCCCAGGGGTATTCCTGGAATGGCTGGCAATGTTTGGAGCCTGTATAACACCCTGGGCTTCTGCTGTTGCTACTTTCCAGGCTAAGGGCAGAGCTGCACACCCTCCTCTAGCTCATAGAATCATTAAGGTTGGAAAAGATGATGGAATACAGCTCAGAGATTAGCAGAGCTTTTTAATAGGCTTTCTGTAATAAACAGTCCCAGAGCGCTATGAAATAAGTCACTCTTAGACCCTTTTATATGTATTAGATTTTAATTCCCTAAAGAGAACAACAGATTATATGGGAGTAAACCACATGGCTGAGCTAGGACAAGAGTCAAGAACTTACAGCTCTGGGATCGCTCCAGTGGCCCAGTCTCTGCAGAAGATCTCCACTTCACACTGGTTGTGATACATGTCCCCTGAACCTGTGGAAGCCTCCTGAGCCCAGAGACAACGAACACACAAATGCTCTGCAAAAACAGCCTTTTCCTTCATCACTGGGCACTGAGACCAGGCAGTACTTCGAGGTGTTCAGTCTGTAAGAATGAGGATTAGAATGTCAGTCCTTCTCACTGGGAAGGCTGTAAATACAGGAGAAATGTGCACGTGCCATAGAGACCCCCTTCTCCTGGGAACTGCTCCCACTGTAATCCCCAGCAGAGACTCTTTGGCCTGGGCAAAATGAATTAATCCCTGTCCAGCTGTCCCAGACCCCCTGTGACTCATCATGGAATCAGTTCCATACCTCATTTTCCATGTTGACCCAAACAGCCAGATTAGCTCAAAAAGCCCTCAGCCATCACACATAGCAGAAGAATTCCTTCTAATTAAACTTGAGCAACAGTTTTGATAACCTGGTTTTCCTTAGTGTTTTTCGCAGTTTGACAGATCATGTTATTATCTTCTAGGCCAGGTTTCCTGGGAAACAAAGCATCTTCTTACTTTTCTAATCCATCCAGGGAAATGATGCGAAATTCAAACATTTCATGAGCATTCATTGCATTTTATCAGAGATGGTTCATGGATAAATCAACGTCAACTGCCCAGAATGTGCTACTGCTTAAAGGGGAGCAGAAAAAACTAAACTTGCCTTTTCAAAGTCTACTTCATGGCCAGAGGCAACATTAACCAGGGACAAAAGTTCCTTTCTGGCAGTTGTGTGTTTTGGTCAAGTAATCTCCACCGCTGAGAATGAGATGTTGCTACAGCAAAAATGTGTGAAAGGGGCTCTTCCCATGGACACCAACTCCAGCTCTTCCTGCATCACAGAATACCAGAATGGTTTGAGTGGGAAAGGACCTTAAAGCCCACCTCGTTGAACNAGGGGAGCAGAAAAAACTAAACTTGCCTTTTCAAAGTCTACTTCATGGCCAGAGGCAACATTAACCAGGGACAAAAGTTCCTTTCTGGCAGTTGTGTGTTTTGGTCAAGTAATCTCCACTGCTGAGAATGAGATGTTGCTACAGCAAAAATGTGTGAAAGGGGCTCTTCCCATGGACACCAACTCCAGCTCTTCCTGCATCACAGAATACCAGAATGGTTTGAGTGGGAAAGGACCTTAAAGCCCACCTCGTTGAACAGGTGTCCCTGTCATTGGCAGGGACACCTTCCACTAGCCCAGGGTGCTCCAAGCCCTGTCCAACCTGGCCTTGGACACTCCCAGGGATGGGGCAGCCACAGCTTCTCTGGGCATCCTGTGCCAGGGCCTCACCACCCCCTGGCAGTGGGAAGCCTTTCCCCCTTGTCCTGTCTCTCCAGGACCTTGTCTCTCTCCATCTTTCTTGTCCAGCCCTTCAGCTCCTGGAAGGCCACAATAAGGTCACTCCAAAGCTTCTCTTCTCCAGGCTGAACATTCCCAACTCTCCCAGCTTTCCTCACAGCAGAGCTGCTCCATCCCTTGATCATCCTGATGCCTCCTCTGGACTCACTCCAGCAGCTCCAGGTCCTTCCTGTGCTGGGCCCCAGGGCTGGAGGCAGATCTGCAGGTGGGGTCTCACCTGAGTGGGGCAGAGAGGCTGAACTATGATATGGAAGCTTCTTTTCCTTGGCAAGGAAAGATTTAGTGGGAATGTTCCTTTGGAACACTTGCATCTAAGAGGCTGTGCAGGCTGTGGCTGTTACAAGAGCCTGCAAACCAGATCATCCTCTGTTCCTGCCCACCAGCATCACACAGAGGATGATCATCTGGGTAAGTGTGAGGGACCACTCACCTGCACCTCGCAGAGGGACTCAGCAGGAAGAGTTGCTGAATCCAAGTGGGATTGTGCAGCTCACATCTACCTGAGCAGAGAGAAACCAGGCACAAGAGCAGAAGGAATCTGCAAGAGAGACTATAACTGGTAATTGGATGAATCCCTCTCATTCGGAGAGCTGGGAGGGGACTCAAAATGCCAAGCTGGGACTGGGAAAGGCTTGTTGGAACACAATAGGAAAGAAAACTTGTTGTTCTTCTATATTCCTTCCCATTTTGGCCTTTAAGGCGTGATGCTAGAAATAATATCTGGATCATGCTTGCTACAGAAATGAAGTAGTTTACAGGATTCTGGGATTTTACACCCTTGCAGTGCATTTTCTGTGAAGCAGCTTTCAGGGACAGGCCGGGATTTGAAGCATAGCAAATTCTGAACACCCCTGAACAGGGAAAACCAGGCCAGTGCAGTTGTCAGGGCATCCAACCAGTTCTCAACAGCCCCGTATGAGCTTTGCAGACTGACCCAGCCTGCAAGTGCCTCATGCAAAGCAAGTAAATATATCGAAAACAAATTTAAAAGCATGGAAGGAAACAAAGAAGCAGACAATTTGCCCAGACACTTGGAGAAGTACAGTCCCTCCTGACCTCCTTTGTATTCCAGGGAGCAATTCCTGAGCTGCATTCAGAGACAGAGACAGTGTTGCCAGGCCCAGAATTCCGGCAATTACTCAGTGAAATGGAAACAGCAACATAGATGCCAAAGGTATGATGCAAGTTTCATTGTCCGTGGAAGAATGGGAGTCCAGTATGGGTTTGGGGCTGTTTGCTTGGAATTTAAAATCAGTTGTAGTTCCATGTAAATGGAATATTTAAGTCAGGGAATAAGATTATTTTTATTAAGGAAGCCCCTCCTCATTCCCTGGCCAATGTTTCTCTGAAGAGCTATTTTGGACCCTGAACAGAGAATTTGAGTTTGTCATGTGTAGAAACAGCTGAGAAACAGGAAGCAGATAGGGCAAGGGGGAATGACTTCAAACTGTCAGAGGAGAGGGTTAGATGGGATATTAGGGATAAATCCTTCCCAGTGAGGGTGGGGAGGCCCTGGCACAGGGTGCCCAGAGAAGCTGTGGCTGCCCCATCCCTGGAAGTGCCCAAGGCCAGGTTGGACAGAGCTTGGAGCACCCTGGGCTAGTGGAAGGTGTCCCTGCTCATGGCAGGGAGTGGCACTGGATGGGCTTTAAGGTCCCTCCCAACCCAAATCATTCTATAATTTTATTCTACAATTCTAGGAAACCTGAAGAATCCTCTGCAGAGCTAAGAAACACTCATAGTTTTGGTGTTCATAAAGCATAAAACTGGAATTGTAAACAGCTTAAGAAACAGTCAAACGCCAGAAAGAAAAAAGAATATTGTGTTCTTCTAAGATCTGAAAGGTTAATGGGTTACCACAGAACCATCTGGAAGACTGAAAAACAGAGGAAGGGTAGGTCAGATCTGGAAGGAGAATGGTAAAATTCATCCCCTCCCTCACCNGCAGGGAGTGGCACTGGATGGGCTTTAAGGTCCCTCCCAACCCAAACCATTCTATAATTTTATTCTAGGAAACCTGAACAATCCTCTGCAGAGCTAAGAAACACTCATAGTTTTGGTGTTCATAAAGCATAAAACTGGAATTGTAAACAGCTTAAGAAACAGTCAAACGCCAGAAAGAAAAAAGAATATTGTGTTCTTCTAAGATCTGAAAGGTTAATGGGTTACCACAGAACCATCTGGAAGACTGAAAAACAGAGGAAGGGTAGGTCAGATCTGGAAGGAGAATGGTAAAATTCATCCCCTCCCTCACCCAAATATATTTTAAAATATTTTAATTCTCAAGTCAGGATTATATTTATGGGAATAATAACTCAGGCTTTCTTCTAGTAATTGAAATTAAACAGCACTTGCTCTAGCAAGGACAGTTTCTTATCTGTCACTACAAGTACAAGTAATTCCATGTGTTTAGCAGCTCCCTCCCACCTAGTGCTACAGCTGGATAACACTTCCCTGAAAAGTTTCCTAGCATGCTCTGCAATCAGAAAATAACCAAAACCAAATAGTCTTTGTCCCAGGATCTGCATAATTTAAATCTAACTGCAAATAAATTGCCAGACTTGAAGTCTGTTACAAATATCCACATGCTTGTTTCATCTAAGAACCTCAGGGGGAAAGGACACTTTGATAACAGAAGGGTCTTTAATATAAAAAAGCAATAAACTCCATGGATTTTAAAGCTGGACATGTTCAAGATGGAAATCTTGCTCTTCCCAGCAAACAGGACTAACTAGAGCAGCTCGTGGAATAATATTGTGAATTGTCTACCAAGCAAATGACTCCTTTACAATCTGATGATCCTACTTACAAAAATTCAATGCCTCTCTTCATTCCTTAATGATACTGATTTGCTCCAAATTGCCTACGAGATGAAAACATTGATCACCTTTGTGCTTTTCCTCAAAAAGCCCTTGATCAGCCGAAAGCCTGGGAACCAGCGCAGTTGTTACGGTGAGCGCGGGGCCGCGGGGCCGCTGCCTGAGGGGGACAGCAGAGACTTGGCGGAGCGCGTGCGCTCGGCGCTTCCCGCGCGGGGGACGCCGCGGAGCAGAGCCCGACCAGCAGGGGGCGCTGCCGCCCGCGGCACGGACGGGCCGTGAGGGCCCGAGCGAGAACCGCAGAATCCTCATGGAGTTGAGGAATGTCCGGAGACCCGCAAGGGTCACCAGCCCCTGGCCCTGCGCAGACACACCAACAGGCCCACCCTGGGCATCCCTGAGAGCGGTGTCCCTGAGAGTGGAGCTCTGGCAGCCTCGGGGCTGTGCCCGTTCCCTGGGGAGCCTGGGCAGTGCCCAGCACCCTCTGGGGAGGAACCTTTCCCTATCTCCAACCCGACCCTGCCCTGGCACAGCTCCAGCCCTTCCCTGGGGCCTGCCCACAGAGAGCAGAGCTCGGAGCTGTCCCTCTGCTGCCCTGCAGCCCCCGATGAGCTCTGACCTCAGGCTCGTTCAGGCTGAACAAACCAAGCGTCCTCAGCCACTCCTCGTGTGGCCCCTCGAGACCCTTCACCATCTTCGTGTCCCTCCTTTGGATGCTCTCCAACAACTTTATATCCTTCTCATATTGTGGCACCCAAAACTGCTCCCAGCACTGGAGGTGAGGCTGCCGCAGCCCAGAGCAGAGCGGGATAATCCCCCTCTCACCCAGCCTGTGATGCTGTGCCTGTGCCCCCCAGGACTAGGATGTCCCTCCTGGCTCCAGGGCACACTGACTCAGATCCAACCTGCCACCGACAGGACCCCCAGGTGCCTTCCCATGCACCGATTTCAAGTCTCATTCCCCAGTCTGTCCGTACATCCAGGGTTACCAGGTTCTGCAACTCTTCAGGTGCAGAATTCAGCACTTGCTCTTGTTAAACTCCACATGGTTGGTGATTGCCCAGCCTTCACATTTATCAAGATCTCTCTGCCTCCAAGGGAGTCAACAGCTCTTCCCGGTTTAGCGTTGTCAGCAGAATTTCTCAGTATCCCTTCCGAGTCCTGACCCGAGTTGTTTTTGAAGACAATGCAGCACACTGGCCCTAAAACAGAGCCCTGCAGAGCCCCACCAGTGATTTTGCCAGCCTCATATAACCCCTGTCCCCTGGGCACCCAAACCTGCCTGAACCTGTGTGATCACAGCAGGAGGAAGCTGTGAAGTGCCTCCTAGAGATGCCAAGAAACACGTGCTGAAAAGCAGCACCTTGGGATTCATTCATTGCAAGAATTACATGGGAAGGAGACCTACTATTTAGGAAGGCTGAATGCTCCATTCCTACACTTCTAGAGAAAATCAGCATGAAAATTACTAGAGAAATAGAGAAGCCTAATAAAAGACTTTTTAAAAAACTATTTATTTGCCACCATAATCCAAGGCAAAACCGCTCCCTCGTTTTTTCACTGCTTCAAATGTATCAGGGGATAACAAAGTCTTTTGCTACTGCTTGATGCATCTCATTGTCATGAAGTTATTTTGATTATTCAAATCCATTCATGCTTCTGTTATTTTAGAAGGAATATATTGGACCTGGTAGATCAACACCATCTAGCAGAGCGTCACGGAAGCAAAAAAGGGAAATTGTGGGGTTTTACTCTGAGTGACACGGTAGGCTCAATGTTTCTTTTAAAAAAAAAAACAAAAACAAAACCAATAAAGTGTATTTCACTGCAAATGGAATAAGAGATTATTAATTAAACTCTGTCATTTCATTTCAAATAAACTGTTTGGGATTTTTTTTCCAAAATGTGGCCAGGCTTTAACACGACTGAAAATGAAGAGGAAAGTGAGTGAAAAAGGAAACCACCTCCAACATCCTTTGGTATTACTGCGTCATTAGATGAGTGTAATTCGAAACAACAACACCAAACATCTTTTCCCACGCATTTTTGCAAAGTTTCCATACACACCTCAGGGAAAACTGATTCAAAATGTGAAAATAAACTGAATAGGTAAAACTCTACAGTTATGAATAGAGCACAAACTAAAATAAATAGGAAATAAGTGTTTTATTTGTTAAGTTTAAGGAAAGGTTTAATGTAGAAACCCCATTTTTCCAGAGACACAACCTTACCTCACGCTCCCCTGTCAAAGCCCCGCAAGCGACTTTGGACTCAGAGTTCCTGGAGTCCTCGAAGGAGCAGCTGAAAAAAAGTCCTAAGAGGAGAAAGCTGTAAGATTTTGACAGCAGAGTCTGCATTTTGGGTCAAATTAGAGAACAAATTAGTGATTGGAAAATGAACTTTAGGGGCTCTTAGCTATGGATGTGAACCGAGACAATATTAACGACATCACATTCTTGATCCTGCCTGTAGTTTTGTGAGCAGCATCTGCAAGAGCTGAGCGTCCTTTAGGGACACACGGGACGCCGAGAGGGATTTCATTCAGCGCCCGGGCAAACGGGGTGCCCGCCCCTCCTATGCCCCGCCCGGGCAGCTGCGGCCGCAGGAACCCCGGGGCACGGCGCCGGGCACAAAGTCCGCCCCGGGGCGGGCCCAGGTCGGCGGATCCGCCCGGGCAGCGCCGGCCCCGCCCGGCCCCGCACCTGCCCCCGGGGCCGCCCCGCCGGAGTCGGGCCGAGCCGCCTCGGGAGCTGCTGCCGGAGCCGGCGGTCGCCATGGGCGTGGGGTACGGGGGGATGCGCTGCATCAAGATCCTGCTCTTCATCTTCAACCTGACGTTCTGGGTGAGCGCCGCGCCGGGCGGAGCGGGGCCGGGCGGGCAGGGGCACCTGCTGCGGGCGCTCCGGGGCGCCGGGGGTCGGGAGGGTGGCACGGGCGCGGGCCCCNCTGTCAAAGCCCCGCAAGCAACTTTGGACTCAGAGTTCCTGGAGTCCTCGAAGGAGCAGCTGAAAAAAAGTCCTAAGAGGAGAAAGCTGTAAGATTTTGACAGCAGAGTCTGCATTTTGGGTCAAATTAGAGAACAAATTAGTGATTGGAAAATGAACTTTAGGGGCTCTTAGCTATGGATGTGAACCGAGACAATATTAACGACATCACATTCTTGATCCTGCCTGTAGTTTTGTGAGCAGCATCTGCAAGAGCTGAGCGTCCTTTAGGGACACACGGGACGCCGAGAGGGATTTCATTCAGCGCCCGGGCAAACGGGGTGCCCGCCCCTCCTATGCCCCGCCCGGGCAGCTGCGGCCGCAGGAACCCCGGGGCACGGCGCCGGGCACAAAGTCCGCCCCGGGGCGGGCCCAGGTCNGCGCCGCGCCGGGCGGAGCGGGGCCGGGCGGGCAGGGGCACCTGCTGCGGGCGCTCCGGGGTGCCGGGGGTCGGGAGGGTGGCACGGGCGCGGGTCCCCCTGGGCAGCCCTGCGGGATCGGCTGCCCGAGCTGAGGCTGCGGGAGCGCCCGGCCAGCGATCCCGGCTTCTGCTCGCTCCTACGGATATACAGTTCTGCCTGGGGGAAGCACCGGCTTGGTGTAAGATGACATTGCTGAGCAGAGACAGCATCTGTCTAAACTGATCATTTAAAGTAGCGACCATTTCCCCGGCAACCACACGGCTGCAGGAGGGGGCTGTGAGAAGTTCCCCCAGTGCAGTGCATTGAGCAGAACATTTCACAGCATCACGGTGCTTTTTACTAATTTCAAATAGGGAGCCAACAGCTGCTACAAGTTCATCCTAAGACAAAGTCCTCGCATCACCCCCAAGAGATTTAGGGAATGCTGTGTCCATTCTCCCCTCATTGCACCTTTTCAATAGTCTCACAGTTCCACAGCCCGGATGAATTCACGCTTTCTCTTCTCTCACTTTCCCTCATGCTCTGTTCTCCCTTCAGTCTTGCAGAAAACAATCAGCAATGTTAACGTTTTAAATGTCTTTTTCTTGCCTTCTGATTCACTGGGGTCTTTTTAAAAGAAGTCACAAAGTCATCCTGTTCAGCCTCTCTGGACCAAGCAGTTTTGGGCTTTTGTCTCCTTTATGCTTGAAGCACAGTTAAACCAAAGGCTGTTCCCTCTTGGTGACAGCGCTGCAGGCTCCGGGGACACAGTGCTGCTGTGCTCGAGCTGGAGGGGCAGAGTGATGCTGCCCAGCTGCAGCTGCAAGACAGCAGAAGGACAAAGCTTTGTGTTATTTGTTTCTCTAAAGTGACAAGTATGTGTTTTGTTATCTGCCTTTTCACTGAGATGGAAGGAACCATCTCCTCAGCTGACTGGAACATTCATCCCAGACTGCCAGGGGCACTCCACAGCCTGGAGAGGCCCTGGCAGCCCAAGGCTGCTAGCGGGGAGGTCCCCATGCTGTGACAGGGTGGCAGGGGACCCTCACCCTCTGCTAGGACACGTCTGTGACACATCCATGATCCCGAGCTCTCCAGCTGTACAATTGCTTGCTCTCTCAGCTGGTGGAGCCATGCCAATGGATCGAGGGCCAGGGAATGCAGGACAGGTTAGAGGAGCACTGTGCCAGGCTGGCACGAACATGGGAAGCAGCAGGTGTTTGTGAGCCTTGTCCAGGTTGTGCAGCTGCTACAGACTGAGGCTGTGGGCCTGGACAGCAGCAGGACACTGTGCCTGGTCCTGAGGGATGCTGGAGCTGCCTGCAGGACACACAGCACTGATCCTGTGGGATGCTGGAGCTCTCTGACAGGGCACACAGCATTGCCTGGCAAGCTGATGATCTGTCTAGTATGTGGTGAGGCTGAGACCTCTGACTGTAGATCCTTCCCCTCAAACCACATGCTGTGACACTCCTTTGTGACCTAGTCTTGTTCACATTAAAGGGAATTTTCCTTGCATTTGACAGCATCTATCACTGGTTTGTAATTTCTGTGATCTAAGATATCTACCCTGTAACAATCCTTGTACCTCCTAGTTTTGGTGGGTGTCCCCTGCCCTACTCCATTTCTCATGGCAAGTCAGGCCAAGTTTTGATGATAAATGACTGACAAGGTTTGAGAGTCACTAGTAAGTTCAGAAGCACCACTACACTGAAGAACTGAAAGAAAGAAGTACATTGCACTGTAATTTGTTGAATTTGTTGTTATCAGACCCTGGCAAGTGCTGCATGAATTTTCTGACAGGGCAATTCTGAGCTCTGGGATTTCAAGAAAGCAGAAGGTGCCAAGACACCTCTGTGATGCTCTCCGGCCTTTTGTCACTGCAGCCCTGACTGCTCTGTTTGTGTTGCAGCTGGCGGGACTGGCTGTCATTGCCTGTGGGCTGTGGCTGCGGTTTGGTGGGCCCATGGCAGAGTTTGCTACAGACAAAAAGTCCCCAGAACTTTTCTTCATGGGTAAGTTACAGTGCTTGGGAGGGCAGCAGCCTCCAGCCTTGGTTTGATCCTGGGGCAGGTGACACACCTTATGCATTGACTTATAGGAAGGTCAGCAGTTCGTGGGCTGACCTACACAAACTGGACATTCTGGTGCTGCATGCCATGTGTGTGATGGCTTTTGACCTTTCTCTGCTTGACATCCACTTCCTTAGACCTAGCTAATCTCTTCTCCTGGATTTGATCCAGTCCCCACGTATCCTAAGTGAATTGTGCTAATACTCTCAGAATAGAAGGTGAGACAGGTCAGAGACTGGTGGGACTCACCAAAATATCCCTCCAGAGTTTTCTGTGCAGCTGCCAGCCAACAAAACAACTGTCCCTTCAGAATGTTCCCAGAACCAGGACAGCAGCAAAATTCTGCTCACCAGTTCGCTCAGTGGAGGCCTCAGTGGGACTGAAGTGTCAGAGCAAATCCTACCACAGCTGAAAAGTGAAACTACCTGGTGTTCCATCATCTCAGGAACTGTTTGTCCAACCTGGGCAGGAGTCAGCTAGGTCCTGTGCCCACAGAATTGGGATTAGTCACATCTAATTTTAGCACTTAAGATAACTTTTTTCTCCCTAGGATTTCCAGGTGGGTTTTCTGGAAATGCCACCTGTGTTTCGTATCTATAGACACCCCTAAATAGCAGCTGTCTGGGACTGCCAGCAACTGCAGTTCTCTGTCACTGGCAACTCTAACATACCTTTACACCAGAAAAGTCAGATTTTTTTCTGTTTAATACATCACCCCTAGAGATGCACTCAATAAAATCCCATTAGTGCAAACATTTTTGCCATCTACAAATGCCAAGTGTGAGTGAATACCCAGTCCTGCCCTGGCCATCAAGCCACTCCAACAGGGTGGAAGGGCTGCGAGTTGACCCGAGGTGTCCTGAAGCAGTTACCCATCACTCCGAGACTGTGCAGTTACTTTAAACACCCCAGTTCTCTCAGTGGAGAGTTTGACTCAGATCCATCACAGCCTCAGGCCCTCAGGTTTCTTTAACATCTGCAGCCAGGCTAGAGGCACAGAACTGGCTGTGCAGCCATGGGAATAGATGGGGAGAATGTTATGTCCAGCAATGTTTCCGTGGGATTTTGTGAGGCTGAATTAACACCATGCAGATGAAAACGTTGTTTGGGACCTGAGGGTTATTGTAAATTACTGCAGCACCTCCACTGACACAGGGAGTCAGGAAGTATCATTTACTTTTTCTCTTACATCTGAGCTGCTATGACCGCAGCATATTAGATCACCAACTTCATTTCCAGATCCAGTTTATACCTGCTGATTTCCCTGTGCTGCAGACTGGAGTGCTTCCCTGCCTCATCCATTTATGTTTGTCCCAGGAGAGCAAACAAGACAGAAGGAAGTTCTGGCCTTCAAAATCAAGTGCTGCTGGTTTGTTGGAAGCCAGAAGTGCTACATCCTCTGCTGTGAAAAAGCACCACAGCTTCACAGTACAGCCTGGAACACACAGTGTAAACAAGATATTCTTCAGTGCATGTGTATTTAAATCTCCAAAAGATGTAGTCTGCTTCTGCCCTGAGTAGAAATTATGAAAGTTGTTCAAAGTTGTTAATTTTGGGAAGTCCTGGGGAACGTTCTTGTAAAAGTTTCATCAGATACATTCAGCTCTTGGGCTGCCACACGTATTTATAGAGCTGCCTGTTGAAATACGGAACTGTGAGAGGAAGTGCTGAGGAAAAGGGCACAGAGATGTCAGAATTCTTTTAAACTTGCACTTTGGACTGAATTCTAAAGCAAAGGTTTTGCCCTTTTTTGTAATAGGCACTGAACAGAGCATTCCTGTGAAAGAGAACCAGAGTTTTCTGCTGCCCTTCCTCCCTCCCTTACTACAAATCCTGCAAAATGCTGTCGTGACTCCTGAGCATCTGATGGCACAGCCATGCTGAGGCTGCCAACAGTCTGGGACCAAGGCCGTGGTGAAAGGACAGTGAGAAGTTCAGTTACAGTGGGGTTTGCAGCAGACAAAGCTGCATTTGAAGGTCATGCTGAAGAGCTTTCCCTCTCAAGGAGATTTCAGCTTGGAATCCCCCTTGGCAGTTGTGTATTGGGCCTTTCTCAGAGTCTCTGGGACTGTTGTTTGTTTGGCTCTGTGTGTTTGCTCTCTAACACGCTTTCTGGGTGACAGCCAGGGTTTTGCATAGGAATTCTTAATATGGAACACTGTGCAGCACACCAGGAGCAGCTGCCCTGAGGGCTGAAAGAGAAAGCAGATCAGCAGTATGACTTAAAATATAAGCAAATAGCTATACAGCCAAAAATAATTTCTTTATCTCTGTTCCACTGATCGCTTTTGTGGCTCCCTGTGATAACCCAAGGCCCCATGATCACATCAACTTTGTCTCAGTGCTTGGAACAACAGTGCAGGTGCATTTGGAGTTTGCTTTGTAGGCTGAAACACTCCAGAATCATCATCTTCTGAAAACCAGTTAATTTTCTTTCTTCTAAAGAGCAGCACATTCTGCTCTTTCTGTACCTGGACTGAGCTGCCAGCCGAATCTAACCAGCTTCTCTCTTCTGCTTCCTTGTGATGGTTTTTTTCCTGGATCTGAAATGTTGGGTTAGTGTAAAATAATTGATAATTCTATCCTTGCATTTTCCATTAGGCCACAGTGAGTCTCCTTAAATAGCCCCGTTCTTTACCAGCAGTCCAGCTGTCTTTTCTGCCCCTGGAATAGTTCGGGCCATGACTTGGCAACCAGGCCTGTTCATCTTTTCCAGCCACTGAGATGTTTTTGTTGGTTGGAGAACAGCTTCCAGGCAGCAGTGCTGTGGGCAAGCACATATGTGTTCCTAGCTTTCTGTTGCTTGTGGTTTTGTGTTTGGTGATCCATATTCCCCACTGCAGTTTGCAGTGAAAAACCTACAACAGCAAAGGTTGGAATTGGAACTCTTTGACCCACGCAGTCTCTGACCATTTTACCAGACATATCTTACACTGGAGCAGGCTCCTAGAATTGGACATCCTCTCCCTGCAGCTCCCCAGCTTTTGGAGTTCCCACTACAGTGGGACAATATTTTTATGTTACTCCATCTCACAGTACAGTTTTTGTGCCTATGCTTCAAGTGGTGAAGCAAAACTGTAGCTTCCCTGTTTGGCTGCAGTTCAGCTCTGGTAGACTTCATAGATCCCTCTCTTAGCTGCACTTGAGAGAGAAAAAATGAAAGAAAAAAAAGATAATTTCAGCAAAGGTCCATAGCTGGCAGATAGCTTTTTATCTGAGTTGTCTGTGACACTGCACTGATCAAATGGAGAAAAGATCTGTAGAACTCATGGAATTCCCTCAGATTGCTCATCCTTACGGAGACTCCGGTACCAAGACTGGCAAATTTTATACTGGGCAGGAAAGTCTGCAACAGTCAGAAGGAAGTAAGATGCTTGTGGGAACCCAAGGTGTCAACATTGCTGTCTCACAATTAATTGGTCCTTAATTAATTCCCTGTAGTAGTGCTCTTCCTAATTTTAAGAATACCTAAAGCACAGTAGTACAGACCAAGTGCAGCTGAATGCAAGTGGAGCATTTGTGAAGTAAAAACTGATATGGGGACTTCTTAAGGATCAGTTCCAGACCCCCATTCTCCCATATCTGCTTTTTGTGAACAAAGGGCAACAAGCAGGACAAACTCTCTGTATTCCTAAGAAATCAAGTGCAGAGGGTCCCATCCCTGGCAGCAACAATAGAAGTGAAGTGTATGTACTCAACAAGTCCCCTCAGGAATGGTAACAAAACCTGGTGAATGCAAACAAATCAATCTGAGTGGCTCTTTCTCTGCCCTGAAATGTTGCTTCTCGTGCACAGCCAGAGCTCACAACCCTCCTGCTCTGTTCTGTTCTCTTTGTTTCAGTCTCGTGATCCAACCTATGGTCTAGGTATCCAACAGGACCAAAGCAGCTGTGGACAAAAGTTTTAGGGTGATTGCGGCTTTTTCTTGGGGTTTGTGAAAACAGGAGTGATGCTGCTGGCTTTGAAAGGTACACTTAGATGGAGCGTGCCTTAGGATATGAAGTCATGTCTGGAGCTGAAGGATATTAGTAGTTTTGCTCCGTAGTAGTGGATGCCCATAGAAACAGGAGTTGGCTGGAGTTACATCCATGTGAACTGCAGTTCTCTGCTTCTGTGCCTCACTTTGTTCTAGTTCTATTCATCTGTTTTGGAGTCACTCACTATACCCTTAATCAACAGGATTTTCTCTCCTAAATCCACAACCTCTCAAACTTTACCAGCCTTGAGATGAGAGCTGTTGGCAAAGCAGCCCCTGTGCTGAGATGTGATACCACAAGAAGAGCATTAAATGCTCCTGCCATCATGTATTGGAGAGGCTTTTAGTCTGTACTTAACATTTAAGCAAAGAATTTGTCTTTCTTCCTATCATCTTGTGTGCAGCTCTGTTTTTGTGCCACTCAGGAAGAGTGGTTTAGAAAAGGCTGATAGTGGCCCTGAGTGGAAAACGGAAGCTGCTGCACTGGAAGTTGGCTTTAAAAATATGACACCACCACTACCACCCCCTGAAAAAACCTTACTCAAAATGAAAGTTATTCTAAAGTCCTCAGTCTCTGTTCTGGATCATAAAACCTTGCAGCAGTTCCTAAGAGTCAGTATTCTCCCTGACAGAATAAAGGCAAGAATAAAGGCAATTCTGACCAAACAAGCAAATTTAGCCCAATAGAACAATCTGTCCATCTGCCTCAGGGTGATTGTTGTTTATCTGCAAGATGCTGAGGTTCAGGAAGCTTTTTTTGCTTTATTAACTTAAGCATGATTATGCACTTTATGCTTTTTGCCCATTAAATTGTCCTCCTAGGTGACTGCTCCCACCCTCCTCTCCCTGCTGTAGCTGTGTAAAAGCCAGCCAGTCTCACCCCACAGCAGCAGCTGAATCCACAATCCACAGTTGCCCCATTTCCTTCTCCTCCCTCGAGGCAGCTGGAAGCTGTTCCTGATTCCTGCCCACTGCTGGCACTGCTGTGACTGCCGAGCCCTGACAGCACCGAGTGCCCGGGGTGCCCTGAGCCCTCCTTGGGGAGCACCCAGGCTCCAGGTGTCCCTGGTTCTGGTCAGGCTGCCCATGGCCAGCCCGGAGCTCACCACATCAACACTTGGAGTTCTCTGGGAAGAGCCACCTGCAGGAGGTGACTGGGGTAAACGCGCCACTGGTCCTGAGGGAAGTAAAGAGCCCTGAAGGTGTTTCCCATCCCTCGATGCCCCCAGCATGTAGCTGCCCCATCCCTGGAGGTGTCCAAGGCCAGGCTGGATGGGGCTTGGAGCAACCTGGGATAGTGGAAGGTGTCCAATGACAGAGAGCTGGAACTACATCATCTTTAAGGACACTTCCAACCCTTCCAATCATTCCATGATTCCGTGATTGCTCCTGCTGGAGCAGCACAGCACGCTCCAGCATTGCTCAGGCTCCTTTATCATACACAGCCTCTTTAAAAGGAGCTCTACATGCTCTGAAGGAGCTTCTGCATAACAACCAAACCAGTATAACCCATTATAACTCCCATAAAGGAAATGTCCTGTGTTGTGTTTCACTCTGACAGAGCTGTAAATACATTTGGACTGTCCACTCTGAAGCCATTAAGATGAAAGTGTTTTGTCTGCTGGAAAAAACCAAACCAGCAACCCAAAAGCCCTCAGGCTCCTTTATGGGGTGTGTCAGTTCAAAAACATCTTCAGAAGGGTTTGGATTGAGCTGGTTCATGCACACAGGATTATCCAGTGTCCTAATCTTGGGAGGATTGCAGAGAATCACGACAGGATTTCAGAACACCAAATGACCGAATATTACAAAAGCAGAAGAAATAGAGTATCAACAAAGTGATGCAAGTGGTAACAGATAATGTAAGCACTATAAACACTGACAGACTTTAAATTAGCTACAACCACACATGAACGTGATCTTAGACTCACTATCAGTTGCTCTTGACAACAAAGTGCTTTGCTTACTGCAGTCAAACAGGCATATAAATGTCAGGAATTATGAAGAAAGGAAATGGGAATGCAACAGAAAAATCTTAATGTCATTGTGTACATTTCCTTCAGTGTCCTGAATGCTCTGTGGTTCTAGTCAAAAAGGGTGCAAGAAAACTAGAAAAAGTATGAAGACATTTGACATGGTTATGACCATAGTGTGCACTCTGAACAGCTCCCATATGAGGAAGCTTTTCCACATTATTCACATCATTAAATTGTAGAATCCATTGCCACAGGGTTCTGCGAAGTTCAGCCAGGAGAGAAGAGCTCCAGCTGGCACAGGTGTGTTGGTGACACCTGAGTTCTGAGCAGTCTGTGGGGGTGACAGACACTGACAGAGCCTTTGGGAACAGCTTTGGGAACACACTCCGGCTTGAGTGAATTTGGGCCATAATTATTTAGAGTTCTGGGGTGCACGTGAGCAAGATATGTAACAAAGGCTGGTGTTCTGTGGCAAAGGAAGGAACTGGACTGGGATGTTACATTACAGTAAGGCTGCTTTAAAATTTAAATTCAGGATTTGTGCATCAGCAGAAGCCTCCAAACCGGCTGATGCCTGTAATGCTTTTGTGGTTCCAGGAAGATTAACCACTAAATCCCCGCTGAATTCACACAAGACACTTAATCAGATACATCCATTATGCTCAAATTAAGGGTATGTTCCACTTCAGAAATTCATCTTACTTTAGAGGCCTCTGCAGCTTTTCTCCAGTTCTGTAAATGTATTTTATAAATAAATATACAATGGAAATTTCTACTAACAAGCCTGTTTCAGGAACTGAGTTTGGTGCCACACACACAACTGTCCCTGTCTGGCTGTTTTTTTCCAACTCCTACGTGTGTTTCTCATATTTTCCAGAGGTTCCTTGGTGCTCTCCTAAGGGCTGGAGAGCCTCAGTCCTTTTGTGGAGGAGGACATCTGCCTCCGGGGCTGCAAGGAACACAACCCCAGGAAAATCCCTTCAAGCCCTGTGTGGGTCCCGGGCTCTGCTGTCGCTGCCACTGGGTCCCTCACCCCCAGAACAGAGCTGCTTGTTCTCTCTGTGGAGTAGGAACAGTTGGGGGTTTGTTCAGTGTTATTTACTCAGCCCAAAAGAGAGGGAAAAAAAGGAGAATTATTTCAAATGGAAAGTGCCCATAGCAGCCAGGTAAACAAGAAACCCATGTGAAATAAAGCCAGACAGAGACAGAGTGTGTTTGTCTGCTCCTGCTCTTTGCAGTAGGCTCCAGGCAGGGATCTGTGCCTCAAACCTTCAGCTAGACTTAGGGAAAAACAAACAAACAAACAAAAGCAGCCCTAGGAGTGGGTTCTCTTCCAGAGTCTGAAATTAGACCTCTTCCAGCCCAGGCTGATTCTTCCCTCACTCTTGATATACATAAAGATATATTGCAGCCAGTAAAATTCCATCCTTCTCTTCTATCTGATCTAAAGTGAGGGAATTCTGTATCATTGCTAATCACAGAGGTTTTGTTCACTCAGAAATAACACACAGAATCCCTTGATCCTTTTTAAGGTGCTTTGTCACACTTGCAGATCTGCTGTCTCCAAGCCCAAGAAAGGAGGTGTCCTTTTATCCAGACGAAACACTACCTGAGGGAAGGACTCTGTTCCATGAGCACTGAGGCTGATCCAGGGATCTGCTGAGTTGTGAATTTGCCATTCTTCACTACTGGGGGCCACAGGAAATTGCCAGATAACATTTTAATTCCCCTTGTAATTGCAAAGCAGAATCTGCTAGAAAATGGGAATCCCTCCTCTTGGGATTTTCACAGGGAATACCCCCATTTAACAATTTCCTTTCAGGAAATAATGATTTTCCCCATGGGATGAGTCAAAAAACCAAATATACAGAAAAGCTGCTGCTTTATGGCTTTCCAAATTTGTCTTTGTAAAATAAAACAATGGCTCTTACACTCACTACATTACAGCCAGAAGGGAAATCAATTTGTTATCAGGTGTTCTCTCACTTGACTCACTGCTAAAAGGAGAAGTCTTCATTTCTCTTCACACCTATAAAAAGCTGTGTGTGGGGGCGTGTCAGCACAACAAAACAAGCAAACCACCACCCCAAAACCTCAGTATTTCCTCACAAAAAAAGATGAAGAGAATAGACTCTATCCAAAAATCCCCAGTCCTGTGACACGTTGTTTTCCATCCTCTTGCAGTTACAAAGAAGCCCCTATTTCCTCCAGAACCCCCTCAGTTATCAGCACTGGCTGTGTGTGCCTAAATCAACCAATTTTCTGTCAGATTTGTGCATGGATTTTAATCTTTGAAATGTGCCTCTTCATCCCTTTGCATCCCTGTTTGTGGGTCCTGAATGCAAGTGGAATAAATGTTCCAAGTGTGGGCAATCACAGATGGCAGACCTCTGTCACTAGGGCCAGTTTTGCCCTCCTCAATGCCACAGCAGTGCTCCAGCTCTCTGCATTCCCTGCTCTCAATTTAGGTGTCAAACCTTCTCTCCTCTTCATTAGCACACACAGATCGAAGTGCCAGAATTGCAGGAAAGGAACAGAGGCAACAAGAGGTGAGAGGAAAAATTTCACAAAGGCTGCAAACCTTTCCTTCCTTTCTACCTTGTACTTTTTTCCTTTTGCTGCACAAAAAGCTGCAGCAGGACAGTTCTCTCATCATTTTCCACTCACCAAAACAAGCTCTCTACCCTGACCTGACTCACAAACTTCTTTTTGCCATGTTGAGCTTTGTGGTGATTTTTTTGTGTCAGTTTGTAGCTCTCAAACCTGTTCCATTTTGTGGCTATAAAATGTCTCTTTTTGATCCTTGCTGTGCTGTAGATGCCAAGTTGGAGGCCATGCCAAGGCTTTGTATTTTACAATGGAAGTGCTGATGAATAGAAGCTGATTAAGGCTTTCCATCCTGCTTTTTGGGAAGGAATGGGTTTTAGTGAAGCTGAGGTACTTCTGACACTGGATATTATTGCAAGGCAAGGTGTGATATTAACACCACCAAATGTCTGGATTTGCACTGCTGACCCTGGCAGCGCCTGATGGCTTTAGGTAAGGCTGGGATCCAAGGGCTGTGTGCCAGACATTGCCACCCTTTGCTTTTTTTCTCTCTAGAGAGTCTCACTTAAAATTTAGGTCTAATCGTACCAAGAATTTGAGGTGATCGTGCCTACATTCCTGTGTACAGCCCACTAGGAAAAGAAATACCAGATCCCAGTCTTCCACCATCCAGGATATTTCTGCATCTACTGCTTGATATTGTTACGAACTGGTTTAAGCACAGAAGAGCAAAGAAAACTAAGTCTGTGAATAAAATGGATTGAACCCAGAAAGGTTCGAAATACACCCAAAAACCATTAATGGTTAAAACCAAACAAGGTTAGATG
>VYXC01003163.1:452626-499913 GCA_013397175.1 Platysteira castanea | reverse complement strand
AAAGGGGGGGGGGGGGGGGTGTGACAGGGAGAGAGTGACAGGGGTTAGGTAGAGGCACATCACCCTTCCGGGGGTCCCAGCGACGTCTCGTTGCTCCCGTCCATCTGCTCTTCTTGGTGCTGAGGGTCCCCCGCTGCTGCCGCCAAAAAGTATAGAATCCAGTGGATTAATAAACATTTTGGGCCAGGTGGTAACACCCCCGTGCCTCCTGAGGGGGGCTAGGTTTGACACTGCCCCTCACAACACTGTGGATCTGTTGCATCCTGTACAGTGCTCTGGTGCAGGGTCTGGGGACACCTCTGGGCCATGACATCCCCTCTGTCCTTCACGTGGATGCAGCTTCTCCTGGGGTGAAGAGCCCCTCAGCTGAGTTCCCTAGCACAGCGGAGGATGGGCGTTCACTGCCTCAGACCAGAGGCTTTGTCACCACACACCCAAAACCTTTCCTCCTCCCTCCTTTGGTGGAAGGGTCTGTGCAAGCCTGGCAGGTGATAGCCCCGGGACTGAGGTCTCCACCCTGAAGGTGCTAAGCTTGATCCCTCTGTGAATGTATCCCCAGACCTGAGCTGAGTCCCTTTATCTTATCTCGAATGGTAAGCAGCATAGGGCCTTAGGGCGTGGTGGTCTTCTCTGCAGCCTCTGTAATACGGTTTTGCTATAATAGGCAAAAGTCCTTCATGAAGATGTTTAAGCCATAAATTGTAACATTTCAGTCTCCGACAGATATCCTTCCTGAAAGTCATCTTCCACTGAGCATCTGCGAAAAACAAGGTTCAGGCTTGTACTTGTAACAGCATCCCTGGATGTGGGTACTGGGAAACCTCTCAGTGCAAGCTGAGAAGTAACCTGGCCCCTTTGAATTTTTTTCAAGCTACTCTTCATGTCTCATGGAATATTCTGAGTTGGAAGGGATCCACAAAGATCATCAAGGCCAAGTCCTGGCCTCAGGACAACCCCAAAATCACAAGTTTCATTCCTGTGTGAAAAATTACATATGTGTATATATAGTAGAAAAGTAAAAATATCTTTATTTTTGTGGAAATTTTAAGTGTCAACATTATTTTCCATCTAGAAATAGCTGGGTATCAGCAAGTGGTAGTCCCAGGCTGAGAAAGGACAAAGTGGGATGAACTCTCCTGAGCAGAGAATGGAAGAAGGTGGATTTAAACTCCTGGCTGGCTCAGCTGTGGGGTTCGGCTTTGTTTAGTGAGTGGTGCGTTCTTCCTGTAACACGCCTTAAAAGGGAAGTTCTGATTGAGGTAGTGGTTTAGCTCTGAGTCATGCGAGTGAAATGCTCAGGCTGTTTCTCTGACAAATGCAAATTTAAATTCCTGAAAGTGGTCTCACCCCCGAGGATCACCGAGCTTTGTCTTTCCTAGCTGCAAATAACAAAAAGAAATGGGAAGACTCCTTTCCTGTCTCCTTACTCAAATGTATCTTTTCAAAGTGGCCTGATAAGTGATTACAGGGCCGGGAGCAGGGAGTGACACACAGAAAACGTCAAGGAAACATCTTGGTAATTGCACTGTGTTTGTTACCATGGAGATCTCAGGAAATGGCAGTGTTAGTGTTCGGCTGTTGAGCACCAGGTTCTACACCTGAGAGAGGGTTTTCTGTCTTTTCCAATTCATCTTCCACGAGGGCTGGCTGACCCTTCTCCCCGAGCCATAAATATCTTTGTACATCAGTAAAAACCAGTGCTGTGAATATGTGTACAAGTATCAGCCTGAAGAATGCTCAGTCCTAGCAAGTCACAGGTGGCTGAGTATTAAAAATACAAAAAACATGGAATAAGAACTGCCAATACGGTCAGCAAATAGCATCCCCCCAGCACCACGGATATTTCATTTGGTAGGGCAAAGCCATATTACCTGTAATTGTTTTACTGGTATTTAGCAGAATGTATTTCTCAGCAGGAGCTGGGGCAGAAGGAGGGAGGAGAGGAGAAGGATCACAATAACTGGGATAGACACAGAGACTGCAGAGTGATGTGGCAGTGAATGGGCAGCAGGCCAGAGTTTGCCTTCCCTGACCAGGCTGCATCAGCAAGGCAGAGTAGCTGGAAGGAAGCTCTGCACTCAAATATTGACTGGTTTTACATTTTCCTAGCAATTGCAAACTGTCATCTGTAGGATTTTCTAGTCTAGGTTACACAAGGCCTGCTAACAGCAAATTCCAGCAGCTCTGCTAACCCTGGGTCGGATTTTATAATAATGTTTACACTGGTAACTGAGCACACGAAAAGTTCTCTTTGGAAGCTTAGGTAGTCCAGGCTGCGAGCAAGGCTCACTGTGCCCTCTAGTGCACTCTGTCTGCAGCTCCACTGTCCCCTCACCAGGGAGGACACGAGGAGAAGGAAAATTAAGCTCTTTTCTCCGGTAGTGGCTTGGCACAGCAGATTTCTGCACGTCCTGCACAGGGCAAGGACTAGAATTGCACCAACATAGTTCCAGAGCCAAGGCACAGCCCCAGTGCTTGTGGTCTGGTGCGAGCTGACCCCCACAGGAACCCATGTGTTGCCTAACCACAGATCAAAAAATGTACATTCACAAGTGAGGAAAGAAAAACTCTGTGCTCTGTTTTCCTTTTGTCCTAGATAAAGCTCATATGAGAAAATAAAAACAGAACCAAAAAACCTGTGGAATATGAGCATTTCTAGGTGTCAGGTTACAGCCGAGGTCCTAGATCTGTATTGGGGCTATGCTGCCATCTCCCATATTCCTTTAAGTTCCCCCCTGCAGAGCAGCATAGCACATTTCCAGCCCCAGGTTTCCCTGAAATAAGCCCTCTAGCCATGTTGGGGTTTTTTGCTTTACATTGTTTATTACAGAGGTGTAAGGGAGTTCTGGATGGGTTTTTTCTTCCTGCACTGAGCTGTCCCTGGGACAGGAAACTTGGAAGATGGAAAGTCACAGATTCTTATCACAGAATATTCTGAGTTGGAAGGAATGGACCAACAGGGATCATCAGGTCCAACTCTTAAGTGAATAGCCCATCCAGGAATTAAACCTGCAAAGTTGGTGTTTTTAGCACCATGCTCTAACCAACTGAGCTAATCTCCAGTTGTCTTATTTAATTCTCCAAGAATTCTGAAGAAAGCATTGCTCGCCTCCTGCGGTCAGAGAACCTTTTCTGTGTAACCAGCTTTGTGAGAGCCAGATTCCTTGTTGGCTATAAATGGTTGATAAGTAGCAGGCTTTGGGGAGAGAAGCCTTCTCAAATTGTTGCTTGGCTCTGGTTTTGCACAGGACTCTATGTACTGGTGGGAGCAGGGGCCATCATGTCGGCAGTCGGATTTTTCGGGTGCTGTGGAGCAGCGCGGGAGTCCCAGTGCTTAATCGGAACAGTGAGTAAAAGGTTTCCAGGGCCTGGGCTGTGCAGGAAAACCATCCAAAGCATTCAACGCTTGGTGTCATTAATGGAAAGATCTTTACAGTCCAACACCTGAAAGGTCTTATGTCCTTTTATTGGCTAATCCAGTTTCTCTGGACTCAGTAGCCACCATGCTACTGCAGAGCTGCCATACATGTAGAGGTGCCCTTGCTTGTCTCTTGTGATGTATTCCTTGGAATTACCCTCTGATGATGTATTCCCTGGAATTACTCTCTGATTTTCCTGAAGCTCCCTCTGAGCAACATCTTTGCCATTTCCCCTTTTGTTTGAATATGATATGAAATCTGCTTGGCCTCCTCAATAGCTTTGGTTCAGGGTGGGGTGTTGAGGTCTTGGGAGGACGAGGGGCTGGCTGGCAGGCCCCATGAACAAGCAACACTCATGTGAGATTCTCTTCTTCCTCTGCAGTTCTTTGCTTGCCTGTTGGTGATATTTGCAGGTGAGGTCACTGCTGGAGTATTTGCCTTCATAGGCAAGAATGCGGTAAGTAGCAAACAGCCTCTAATGTAATAATGGGGTAGTTACGGATTCCAGTGACCTGGCTCTTCCACAGGAAAACTTTCCAGGAGACTTTTCCCAGGAAGACTCTGACATTCTTGTCTGGAGCCAATGAGAACTTGTGTTATCACAAGTTTGGAATAGAATGCAGTTTTTCCCTCCTCTGTCCAAGAAAAAGTGGAGGCATGGTTCAGCCTTGAAGGAACATCAAGGGGAACTGTATGAAAAGAGAGTATTGCCTGGGAAAAGGGCAAACAAATTCAGGCACTGAACTTCCCCAATTTAGAGTGTTTAACCAAAGTATAGAATGGAGCCTATGAACATTCTGCCCCTCTGAATGCCACCAGGCCACAAACCCTCCTGGCTTTTGAGTCATCATAGCTGTTTACCAGGCACAACTTTTTGCCCTGGAGGCTGAGGACACAAGGTGAAAGTCTTGGACTGGGGATAAGACTGATTTGCAACTCACTTCAAAAGTCTGATTTCTGCAGGCAATACAGGAAGCCAAAAAAATCTATGACGATGCTTATGAGGACTACATGAAAAACCCAGTGGGGAAGGTCAACAGTACCATCTATCGCTACCACGTGGCTGTGAGTACTCCTCCACCTTACCTCACTCCACTGCTCCACTGTCATACTGCCCCCCTCTGAGATATGGAATAATAGAACTGAATGTACTTAAAATCGAGTCAGAGGCTCACAACCCTGAGAGTTTCCTGAGGGCTCTGTCGGAATTCTGGTTTTTGGATCTCTACATTTGAAAGCGCAATTAGCCAGGCTTTGAAATTTCTGATGCTTCTGGTCTTTGTGTGCAGAAGAAATGACTATTATGGCCTTTCTGGATATTGAAATCCACAGATAAATACTCACAAATGCAGAGAGAGGAAGAAATGTCTGCATCTCTCTGCATCTGTCAGAGAAAATGTGACCTGTGTCCCAGGACCTACAGTGTGGCAGATCCTGTCACTGGTTGAACCATGTAGGTGAAAGACCAAAAGCATGTGTGACACAGTTCAGGCCACCCAAAAAGTGAATGTCTGAATCAGAGTTACAACCTGTGACTTCTTGAATCCTATTTGTGTCCATCCTGGATCTACACTGCCTCCCATGGAGAGCAAGTCCAAGCTTTGTTGCTCCTTACAGCAATTCCCACGTTCTTTAGAACAAACATTTCACAACCTCAGACCCTTTTGTCCTTCTCCCATAGCTCTTATTTCTGACCCAAAGAGGAATTCCAAGCATTTTGTGGGAGATAGGCAAACAGGAAAAACAAACCCTCTGAAACTCTGATTTATTACTGTCTCCAAAGCCAGCACAATGTTGTGTCAGAAATAAAATTCCAGCGTTCTCTGCTGTAGCTTTTGTGCATTGCCCATAATTCTGTATGTGATATTTGAACTTTCTGCATTCTCCCTTTAACAACTCCTGTTTTCTTGTAAGCCAGGGATCTGCTTTTCCCAAATCCACTTGTTTGCTTTGTTATGAAATACTGTAATAAAAATCCCTTCTGGACATCCTTGTTAATACAAATGTGGCTGTTTGCTGTGGCCTCAGACAATTGAAACTAATTTTTGAGAATTCTGTCCCACGCAGTTGGAACTCTACCAGAAGCAACAGTTTAAATATAGAGAATAAGGTTATTACTTGATCTGTACAGATTCTTTTTTTTACTTATTTATTGTCTCACTTTCAGTATGAAAGTAATAACTGACTTTCAGTATAAAACAGTCTGTGGTTTTCCCCTCTTTGATCCTTCATCTCTCTCTCATTCAGCTCCAGTGCTGTGGTAAAGGTAATGTGGAACAACAAACGGGATTACCCTGTCCAGAGAACATCCAGCTGCCAAAGGCAAGTGTCCTCTGTCCTGCTTGTTCTAATCACTTTTTCATGTCAGTTCTTTAGTAAAATTTGAGACATTCTGTAAGTAAAAGAAAAGAAGAAGTTCCTTTTTACCTTGAAAATTCCAGCATGAAATTCCTTATGGAATGGAGCAGAGTGGAGGCAGAATTAAGCTGGAGGTCATATGGCCCTCAGCTGCAATGCCTGTTCAGGCATCCCATGGCAGCTGAGACAATATTACATCATCTGAAAGGAAAAGTGAGAAGGAGGTAACAGAACAGGACCCCAAATTCCCCATGGAGGCCAAATTTTGGCAAGTGCCCACCTTAGTCATGTAGGGAGCCTCCTGACTAGAAACTTCATTGGTGTTAAAAAAGATATTTCTGTAATTTCTGTCTTTTCTGGAATCTGCTTGTGAGTACAATGTCAAAATGAAGCACCAAATCTCCTGATTTAGCATGGCCTGTTATATAAAGGAGTTTAAATTTAGGGAAGATGAAGTGTAAGAAAATTACTTGCATGTGTCAGCCGCTCCAGGCAAGAGGTACAGATGCCTCACTAGAAAACGGGAGATGCTGGGAAAATTATCTAACAAAACCCAGGGTTTAGATGCAGGAATTAGAATGGTGACTGCACTAATATTTTCATGTTTATCTCTTGTTCAGTAAGAACAGGTGATAGAATTGATTGAAATATAGATTTCCAGGCATAAAAAAATATTTTAATTTTGTTTTTAACAGAACTGCCTGGTTGAAATTCAGAATGTAATTGATACTAATCTGCACTTAGTTGGAATTGTTGGAATTGCAATTGCTAGCATCACAGTGAGTAAATCCATGTTCTCAAACCTCTCCTTGAGCCCAGTACCCTGTCCCTTACTCAAAGCTTTGTGGAAGGTATTTTGCAGCAACTGGTGAGATTCCTCAATTCTTATCACTTCCAGTGTGTCTTCTCCCTGGGAATTGTCCCCATCAGTGCAAGCAGACCTGGGTGACTGTGCTTTCCAAGTTCATTTTGTGTCCTTAGACAGGGTCCAATGTAATGGTAATCTTTTGTTGTAATAGTAGGAAAGCAGAGTGCACATGAACCAAACTGAAAAGCAAAAGGCTGTAGCAGCATTTAATGTATTCCAAAACAACTGCAGATTGATGCTTTAAATTCTTTAGGATACATTCCCTAGTTTTCGTGAGGAACAGAGAGTACCCACTAGAGCTGTGACCAATAGATGTCACCCTGTCCCAAGGACACAGCAGAACCGGCAGGCTGGGGCTCACCAGGCTTTAGCACAAAGCTTTTTCCAGCACGTCTGCGCCATGACTTCCTTCAGACTAAGAACAGCAGCAGCATGAGGAGCCACAATATTAGTAAAGAAACACTTCTTTAGCTGCTGGGAAGAGCAGGATGTTCACAGATTTATGTGGACACTGAGAAGCAGCTGAAAGGTTTCTGCAGGTAACAGAAACCATGGTGTGTGGATTAAACAATCCTGGGGTTTGTATGAAACATGAAGGGACTCAAAAATACAGCCAGGCAACGGGGGTGGGACAGGGTTCAGTAACATCAAGGACACACCAGAACCTGGATCATCTCCCCTTGGATTCCCACCTCAGACACTGCGAAGGTCCTGAAGTGACCACAACCTCTTAAGCAGCAGAAATGCACCTGCACAATTTTCTGTGCTTGTTTCTGCCACTTGCTGGACTGTGAGAGCTCAGCTGTGCCCATCCTTACTGAGATGTGTGGGGAAGGGCCATGAACCCAGTGCTTTAACTGCCCATCTCCCACCCTTAGTGGTGCAGCCTGAGGAGGGAACTGCTTTGGAGAACCAACCTGCGGCAAGAAAGTAGAGCTGCTGGCAACAGCCACTGTTCTCTGCTTTTATCATTCTCTCTAGGTAACAAGTTCCCTGACATGGGTGGGGTTATAGATTTAATGTATAGTCTTGCTCTTGAGCACAGGATCTTTTAAGAGCTCAGCACCAGCTCCAGGGGCTCTGGAATCACCCTCTGCTCTTGCTCAAATGTGTGTAATATTCCATGTAGAAGCATTCTGAAATGCAGAACCTTCTGGTGCAATACTAGGATACCACCAATAGTCACAGTTATTATGTGACTTAAACTGATGTTAATAACATTCATATTTGGGGCAGTTGTGCTTGTCTGGACATTTAGAACAAAGAACAGTGAAACCAGTGTGAGCAGATAAAATCAGTGAAATCTCTTCCATGTTTATTGTCTGATGTTTTGGGGTTTGCGGATGGAAGCAGTCACTACTCTGCCATAGGGACCTTCCGATTGTTCTGATATGCAAATTGTTTTATAACTGTTTTGTAAGTGGATCCCTAAATCACATCCCTTCTCTTCTAGATCTTTGGCATGATATTCAGCATGGTTCTGTGCTGTACGATCCGTAACATGAGAGAAATGATCTAAAACTGTCACTGCACAACTATGCCCCAGGAGTTCCAGACTAAGCTTACAAGAAGTGCTCTTCTACCCAATTTAATAATTGTAATGCGTTTTAATCAGTGTTTTAACATACTGAGAGGAAAATATCCCATTAGGTGATCAGGTGAATTGTATTAGTTACAGTAAAACTGAAGTGAACAAAAAAAGAGGTTTAAAATGTCCTTTTTAATGAAAAAAGCAAAGGTGCATCTAAGACTAATTTGATTTTTAATGTTTGTATATGTGCAATTAAGAGTTTACACATGTATAGATTTGTGTAAGCACATGCATCTCTCTCCTTACAAATATATATGGATGTGAGCAGGTCCCTGGATGTGCAGTACCTTGTCTAGTTAAGTATGTGCAAATGGAACATGTCATGTGTGCATCCAGAGTGTCCCTGTGCAGGATGTGCACATCCCACAGGGACACAGTGCTTGGAACCCTCTCACACTGAGCCCCTGTTTGCCAAGAATTAGCAGAGGAACAAATGCCATCATAAAAAGAAAGACCTAGAATCCATTTTGTGACTTTATTTTCCAAAGCCCAAGCAGAGCAGAATTAATAAAATTGGACTTTATTTAAAAAAACAGTTAATGCCTAAGGGCCTGCTCCAGCAAACTTGAATTCATGTGAGTAGACCCACTGACTTCACTGTCATGCAGAGACAAAGTATTTATTTTTTGTAGGACTGGACCCTTCATGCAAATGCAGAAAGCTCTGGGGGAGAAAACATGTCCAAGGAGATCCAGGCTAAAGAAAGAGGGGGAAAGAGGTGGGAAGCTGGCAAGACCAGGCAGTCATTTGGGACCAACTGCAGTGCAAAGTGTGCTTAAGCTTCCCAAGCTAGGCTGAGATACACCAAAAAACCCAACTGTGAGTTCAAGGGGCCACTAAAATCCACATTCAGCAGCCTTTTTGTCCCAAAAGCCTCACTGTGGCTACAAACTGGTGCAGGAGTGGAGCCTAGGTCCAGAAAAGCAGCCCCTTTGTCAGATCTCTGGAGAATCTAACTGGCCTGTGGAAGCCAAACAAAGAGTGAAAGTGGTCAGAAAAAGACACCCAGCACTTTAATATCCTCAATTTCTGCTTCTGTGACTATCACAGCTTCCACAAGGCTCTTACCTCAACTTCTTGCCCTTTCCTGGGGGCAGAAGACAGGAAAGAAAGATGGGACATTTTTACCGAGCCATGAAGTAAGTTTTCTTACTGGCACCTTTAGATTGCATGTCAGGTATAAAAATTACACTGTGTGCTTGAAATACCTCAGGGCTTGCGTTTACATAGTTTGTTTCTATATTTTAATTTTTCTATTTGTCATATTTATTCGTAAGAGAATGTTCCTTTTGAACCAGCCTAGAAGGGAGAAAGGTTGTCCCCAGAAAAATTAATTACATCAGGATCTCTTAAATTTTGGCTTACTTGAGATAATTCACCATTTCAGAGAACAGCTTTTTGCTAACTATACCCCCATAGCAGCAGATTTGGTGATCACCAGTTTAGATTCCTGATGCAGTTGTTCCATACATGATGGGGAGAAGTTCAGTTAAACTACACATTGCAATAGTCCAGTGTCTAAGAGGCCTTGGAATTTACAAGTCATGGGGTCTTTGTTCCACTGAAACACAGTGGAACAAAATGGGATTTCAGGAAATATGTGTATTCTAGTGCACATATTTGTGTGGGATATACCACCCTTTATCTGTGATTTCTTTTTTATCTCTTATTCCCCAAAGAAACTCAACCTCCCATAGTTTTCTGTCACTTCAGGATTTGGGGTAGTGCTACTGCTCCAAGTATCTGCTTTAGCTGACACATCTTGCTGTCTTTTACATGGATTTCTCTTTTCCAGTCGTCCAGCCATGAGCTGTGGCACTGCACTAAGAGCTGGGCATGGGAGGCACTGCCAACTAAGCCGTGCCCAGGCTGAGCTTTAGGCTGGCAAGGACACATGACATCACACACCGGGAAAGAGTTAGGCTCGTGTCACTCTGTCACAGCTGATTAGCAATGGATGTTAATTAAAAACAGGGCCTGGGACCTCATTCTGCAAGAACCATAACAGGAAATAGGGCCCTGATCTGCTGCTTGCTCCTAAGAAAGGCTCAGCTGGGATTATGGCACTGGCAACAAATCCATGAGGGTCTCAAGCTGAAACTTAAAAATTAGTTTAACACAGCAGCCAGCAAAACAATTTCCTGGCTCCGAGGTGTACCTGAGACTGTCCCTACAATGATTCTGCTCTGAAGAGGTGATGGGGTAGGGCCCAGCTGGGGTGTGTTGTCCAAAGGTAGTACTGGCAGAAAGAAGAAACTCTTGTAGAGTGTAATTTTTACCACTCAGAGCAAGCCAGTTTTCCAGGAAAATCAGTAAAAATAGCACCACAGCCAATGATTCAGGTTCCAAGATTGCTGCCCTACAGGGATAGAAACTGACTGCAAATAAAGCAATCTCCTTCTGTTATATTCCCCCTCATGACAGTATTCTATTCACTTTAAACACATCTACCCATAATTGGGTTTCATTCCTCAAATTCGTAGCACCAGAATATAATGACAGGACCAGAGTTTATCTCTTTATTTATTATTTCTTGAGTAAGTTGGAAGATGCCCACTCCTGCTTCGAGATGCACTGAATGCCAAGGCAGCTTGCAGAACCTGCTGTTGCTTCCCCAGCCCTCCATTCCCCCAGAAGTACAAAACCACCCCAGTGCCTTAGGAAAACAGGAAAAAGTGGTACAAAAAAACCTTCTGTAAATTCAGACTCAAACCACCAAACTTTCTGAAGTGTTTTGGGTTTGTGATTTGTTTTTTTCTTCCTGTAAATAGGGCATTTATTTTCTGAGCATTCCTGCATCAGCTCTAGGGTTACTGTTACTTAGGTCTAGGGGATACTTGCACTGCATACCAGGAACAGGACAATACCTGTTACTGGTTTAGTTCTCTAAGTTATTGGTATAAATTAAGCTGGAAATCAACATGTTATTCATATACTGGTGCCTTTAACAGAATCCAGGTATAAAGGTCTTTTGTAGTTTCCTGCTGTTGTGAGGTGCTTAATATAATTGCAGTCTTCTCTGCATCTTAGTAACTGAAGGTATTTTTTTAACTCATTGAAAGGGTTACTGGCATGTAAGGCAGCAAAAATACCCATTTATCCTGTCCCTGGCACCTGTGTCAGAGGAAAGTGACAAAAGATCAGATCCCTTCAGGTGATAATTCTGAAAGCACATCAAACATGTTTTCTTGTTCTCCTGTCAAACGGTTTGTTCTAAAGCATAAAGATGTAAGTCATTGATGCCCTTATGGTGTCTCTAAACATCCCTGATTCACATTTCCCTTGTCTAATTTTTCTAAGTAACTGATTTCAGTGGGAGCTTCCTTTGTCACAGGGAAACCTCAGGCAGTTTTGGTACCTCTCAGAGACCATGCAGCAGCTGATAACGTTTAGCCCTGTGACATCCCTACAATGAAGAGTCATATTTCATTTGTCTTGATACTGATAGTTTTATAACAAAACACGTTTCATGTGTCTTGAAAAAGAAACTGAGTTGTCTTAAGCCCTCAAATGCTGTATTGTACAGCCTTTGCAGGCTACGGATTAACAGCATCGGATGCTGTTCAAAGAAAATGTACATAAATAAAGCTTTTCAATCTTTTTCCTCTCTATTGGTGCTCCAGCCACGAGGTTCTCCAAAACACAAACCACTTCCAGGATAATGTGTATGGTAGAGCATAAATTCTGATTTTGGATAGAACTGGCATTTTGGTTCATGCTGCCAAGTCTGTGGCAGAATTACTTCTTGCTTTGAGAGAAAACAAACTTAACTCTGTGGCTGAAATTAGCTTTCACTTCCCTATGATGTGATCCGAAGTAGCGTTTTATCGGCTTGGTGTCTTGAATTTGAAACAACTTCCTAATAAAAATAACCTGGAATAAACGACTCCCGGAGAGAACTCGATCCGCGCGGCCAGAGCCCCCATAGGCCCTGAGGGCACCCCGGGGCTGCCTCCGCCTCACCTGCTGCATCCAGAACACCGGGTGGGCTCCAGGTGACGGAACAGCGCTCGGCCAGCGAGGCAGGCAGGGTCCCGGGCCGGGGACCGGGACCCGTCAGGATCCGAACTCGGCATCGCCGGAATTCCCCTCAGGGACCCGCGTGCCGGGGAGGCCCCGCCCGGTGGGGGCGGCACAGCGGGCGGTGCTCGCCCCCCATTGGCTGCTCGCGCTGCGGGCGGGGCGGTGCCACAATCCCAGAATGGTTTGGGCGGGAAGCGACCGTAAAGCTCATCCCGTTCCATCCCCTGCCATGGGTAAGGACACCTCCCACTGTCCCAGGCTGCTCCAAGCCCTGTCCAACCTGGCCTTGGACATTTCCAGGGATCCAAGGGCAGCCACAGCTTCTCTGGACACCCTGTGCCAGGGCCTCTCCACCCTCACAGGGAACAATTTCTTCCTAATATTTAATCTAAACCTACTGTCTGTGTAAAGCCATTCCCCCTTGTTCTGTCCTCCTTGTAGTCTCCTTTCAAGTACTGGAAGGCCACAGTAAGGTCACCCGAAGTTTCCTCCAGGCTGGAAAATCCCAATTCTCTCAGACCTTCCTCACAGCAGAGCTGCTCAATCCCTCTGATCATCCTGGTACCTCCACTGGACTGGCTCCCAGCAGCTCCAGGTCCTTCCTGTGCTGGGCCCCAGGGCTGGAGGCAGCTCTGCAGGTGGGGTCTCACCTGAGCGGGACAAAGGGGCACTATCCGCCCCTCAAATGCTGCCCACGCCGCTTTAGATGCGCTGCTTTTCCGCGGGGGAGCGGCGGTAAAGGACGGGCCGCGCCCGAGGCTGCCCCTCAGAGCCCTCGCCACAGCGCCCCCTATGGGCCGGGCGGTGCCGCCGCAGCCCCGGGCGAGTGTGGAACTCTGGCCGTGGTTTCCCCCACGAGGAGCCGGGAACAGCGCGGGCTCCTTCTCACTCTTTCTTCCTCTCCTTCCCCGAGTTCTACATGTGAATGCGTTCGGGTTTGTGCTGCTCTGAGCATCTGCGGCGGGCGCGGAGCGCCGGGAGCAGGCGCGGCTCCAGCCTCGGGGCCCCCCAGCTCGGAGCCCCCAGCGCGTTCTGGGACCTCCCCACCCAGACGGAGATGCGGACAAAAGGTGAAGATGTTTGGATTGCCTGCAAATCCATCGCTCAGTTCTATGGAAAGGACCTTAGGATAAATGGGAGGTAACAAACGCATGTCTGTAAGGAATCACCTGAACAGGGATTTATTACTGGACCTGAAGATCTTAAAGTTGAACATGAAAACTGCTTAATGGTCAGAGGGACACAGTCCTCCGAGGGTATGGAAATGTGTAGTTAAATAGATATGTTAGCACAACCTAAACGTCTCAATTTGGGTTTTTCTGAAGTGCAAAAGAAGAGACATTAGGTATTTCTCTCTCAATGATTTGGCATAGGCATTAGCCATAAAAGTAGACTTGGTTTTTGTTTGTAGTGAAGAGAAATCTGTCAGGCCGTAAAGGACATTACAATAACTTTGCATTGCTGCTGATACTGTAAACAGGCCAAGTACCCTTTTTTTTTTTCTAAGTACAAGTGCTGCTTAATACTAAACAGAATTGTATTTTCCTGTGCTAAATAACATTTTTAACAGTCCAGACACCTTGAGAAAGCTCTGGCTGATCTTAAAGCTGAACACTTTGTTTCTTTGGCATTTACCAGATACCATAAAGGCAGCTTTGTTCAATAAATACCTATTTACCAATTTTTTTCTACCATTCCTGTGCTCTTCACCAGCTAGAGAGCAGCAGTTCAGGTTGCAGCTCTTTCTTTGAGAGCTTGGCAGAGCACAGCTCCTCTGTGTGAGGCACAGAAGGGGCTGGGAATACCAGATTTCTCACCACCAGAAAATATCTGTAACTTACTTATAACTAACCTCTCCTGCTCCAAACAGTTTTAGAAATAATCTTGTACAAAATTAGCTATAACTGGATTGCCTAAACCATAGGTGTAAGGGATCACTTTTACAGAAGTAGAGCTCCCACTGCTCCTGCAGATGCTCTGGATTTTCTGTAAATTTCAAATGTGCTTTTGGAAAACTTAAATGTTCAAACCTTGCCTGTGAAGGCATTTCTTTATCACCAAATTATGCACATGATAATTGCAGCTCACACCTTTTGCAGAATCCGTGACACGTATTCAAATTATCATGGTCTGGTTGAGGTTGGAAGGGACCTCTGGAGCTCATCTGGTCCAAACCTCTGCTCTGGGGGGCACCAGCAGGTTCCCTTGGGCTTTCTCACACGTTTTGCTGCAGATGAAATCAAATGTAGATGTTTGGAATACAGAAGCAGATTTTAGGACCATTCACTGAAAACTGCAATCCTGAAAGCAAGATTTTTCTAAGAATGTTAAATTTCATATTTGTATCCTGTGAATTCTGGTTCCTTTATTTACTATTTCAAGCAAGATGTGAATGGAATGTCTAATTTCTTGGGAGCTATAATCTCAGTGGAAAGGAAACAGTTGTTTACTTAATTACATGCATTACTTTCCTTCATTCCTGGCTCTGCACCTCTCACCTGTGCACGTTCAGCACACAGGGTGGGCTCAGCTCCCCTTCCATTCCCAGGGGACCTGTTGACCTGTGGGGAAAAAGGGGATTTTTTGAGTTTTGCTTTCAGTTTGATGGCACCACACTTCCCTCGTGGAGAACAGAGCAGCAAGGTTTGAAGTTTCAGTGATTCCTCAGTGTTCATAGAGACAGGTGTATTTCAAACTGTATTTCAGCAGGGAACGGGGGGTTATGCTGTTCGTGTGGAGCCATGGAGAAGCATTCCCAGTAAACACAGGTCTGGACAACGGCAGGGAGGACACAGATCTACAGTGTCTAAACTACATTACATAGATGGAAAAATACTGTTGCTGATTTGAAGGCTGTAAGTATGTGTCAAAATCTATTTAAAATGTTCAATACCAAGAATGGTGTGGCTTCTTTTTAAACTCTGAAATACATCAAGTGAAATATGTGAACTCTGAAAAAAATCAATATCAAGTTCTGAAATATGTCAATATATTGAATCTCTGAGCATCTGCTTACGAAATACCTGGGATTTATGAGCAAAGGCTGATACATCCACACAGTCACGTCTCCTTCTTCCCCAAAGTAAATTCATGTGGGTTCTAAATACTAACATGCAGCCTTTATGATTCTTTTCTGCCTGTCTCAGAATACCCAATTAACTGAAGCAACTAATGATACACTTTCGGAATAAATCTTTGTGCACACCAGTTTGCAAACCAATTATGAAATACACTTTTATTTCTGTTCAGGTGTGAGCAGAGCAGTACATTTTCCCCGCATTCCATTGAAAGCTTTACTTGGTACAGAGCTTCTGTGGCTTAGTGCAATAGTTTGTCCTGACCCTCTCACGGACACAGTCACTGTAGTCAGTGTTGCACTTGCCACACTTGCAGCTCACAGCCACGGGGTAGGAGTAGTAGGGGATGGTGTGGTGAGGGCAGCCCGGGATCAGCGCTGTCTGGTACAGCATCTCTTTGTACGTGCACACATTCTGGGACAGAGCACTCTTGAGAAGCAGCTTCTTGCCATTGCTGTCCTACAAAGAGAAGAGAAATGTGTTGTTTCCCTGAAGCACATGAAGTGGAGAGACCGAAACTCATACACTGAGCCCAGCCCTGGCACCACTCAGTTAGGAGCTCTGATTGTGACCGGGGGTCCCTCCCCACACAGATACATTCACCTTGATTTTATGGCTTAACTAATCCACTTGGTTCAGTGTGTTCCCTGTGCCTTGTGATCTCTTCTGGCTCCCTGCTGCCCCAGCTGGAACTCAAGAGGCTGTGTTGAACAGTGAAGTTGTGTGCAGTGGTGTGGCTGCTGCAGAGTTATCCCCACAGCCAGCTGAGATAGCAGCAGTGGGAGCAGAAGTTACCTAAGATATTTACGTTAATTAAGAGTGACCCACCATAATCTGCCCCTCACCTGTTCCATCGTGCCCTCACAAACTGCCCACAGACGCTCTGCAGTGGCAGCAGCAGTTGGGTCTCTGCTGTGCCACTGGTGTTATCACCCCCATGGTTCCAGAGGCTTGGCATTTTTCATCCATACCTTTGCAAAAAGCTAACTGGAAAACATGGTGACAGTGCAGTTTTTCTGTTTGTGATAAACTCTATTAGAATTAAATCATTTACACATTATTTTCTGGGAGAACAGACCCTTGGTTTGCAGTGGTGGCTGTTGCAGAAACACCTGCCTAGAGCAGAGCAGTGCTTCATACCCGAGTCATGCAGAATCCAGCGCAGATGGTGGTGTTGATGGCCAGGCAATAGGCACATTCCCGTTTCTCCACATGGATTGTGTACTCAGCAGGAGCACAGAGTGATGCTGTTTGTCCAAAAGTCAGGCCAAAGAGGAGAGACATCACAAAGAAGACACTCATGCTGGATGAAGAACAAACAAACAGAGCAAACCACAGGTAAAATGGGCTGTGCCTTCCAGCCCTGTCCTCAGCATTTGGCAGGAACAGCCAGGGCAGTCACAGACTTGGAGTAATCTTAACGTTTCTAGCTACAGCCTGACAATTTTGTTCCCATCTCAGACCTTACTGAAATAATACTGACCATTAAACAGAGAACACAGGCAAAGAGGCCATGAACAACATAGAACAAATTCACTTTCCCCCCACTAAAGCCTGTTACATGGAACTTCTCACTAATGAGTGATGAAATCCTGACACAGAACAAATAACAGGAGCTGAAAGATTTGAAAGTGTGACATGTAAGAGAACATGAGCTTTAGAATTAACCAGAAATATTAAAATAATCTCACTGTTTAAAGTAATTTTCTAAAGAAAGCATCTTATAAAATGTTAAAGAGAGAAAAAACAGCTGAGCATATCAGGCATAACACTAGATTCTTCAATTTCCAGTGGCTTAGAGGCATGATGAGATGGGAACACTGCCAAGAATTAAATAATAGATTCAAGCAAATTACAATAAAGAATATCAGCAAAGAGTTCAACTCAATGAATCCTGCTTTATCTCTCTTTGTGCTGACCTCGTTTCTCAGACCTGCGGGGAGATCCCAAGAACAAAGCCTTGATTAGCTCCAAGACCTTTTCAGGAACTACTCTAGAGCCGCTAAATGATAAATTTTAAATGACAGTGTCTACCAACATCTGGACATCACCCTTTAGTCTCTTCCAGCTGCCAGTTTCCCATAGCAAAGCCATCCGTTACACAGGCTGGTTTACCCTGTAGCTGCAACAACACCAGTCTGGAAAGACCAACCTCTTGTCAGCAGAATTCTTCCCTATTACAGGAACCTGATTCTGCCTTGAGCTGGGAGAGGCAGTGACCCAGCACAAGATCTGTGTGTGCTTTATACTCTCCAGGCTAATTCCAGGCTGATCTTACTGTTTATATAATTGCATCTGAATTGCTGCTTTCTTATCACAAAGTCATCTATTGAAAATTCATACTGAACTACGAAGTAAATGTGATAGGAACAAACGTATCCATAATAGTCTAACCTGGAAACTGGAGCTGGAAATCTAATTATATTAACAGTCATTCTCTCCTCAGGTGTTTAAACTAACCAGTGCTTTTAAAAAGTTGTTATTATTGATTAATTTTATCACTCCATAGGACAGCAAGACCGTGGCAGGAAGGCTGGCATGGAGATGGAGTCCTCCAGAATCACAGATTATGAGTTTTACACCTGTGTTTTGCTGAGGTTTAATGAGGTCTGGCTCACTCTGTTTGCTCCTTACCAGGCACGCACAGCTGGGAAATGCTTGCACAGGTTGTCCAGAGGAGCTGTGGCTGTCCCATCCCTGGAAGTGTTCCAGGTTGGAGCAACCTGATCTAGTGGAAGGTGTCCCTGCCCATGGCAGCAGGTGGGATGGGATGAGCTTTACGGTTCCTTCCAACCCAAACCATTCTGGGATTCTCTAAGTCTGTGCGGTGCCCATGAAGCAACAAATAGGAAATCAAACCAACTGCTCTGCAGACTGCTCAGGCACAGCCTGACTTACCTGCTTGAGCAAAATCCTCAGAAACTGTCTGACCTGGAACCTACTGAGCAAATATTGAAGTAACAAGCAATTCACTCAATACTAATTCATAGGGAAAAAACTTTTACAAAACCACTCCTTGCAGCACAGTAAGAAGCAAATTATTGCATCGATACCAATGAAACAATGTTCCCAGATGGGGGAAAACACTCACATTTGGGGGAGCAAGTGGGAGAAGAGGTCAACAAAGCCACTGTTCTCTGTCAGCCTCTCCCTGAGCTCCCTGCCTTCAGCTCTGGGAACACATGCCCTTCCCAATAGCCACCTAACTCCCATTTGGAATTTGATCTGATGGATGTCTTATGCAGGTCAACCACATTCGTGATTTACATAGCCATAAGAAATATGGAAAACAAGTTTGAGATGGTAAACCTGGTCACTTTGAGCTGTTGGAGGAGTGATCCAGTCGGTCCCAATTAGCGTTCAGCTAATTCCTGAATAATAGTGTCTCATTTTCCTGTGGTTTCAGACTGCTGCACAAAGTCTGTGTCCTGGGAAAATTTTTCAAGCATTTTTTTGGACAACATAAAAGAGGTTTTGTTCTATTAAGACTAGCCAAATGCTTTCTGTTTTCATGGAATCTTTAATTCTGTGTTAATTTCTACCATATAATTTCTCAGGAATTAAATGTAAGTTAATTATATTTAAACCTCTTTCTGGCTTAGGGACATGAGCAGAGTATTAATTGTTTTCATTGTAACATCTGTCCATCTCACTTAGCAACTCACTTTGCTAGTACTCCAGTATGGTATTTAGCTCTGTATTTAACTGCTCTATTTGAAATACAAACACTCAGGTTCTCTCAGTATACACTACACAACCCACACATAGATAATGTGTATGTATATATATACACACTGCACATACACATGCATACTCCGTATACGTGTATGGGCTTGGTTGTTTAAAGCTTTAATCACAGAAAAGAATGTTTGTTCTTGGGAAATACACAGTGTGTTTCAAAGGACACAAAGGAAAAGAACACAATTCATGAAACTAAAATCTGGAGAGGACAAAAAGCGCTCAAAGTAAGAATTAAAAACCAACATCCCTAAAGCAAAAATATTTCTTGTGACCCTTGCATGCACAGCTGATTCTTTCCTCTAAAGAATTCTCAGCTTTAGGCGGTTGGAGGTGGATTTGTGCACCCTGGAGACCCTCACAGCCAGGTTTAAAGTGTCTCAACACCACTTATAAGAACATAGGAGAGAACATGTCAGAGTGTGAGGACATGTACTCATGCCTCAAAGTGCCAATTTCTCTGAGTTGAGAAAAATGGGTATAAGAAGCGGGGGATTTAGATTAGGTTAAAAAAAAGGTTTAAGAATCTGCTTTAACAAAATTTAGGGAAATGTCTCTGTAAACATCAGGAGCCAATTTTAACAAGGTTTGAAACTCATAATGAAGATGAAAAAGAGAGTACAACAATAAAATTTATAGCAATAAAAATAGAGAAAACCAACAACAGTAACTGTTAGAGGTGATAAAATGCAGAAAACTTGTACAGGAAGCTGAAGAGTAGGAAATAAACTTTTGCCAGGCCAGAGGCCAATAATAAAGTAAGGGAACATTACAAGATGAAGACAAGCTGTTGATGCAGAGTAAGTGCAAAGGCTTCAGCAAGTACTTGTGCTTTTGAAAACACAGTGACTGAAAACCACACAACAAAAATTATTAAATAAATCATATAAGGAATAAATATTTTAAACTCAACATGATTAGTTAACTAATGCTTGTTTCAACAAGTCTGAATAGTGAGGAAATTTCAAAACATTAAAAGAAAGTGCTAATACTATGGCAATATTTAAGGAGGGAGTGTTGACCCAGGTAACTCCACCAGCCAGGTAAAATAACAGAAAATTGATACAGGATTTGAGCAATACAGAATTAACGGATGAAAACATAATTACTGATGTTACATAAAATAGGTCATGCCACACAAACCCAATTTCACTGTTTGCAGTGATTACAAATTTGGTTGTTAAGGTAATTGCACAGATGCAATGTCTTTGGTTCCATCTGTCCAGAGCCCCTCTGTCAGGAAGGTTTAGAGCTGTTAGGCAGAGCCCAGTGTGGTGGATACTGAATGCTGGGAATTACCAACCACTGGAGCAGTCAGTGTAGTCTCAGCCGTGCCTTTATTCACTGCAATGTTTTTACCCAGCTGTGTCTGGGGACACACAATAAAGACGCTCTTACACCTGCCAGGTTCAGCAGAAAGGAGGAAATGACATTGATTTATTGACATTATCTCATTTTTATACACGTTCCAACTCCACAAGGGATTGGAGAGCATGTCACTTCCTTCTCCATCCCACTGGAGCAGAAAGGTGCTCATCAAAGTTGTCATATCACAAAAGGAATGAAAAACAGAAAAGACCGTTAAGTAAACACTGGCTATTATTTACACGAATTTGTGTGAAAAGAATCTGACTCCAAGGTTAAAACAGAAGGCTTACAAAAAACCCAGGGCAACACCCAGCCTCTGAACACACTGCAGTGCACTAGAGAAATACCTGACCAGGTATTAAGAATGAAAATTCAATTATCTGGAAAGGCAATAAATTAGTCTTAGTGGAGCTTGGGACCAATGTGATTGCTGCTTATTGGCTCAGCCCCATGCTGATATGGTCACAGAACCTCTTGGCTGCTGCTGCTCCCTTGCTGACACCATAATCCTGCCCATTTAAAGAGCAACAGGGTGATATTCACATATCTTCAGTAATTTACACAAACTATCAAGCTGGTAAAAAACCTCCTGGATTGTCCTTCTGACTATGACCGTGGAGCTCATTCACTACTGACCTCTCTGATGGGAGTGAGATCCCACGAGCTACAGGGAGCAGCAAGACAAAAGACTGGCAGGACAACAAAGTCCAGTGTCACAATCTGTGAGTGCCTGAGGCTTCTTCCATACAGTTTCCTAAAATCCATCATCCATAGTCTGATGCTTATGGATCCATTTCTTTGGTTGCCCTCCTGCTGACCTGCAGACTCAGTGACAGAAATTTTTAATGTGCTTTTAGAGCCCAGCTTTGCAGCCCTGTTCTGGAACAGCCAGTTACACTGTTAATTATTTATCTTTAACCTTTCTGTTAGCTAAACCAATCCATTCCCTGCCATCAGTGATTTTACACTTTCATGAAGTGAATGATGGTGTGCTGATGTTCTACAGGAAGTGTTTCAAGTGATAACTGTAAATAAAATTGAGTAATTATAAAAACCTTGGGTTCATTCCCCAGGAGTCTCTGTAATGGGCTACAGAAATTCAGTGCATACCAGAAGCTCATATGTAACAGTAATTTAATAGGATTCTCTGTCACTGACCAATGCCTAAAATAAAAGTAGGAACAATGAGAAGTTATCAGACATTATTCCTACTCACCCTGCCCCTGGTAGTGGTACATGACAAAGAAAACTTTGTGATCTCGTGAGCAGGTTACTTACAGAGCAGGGCCACTCTTCTTTCCACAAAATACGGAACTGTAGATAGTAAAGTAAAACCATGTCCACACTTGCAAACAACCAAGAATTGGAAGCTCTCCTGATGAAAAACAGACAAAACCAATCAGATTTTGAAAGATGAGTATTCTGGTAATTATTTCCAACCCCATCCTGTTGCAGCCCTCCACTGATAAAAGGAAATAAGATCCTGATACGCTGCCATAGAAACAAGTGGTTTTGCCAGGTTTTGCATTTAAACAGCCTGTAGCTGCTGAATTTTCAAAGCTAATCTGCCTATTGCCAGTCTCTGTAACAGCCCGAAACACAGCTCTCATCTCTGAAATTTATAGATTCACAGACTGTTCTTCTCTTTCTTTCCTAGGATTAGCTGCAGCATTTCCTATCAACCACAGATTAAAACAGCAAATCTCTTTGTTGCATATCATATGCCAGCAATCTCCATTTATGGTCTAAAAATACTTCATAATCCTATTTGCTGTTTGGCTCAGATGATAGAACCCTTTGGATTTGGTTTCATTTCTTTGGAAGGTGCTAGATATTTCTGTTAGTCTGAGATACACAATCACAGTGCTGAGGGCAAAGCTAAACAAAAAACCAAACAACAAATCATCACCAAAGACAATCCAGAAGCCTTCTGCAGTATTGTCAAGGATGAACAGATACCAGCCCAGGTTCATAATAATGGTAAAGGTAAAAGTCTGCCCCACGTGTGACAGCCTAACACCTGCCAGGTGAATGCCTCCCAACAGGGAAGCCACTCTCAGATTCCATCTAAAAATCAAAATGGCTGTAATGAAGGAAAAGGGAAGGCTGTTTTTCCCCAGGAACTCTTCCTCTCCAAGATGCTCCTGGTAGAAGCAAGGCACATGCGTTCCCTGTACTGGAGTTTTAAATTCTTGCAGTGGTTCCATTCTTCTTGTTCAGCTAAGATACAACATGTGAGTTTTCTCAAGTTTTCAAAATAAGCTTGAGGTCTGGGTGGAAATACCTGTAAATTGCATCAAGTTTTGTCACTGTTTAGAACTGCATTCGTGACAGACTAGGTACCAACCCACACTGTCACAAGGTACTGTGCATTTAACAACGAAGAAAACAGACCAAAGAGAGAGATTTTGGGCTCCCTTGCTGGGGAAAGGCCTCTCTTTACACAGGGCCGCCACAAAGTATGAGGCTCTTGCTGAATCTCTCAGTATCATGCAGTACAGAAGTTAACTCTAAGTACTGGGTAATAGCAGGGATTGGAACCTTTATTTAAAAAGTTCAGCTTCTGAGTAAACTCCCAACACTGTGTACTAATGGAATAAAAGGCTGATCATTTTGAAATTTCCTGTGCTTAATAAAACCACGATGGACAAATGATACCAACTTGTCATTTGAATATTATAGGAGAGCACCAATACAAGCATTAGAATAGAAGAGGTAAATGCTCAGTATTTGTCTTTTCAGAACTGAATTTTCAATTCAACTTTGTATTTAAGAAAAATAGGATATTTACTAAAAACCACTACTGAAAATGCAACATTACATATATTTATAGATTTTAACAAAGACCAAACATACTTGCATTATGTGCTATAAACATTTTTCGTGTAAGTTGCTTAAAACATTGAAAATCAGGTTCTAAAAAGTAAATTTCCTCAGTGGAACCTGATTGTAAGTTTGCAAAACTCAAGTAATGTCTTTTCCCCTTGTTAGCTTCAAAAGTTCTCACTAGTTGACTTGCCCTAAAAACTGCCCTGCCAGTCCTGATCCCACATCAGCAGCTTCTGTTCCGGACAAAAATAAGGCCTGCAATGCCCCAAAATTCTGCTGCTGAATAGTAACAGAGTGAAATTATCACGAACCTGTTTTCTGTACCTCTATAAACAATTACTTTTTGCTACAGCAAAGTGAACTCTTACTTTTTGATTCTATTAAGTCCGCAAACTTATTTTGTGAGTCCTGCAGCTGAGCCTTGATGTCTTCTATTATATCATCTTTTTCATCACTCTTTATGGTCAGAGCTGAAATCTAACACAATGAGAATAATATGATAATGAAGTGTAGAAAAAGGACAGATTCTATTTTGATTTGTCCGTGTGTCTGATAAGCAAACTATCAGTTTAGATAAGGTGGTTGGTCCTAGCCAAATGCTGATCAAGTCACGAAAAATTTCTCCAAAATCAAAATACAAATTCCAACAGAATTAAAAGGCGAATTAAAGAGCATTTACATTTGCTGGACTTCTCTGTGAAGTGACTACAGGTTTCCTTGAGCAGATTACACAGATATCTCGAAGTGGTGCTTTTAAAAGAGAGAAAAACCCCATAACATATGTTACAGGAATGCACAAACTTTGTGGACTTGGTCATTAACAATGTAATGACCTTTACAATTTAACAGCTAAATGTACCTGCTCACACCAGTTCAGTTCTCAGCATAAAAACTGTTGCACAAAAAAAAATTGTCTGTATAACTTATTCTTTCAAGAGATCTCTATTTTCACATATCTCATCTTCCAGTTTTAAACTGAGTTTTTCATTTCCAAACTAATTTCAAAGGGAACAAATAGAAAACCACATCATTATTGAAAAATAGACTAGAAATACACTTTTGTTTCTCAAATCTTGCGTGAAAATGTAATTTTGTTCATCAGAAGACAGAAGTCTGTTTTATCTGGTATTCCATGCTGAGTCATCTTCTGCAGGAAAGGCAGAATAATAAACCATAATTTACCAGCAACTGAAACACTTGCAGGTATGTTCTTCATCCACACATTCACACAGAACAGGTGCACACCCCTGCTCAGAATACATTTTCTCAATGCAAAAATCAACATGCAACAATCTTTAATATTTAATTGTATTAATAATATTGTCATGCTAAATCAGGAAACACTTCCTCTTTACTGCATCTATTCAATGTATATTGTACAATACTGGTCTGCAATTCTTGAATGGCTTTATGCCATGCTTCAATAACCTTTCTATTTTCCTGCATTTTTTTTCTGGTTTAGTTCTGATTCCACAGTCAGTTTCCACCGCTTGATCTTCTCAGTCTGTTTGTAGAGTTTTGAGTACAATTCATTCATTGTTTCTATACTCTATTTAAACACGTTCCACAATTTCATCTCAAATGCCATTTAATTATTAATGTTATAAATACATATTTATCTCTTAGAAACATCACTAGAGTAAATTATTTTCCACACAGGGTGACACAAGCTTGTGTACATGATTAGGAACCAAAGTTTAAATCTTTGTGCACCCAGTGTGTCTGCATGAATAGACACTGCAGGACAAGTAGGAGATAAACGCAAGTGAAAAATCCCCCACTGTCTTCAGCCATCACCAGAGAGATGGTCTTGAAGATATGGATAACTGCACTCCACCAAAATCAGCATCTCAGAGTGTTGTACAGGCAGGGCTGGGTCAGTGCTCTGGGCAGGTAAGGGCAGCACAGAAGCCTGAAGGGCACCTTGGTTTAGGTGTGATGTCCCCTAACACTCCCCTTGTTTTGGCTGCATCACGATATTGCTGCAGTCCTGACTGTACTTTGAGACCTGCCAGGATTAAAAGAAGTTTAGTCCTCAGGGATATGAAAATCAGTAGGAGAATGGCAAGAAATAAGTTCCATTTTGTGGCAGCAAACAGCATTTTTCATCTGGGAAGCACAGAAGCTACTGGAAAAAATGAGCTTTACTGAGTTGTACTCAAGCAGAAAAACATTGGTGAAGACACTGTGAGAAGAATCAAATTCTTGAGGAATCCACTCCATTAAATTCATTGTTTATAAATAAAATAAAGCTGGACAGTGCAATTGGGATAATCTATTTCATTTTTCCAAAGAATACTTTGACTTCAATCCTTCTACCTTTCAACAGACTATTCAAAACCAGTTTCACAAAGATATTTAAGTGCCTAAATCTTATTCCGATTAAAACTTACAGACTTCCTAGGCACTTAAAAAAGAAATTTAAAAAGGAAAAAAACAACTAACAAACTTGGAATCACCATAATTTTTAAAAGTTTGTCTCTAAGCATGTTCCCTGAATCACAAATATCTTCCCTAAGTGATTCAGCTGTAAACAGGAAACAGAAAATTATTATTCCCCTTTGACTACTTATTTAGCCTTGAAATATCCACTGGATAGTGCTTTAGGCACTGTTTGTGAACAAATTGAGAGGCCCTAAGAATTTAGATAAGCAGAGCTGACGTGTAGCTGACTTCTTCATCTGCTTCAGAGCAAAGTTTTACTTGCTGTGAAATGATATCTGAACTATGAAGAGATTTTGATCAACATATTTTTTAAAAAACTAACAGTGACAGTGTAACATTTACAGCTGTGAAACTGTTAGATTACTTATGAATATTAAAACTCGACAATATTAAAAAATTTTGAAGAATGTGCAAGATAAAATTTATTTTAGTTTTACCTGAATCAGGGATTTTGCCACACCACAAGAACCAAATGGCAAATTAAAATCATTGTCTGGGCATTTGTTAAACCCCTGCACAAACTTAGGAGTTAGTTTCCTATGAGTAGATTTGTAAAGGATTATAAAATCCAGAAGAAAAAAAAATTACAGCTAATGTGAAAATACAATTTTTAATTAATAAATCAACTGCCTGCAATTTCCAAAATTACCAAAATTGGTAATGGCTTTGGAACTCGCTTGCTTGCTTCATATTTCAGTTGCTTTTCAAACCACTGATGTTTTGTAGTTTGCTTTATAGACTGTGGCCAGAGTGGAAGGTTTTGATGATGAGAACTCATCAGTTGCTGCCTGTCTGTGCACAGGTGCATGACAAAGGATTCAGGAAGCAAAATGATTTCTTAAAGTCCAGTAGTTGATATTTATTTTTTTTTCTTTACTCCATGGATAGTTCTAAACACCACATCTGATTATGTCTTAGTATGAAAATGCCATTTTACAAGGTTTTCAAGTCACAAAAAATAGCATAAATAGTGTAACTCATCTCCTGTCAGAATATCACATTTGAATCTAAACATATTCCATAAGGAGCCTCAACATGAAACAGTAATTTTTTTAATTCACATAACTCCGTTGGTGACAGAACATTTTCGCTGCACATTTGGTGTGGTGTAAGCAGGACTTCAAAGCCAGTGCAAGCATCCAAGTGGGGCACTGCTCACTGCTGAATCACCCACATCAAACGTGGATTTATCATCGGTGATGTGCAGTTACAACACAGAGCAGATGATGGAGAAGATGATTTCCTTCAGTCTTGATAGTGAATAATAGCAGAAGTCTTTGAAATTAAAGTGGAAGATGTTCCCTCCAGCACCAGTCTTGGCAGTCTGCAGAGAAATGAGTTCAGCGAATTTCACACATACGAAGAACCATGGAATGGGTTGGGCTGGAAGGAACGTTGAAGCTCATCCAGTTCCACCTCATGCCATGGGCAGGGACACCTTCCACTATCCCAGTTTGCTCGAAGTCCGGTCCAACCTGGCCTTGGACACTTCCCGGGAGGGGGCAGGATGTGTGTGCTCGGGTCAGGACCCTGCCCGGGGGCTCCCAGCAGTGTCCCCATGTCCCTGGAAGGGCTGTCCCCCCGCCCACTCGCAGCTCAGCCCGGGGGCGGCCGGTGGCACCATTTACGTGACACAGCCCCGCGGCACCAGGGCTCGCCATGGTTTGGCCGCAGGCCCTGCCCGGCGCTCAGGCGCGGCGGCACGAGCGGGTTGAGCGGATTTTTGTTCTCCGTCGGCCCGGGAGAAAAGCGGTGACACCCACACCGGCACCGGCACCAACGCTGGTATCGACACCGACACTGACACCAGCAGCGACAACCGGCACCGACACTGGTACCGACACCAACACTTGTACTGACACCGACATCGCCGCCACCACTTACACGGCTGCGGCACCGACACCGGCACCTCACGGCGCCCGCTGAGGGAGGGCGAAAAGGGCGGGAAACGACGGCGCGCACCCGAGGCGGGAAGGGGCGCGCGGGCCGGTGGAGTTGGCGCCGCCTAGTGGAGGTCCCAGAGGTCGCGCAGCGGCGCGGCCAGGCGCGGGTCCCGCGCGCGCAGCGCCCCCGCGTGGGCGTGACGGAGCGAGCGCAGCTCCGTGAGGCGCCCCAGCAGCCGCGCGAAGCGCTGCGGGTCCCGCGGGTGCTGCAGCTTCGAGTGCTTGTACAGGATCTCCAGCAGCGGCTCCTGCAGCTCCTCCACATGGCGCTTGTCCCTCAGCAGCGGGCGGTCTGCGGGAGAGCGGCGGCACGGAGAGCGCGGTGAGCGAGATGCTCCGGGCGCCTCCCCCCCTCAGGATCTAGTCGGCCCCGCCGCCCCTAAGGGACAAATGGGAGCTCCCCTGGGGCAAGCGACAGCTCGTTGTCACCTTCCCAGCTTACCTGAAAAGAACACTGTTGTTGCTACGAGCAAAGCATATTCGGTCTCGGTCACTTTGAGTTCCCCCATGGTTCTGTAGAAGTAGAACAGGGCGGTGATGAACTCCTCAGTTATGCCTTGAAAATGGAAAAACCCAACATTTTTTGGTTAAAAAAAAAACAACCATGCAGAATAAAGAGGATGTTATTTCAGTGCAGAAACAGTTGCAAATCATCTTTTCCTGAAGGGTGCAAAGTGACCCTCCCTGGATCCATCTGGATCGCTGTGTCCAGTTCTGGGCTCCCCAGGGCAAGGGACATGGAGGTCCTGAAGCAGGTCCAGTGGAGGCTGTGGAGGTTATGAGGGGACTGGGGCATCTCTCTTAGGAGGAAATGGTGAAATGGTTGGATTCCATGATCTTGGGGGTCTTTTCCAAGCTAAGTGATTCCATGATTCTGTGAAAGGCTGAGGGAGAAGAGGCTGTTCAGCCTCAAGAGGAGACACTCGAGATGGGATCTCATTCCTGTCCATCAGTGTCTGCAGGGAGGGCTCCAAGCAGGGCCCAGGCTCTGCTCCGGGGGCCCAGCACTGGCACCAGAGGAATAGGCAGCAACTGATGCACAGAAAGTTCTACCTGAACATGAGGAAGAACTTCTTTCCTGTGAGGGAACAGATTGCCCAGAGAGGGTGTGTAGTGTCCCTCACTAGAGATATTCCAGACCCATCTGGACATAATCCTGTGCCATGTGCTCTGGGATGACTGCTGGAGCAGCAGGTGGGACAAGATGACCCACTCTGGTCCCTTCCAACCCGACCCATTCTGTGATTCTGTGATTCAGTGATTCAGTGAATCTTTTAAGGCTCGAGGCTGTTCCATTGCATGAAATAGTCAACCAACTTTGTGAAAACAATGTTAATTGTTAAAATAATTACAAAAGTTGTGTGGCACTTGTACTGTGGAGCTTTGAATGTATGTATAACTCAAGGTTTTATCCTGCTATGTAAACAAACATGAATACACCTCTTCCTGACATGAGGATGCAAGGCCAGTGTGTAATACTTGAGGATGTAATACCAGAACAGCTCAAGGGAGAGGGAGAGGAGAAGGAAAGGGAGAGGAGAGGAAGAAGAGAGGAAAGGAGCTGAAGCAGTGGCCATAGGGACAGTGTAGCTTGGCGTAATAAAAATAGGGCCAGTAAAGCAAAAGATTCACAGTATTTACATTCTGAGACCTCCGTTACCTGTGGTAGTAGTAGAAGTTGGCCTATCTTCATTATGACACATTTCCATGGAATAAATATTGTTTTTATCAAGGTTTTGAACATGACAGCACGTCCCATGATCAGAAAGTCTTACATGACCTGGAACAAGGCAGATGACAGTTCAAGCTGAAAGTGATCTTATATATATGTCTGTATCATTGCTGAAAATGCATGATTTTTTCCCAGATCCATGCAGGTATAAAATCCTTTTTGACATCCAGCACAAAGTTCTTTGGTAGCGTTATTGTTGGTCAAGGTGTCTTGTGTTAAACTTGACCCAATATATAATATGTAATTAATACAGCTGATATTATCCACCCACCCCGCAATGATGCATGTCAGGTATTTCAAACATACTTTCACTGGTTGATGGCTGGCACTCGCTCATTCTTTGGTTGTAAATTTGGGCTGATCTCAAGAACATTGCCTCTACTGTGGACCCTTTCAGCAGAGCAATCTGGTCCTCACTGGCTAAGCTCTCGAACCCTGCAGAGAAATGTGCACGTTCAGAATCAAGGAAGGCTGGGGCTGCCTTTAAGCCTCCAACATGATGTGGAAAAAAACGAGGTTTTTTTTAATAAATGCCTTTACTGGGAAGGAGGAGCCATAGTTAAATGATGCATATGCCAAAGACTTGGGATCTTTCCTGCTAGTTTGCAGGTTAGACAATTAAAAAGGAAAAAAAAATAAGGGAGGCAGCAGTTTTCAGTGTTAAAAGAGTCACAGGAAGATACAAGTAAAAATTTGGGGACTAAGCAAGATGTTATCAAACCTTCTTCCTAATATCTGATAAATATCACATGGCCTAATACCCAATAAATTTGCTACATTGTTTAGTGACTGTGGATACTCCCCTTCATTCATTATTATGTTATTTTCTTCTTAGAAATTGTGTTCATCTTTTGACAAGCTCGTTGTCTGCCCTTGTAATTCAAGAGCAAAGGAACTTCAGTGATTTTTTCTTAAACCTGATCAAAGCAGGATATGTAACACAAGAAAAGACAGCTCACTCCTTCCTTCAACTCTGTCCCACAGTGATGCTAAATTACATCAAATACCTGCTTTAGATATGGTGATTGACCTTTGTCAGTGAGTTTTACAAAAAAAAATTATCACCCTCCCTGTCAAATGTTACTTTGTCAACTTTACACTGAAATGCAGTGAATTTAATTGCATGTTCCCCTGTTCTTTATGAAAGGAAAGTATGAATAAGAACACCTGGTAAGTCCCTTCTGTGCTGCCTTTTCCTTTGAAGGAACATCTGTTTTTTCCTTTGATGATTATGATAAATTGCAAATTCAACTGGATTTCAGAGAATGTGGTGAGATTGTAATTCTCTCAAGGTAGTATTTTGAGGTCCACATGCTTTCAGAGAATGTCTCTATGCCGTTACAGAAATGAAGAAAAAATCTAATCATAGCAAAGTTTTGAACTGAAAGCTTCTAGGTTGTCCTCATGACACATAAGTGGCAAGTTAGAAGTACAAATAATCAATTTAAAGCCTTTTCTTTAAGCCTGTACTTTTCTCTGGTTTGTGCCATCAATTTGGTTTGGTTCCTCTAACATTCCCTAAAGGAAGAAACTTACCTGGGAGTCTTTTTGTGAAATCCACCAACACTTGGACATGGACAACAGCTGTCTCAGACAGATGGAGAAAACTTTCCTCAGGACTTGCAGTTTCCTGTAGCTGCATGAAAGAGCATTTGAACGTTGGATATAGCCAAGATACACGACAGCAATAACTTAGCAATGCAGGCTGGGTGTGCTGGATACCTACAAACTTCTTGGCTTCCTCAAGGGGAATTGTGTATTTTTGGTGTGCTGCTACGATGTGGTCAAGAAGCTGATGTTCTCCTGGAGTAAGTTCCATCTTCTCTGGGGTCTGTTAAAAAAATAAACCAATCAAGTGACAATGACTTGGGGTAAGAATAAGTGATAAAAAGAGATATTTTAAATAGAAAAATATCCCACTTTTCCAGATCTTGTTGTAGATGATACTTGCTTACTATTCAGTCCCTCCTCTTCCAGCTTTATGTTGCAAAGGAAACTGCTCTTCTGCTTGAAATTCTTCCTGAGTCGCTTTGACTTGCACTGGACTTCAGTCAGCAAACCTGTGAGGTGTGAAGTGGACATCAATGCTTGTATTTTCAATTAATTACAGTTTTAAATCATCCCTTTTATTAGAGATAACTCCAGTCTTGCATCACAGAAGCTGTCACCTATAATGAGCCTTGTTTCCTAGAGAATGTGGCCATGTGGTACTTATCAGGTGAGCTGATGTTCAGTAGCCATCAAAGCCCTGAGGGTCTGCAGTCATCTTTGTCCTTGTGGCTCTGTGACACACAGGCATCACTACTTTTCATCTAAGTCCATCATGCCATTTTTATTTAACTTTTTCCCCCTAAAGCTCATCTGATCTGCTCGCTGCTGTCCTGACAAGGCTCAGGATATTTATCTTCTCTTGTTAGTACTTTCTTCTTTTTCTTGTGCTGTCTTTGAACAACAGTTCTCTTAAGGTGAGGGGATACTTCCCAAGCATTGCTGGCCTCTGCACACCAAGATGCTACAGTTGCCACAGTCTCCAAAGTTAATTTTCCTACAGCCAAATGAAGTTTAGACCAGTATCACTGGGAAGGGATTGACTTTGAAGAAGGTTTTATCCGCGGTGATTAGTAAAGAATCCAGCAGGAAGGAGCACTTACATTCTGCCAGCATTCCCACAGCTTTGCACTTCTTGAGGCGGCACTCCTGGCACTTCCTCCTCATGTACATGTCCATCTCGCAGTGCCCGCCGCTCTTGCAGCGGTACACGGCGTTCTTGGTTATACTGCGCCGGAAGAACCCTGGGAACAAGGACCGGGCTATGGCTGAAGCAATCTAAGGAGCTTTATCTCAGAATGATTTAAAAGTGTCTTCAAGGTTTGTTTGGTCGGATTTTTAAGTGGAAACATTACCTTGATTTTAAATTTGCTTTTTAAAAACATTGTTATGTCCAGTTCTTTCTGACTGATATTAATTGACGTTTTCCATATATAGAATCATAGAACAGGCTGAGCTGGAAGGGACCCACAAGGGTCATCCAGTCCAACCCCTGGCCGTGTACAGAAACCCCAACAATCCCACTCTGTCCCTGAGAGCGCTGTCCAAACGCTCCTGGAGCTCTGGCAGCCTTGGGGCCTGTGCCCATTCCCTGGGGAGCCTGGGCAGTGCCCAGCACCCTCTGGGGGAAGAACCTTTCCCTGATACCCAACCTAAACTCCCCTGGCACAGCTCCAGTCCTTCCCTGGGGTCCTGTGCCTTGTCACAGGGAGCAGAGATCAGAGCTGCCCCTCATAAGACAGCTCCCACACCAACAAGTTAAAATATGACTAGCAAGCAATTACTACGTGCTTTTATTCAATTTTAATGAGTAAAATTGATAACACTGAAGTAAATCTCTAAGAAATGTTCATGAGAAAACCAGCACCTGCTTACACCGACACTATTCTAGCAAGTCATCAATGCAAAAATGAGATGCTTAAAGTGCTTAAATTAAATACAGACTGTGAAAGCATTTCTTCCAAGAATGTTATACAAATGTGAATCTGGAGTAAGCATGCTAGATAAGGAGTTCATTAGATAAATTAAAAGCCACTGTAGAAAAGCCAGCTCAAAACCCAGCCAAATCTGTTTGCCTCAATCCCAGCTGAGGAAGGTTGCACTGAGGCCCTGTGTCCTTGCTCACCTTTGCAGCCCTCGCAGGTCAGTGCGTTGTAGTGGTACCCCGAGGCCTTGTCCCCACACACCACACACAGCTCCTCCTGCCCCTTCAGCCTCACCGAGTGGTTTAACCTGGGCCTCTTTAGCCCCTGGTACCCCCCGTCCTCCACGTGGGGAGCCAGGAAGGGGCCTTTGCTGAGCTCGCAGCTGCTGCCGACGCAGGGCCCGTCGCTGTACGGGGGGTCCAGGCTGTAGGAGCCGTATGGGGACGGGGCAGGCTGGGACTGCAGGGCTGGAACTGGGACTGCTGAGTACTGGCAGTAAGGGGCAGCCTGGAAATCCGGGTCCTGCAGCTGGTAGTTGATGTGCTCTGGTAAGACATCTGTTCCAGGGGAAAACGAAAGTGGAATAAAAGCCTGGAGAATAGCTCAACATCAGCTGCTCCAAAGTTTAAAAATGTTTTATAGATTTAGTAACAGAAATATTAGAGCAAAACATTTTCAGAGGGACAATCTGACACATTCTGTTTAAATGTGCCACCTGTAATGTTCTTAAGTGAAATCTTAAATGTAGGAAAAATGGCTCGGTTACGGTTTGAACAATATCATGTGGGTGCCACAGGATTCCTGTTAGTACATAATTGAATATCACTTGTCGTCTGATGGCACAGCTGCCTTCACATCTTACTCCTGAGGGTTGTTTTTCTTAGTTATCCACACTACAGTCAAATATCTTCTGTAAGTGAATTTTTTAATGAGTGAAGTGTTTGTTACTGAGAGATATCTCTAGAATCATTTTGAAAATGTTGCACAAGGATCTGAGAAAAATGGTGTAGAAATTAGAAAGTACTAAAAATTACTGTGACAAGAATCTTTAACTTCAGAGGAGTAAAAAGCAGAGACTTGTTTTATTTAGTACTTTGCCACACGTCTTTATAGTTATGAGATTTTAGTTTAGTATGAAGTAGGTACAGAATTACAAAGAGAGTTTCTTCTTGCCTTTCTGTCTGCTGAGTTTTAATTTTATTCAGCCTCCCCTAAATACACACAGCTATACCAAAGAAAGCCTGTGCAACACACATCATGTTTCATTCTTCCTTTGGGATTATTTAAATCTCTATAAAAACCAATTGGAAAGATTTTTTAAAGCAATTTGGAGGTTTTTTCCTTCTAGTGGGCTTTGAGTCCTGCCTTTAGTCTTCCAGAATCAAATTAGTTATTGCAATTATAGTTACATAAGATATAGAACAGGCATTATCTATTTATAATGTATCTGGAATACTGTAATAAAACCTGTGTCTTCTCCATGCAAGTCCAAGGGAGACAGCAGTGGGAATGTTTCTGTGGAATTCTCAGAATAATCACATTGTGCTCAAAAATCTGTATGAGCACACAAAGAGATTTCAGGATACTTTCAGTACGAGCTTGGTAAGAGCTTTCAAGTGCTTTGAAGATAAACTAAAATGAGGAAAGAAAGAGAAATTCCCTCAGGTGTTCATTTTCCCCTATTTCCAGAGTACAAAACTTGCTTTACTCACCGTAGTACTGGATGGGCTCGGAAAGGCCGTACCCGTCGGGGACGGTGACAAACGTGTTGGCCATGTTCTGCTCCCAACTGCACTGCTTCATTCACTCTGCTGGGGGATCAGCCTTTAAATGGCAGCCTGGAGAAAGGGGAAAGGAGGAGAAACATCCCATGGGAAGGACTTGCTGGGTAGGTTTGTTCTTGAAAGACCAGAAAACTCCAGAATATGGGAGAGTTTTCAGATCATAAGCAAATCAGATGTCTGTGTGAAGTCACATAGTGCTCTCAATGAGGTTACAGAATGTTTGAGTGTCCTGATATTACAGACTCAGGGTAAAACCGTCTCCTAAATCTCCAGGTTATAATTAGAAATGTTTTGCTCTGAGTTTTACACGAAACCATGTGGGAGAATTGGACTAATCACTGGTAAATTCTCTAGTTCAGGAAGGTTAAAAGGAGCTTCACTGGATAGAATAAACTTGCTTTGGACAGGAGTTAGAGCATTTGCTCTCATGTGCATGTGAAGCTATCCTGTTTGTGCACAAAGATGGGCTTTTAATGAGTTTATTTCATTCACTTTTTATGCAGAGCTGAAGCCAGGAAAATAGTATGGAAAGGCCAGCATGGAATATCTGTTCTTTGTCATGTAAGTACTCATTTATGCAGTAAAAGTCAATTTTGCCTTGCTTAAGCAGTGCCTGAATTACACTTCCTGTGTTCCTTTAATGGTGCAAAGTATGCAGTGAAGACCAAAATATTGATTTCCTATAGGATGTGCTGCCTCTAAAGAGCCTTTCACTGTCCCTTGGTGATTGAAGGAGCCTGGGCTCCTGGCTGGATTCATTGACATTCCCAACAACAAAGTGCACTGAGAGCTCACAGTGACGTGGTGAGAAGACCTATAATGCTTAGAGTTCAAAACTTACCTCATTTTTCAGTAATTTGAACTATAAATTCAAATTTAGAGAGAGGTTCTGAAAACGTGTGCTGTAAAAACTCTCATACAAGTTTTAGGAAAAAAAATCTGTATAGACAGTGGCACAAGATGGGTTTGAGTTTATATAACTACAGCAAACCTGTGGTATTGCTTAGAACTGAGAGGTGACAGAGTAGCCAGTAGAGGAGTAAGCAGGAATATTTTCCTTGCCCCTTGTCCCTTTGCATGTGTGGGATGTGGCCGTAGGTTCAACCTTTGCTGAGCCTAATGCCCACTGAGCAAGGGCTGTAAGAGACAATTTGCCCATGAACCACTCACAGGCTTTCCCTGAGCAGACATGAAGGATAGAAAAGGTGAAAAACACATGAAAGTATTTGGAAAATACAGCAAATCCAACTCCTACTCTGCAACGGTATTCTCTGCAGAATTTACAACAAGCTGGGTTTCAAGACCTTCCCTGAAGGACTCAAAAGGTGGGGTTTGTGCTATATCTGTACCTTGCTGCAGCTGAGACAATGAATGGATCACCCCAGGGAATCTGAAGTCTTGACTGGAAAAAACACACATCTCTTCCCCCAGTTGGGGCTGACCACTTTCACTTCGTGTTGTCAGCAGAAGGTGAAAGGATGTAGTGAGGCTGGAATGCTTGGGGTTTGTTATCTCTGCTAGTAAATATTTGTTTGAGAGCAAAATGAGTCACTGAATCATGAAGTCTTATCAGTGAGATCAATTTGGCCTGGGCAAAGTCTACATTTTTTCCCAAAAATGTGTGTTTGCTGAAGAAATGTGTTTCTGAATTCCAGTGGCTTCTTTAAATAAAAGTCATGATTGAATAGTAGATTTAAAAAAATTACACAGATCCAGTCTAATAAGAACAGTATATTGGGAGTATGAAGAACCAAATGTAAGGTGGTCAATTGCTTAAACGTTCTAAATCTTGGAAGTAGATTTTCCTTAGGCAAAGTTTCCTCAGCTTAGGTACTGTATGGGAAAGCATTTAGCCCTTCTTACTGATTTTTATGGCTAATAACAGTAACCAGTTGCAACCCCAAAATTTCCAGTTTGTACTGAAACTTTGTAAACGGAAATCTTAAATTAAGAGGATGTTAGAAGAGCGTGAATAGTAAATCTAATGGTTATCTGAGGAATGCTCTACTGTCTTAGAATGAGACTTATGCATGAACATTGAGTTTCATTTTCTGACATTTGAGAATTTAGTATTGACAAGCTTGTTCTTCTGATAAAACAAAGCTCTGAGCTCTTTAAAGAAAAAAAATAAAGAAAGAAAAGAATAAGATACACAAGCAAGGAATTTCATTTCCTAGGCCAGGCAAATTTTGATTATTTATGAGTGACTGTGAGAGTCGTGTGTTCCAACCTTTGCCTCACCCCGGGTGAGTGAGGCAGCAGCAGGGAGGCCTCCTCCAAACTGCAGCAGTCCCTGGGATTCCGTGATCCATGTGCTGCTCTCCCAAGGTTCTGTAGCCATCCCAAACCCTCGCACCTCATGGCAGTGAGCTGTGACCTGCAGGACACTTCCCCAGCCCACACAGATGCTCATTAACCCTTTGCCAGGCAAGGGAATTCTGCACGTGCCCAGCACGGTGAAGCTGCTAACGGAAGGTACCAGACATGCCCAGGTGTAATGTCCAAAAGAGGAACTGGGACAAAGCTGAAATAAGGTTGGAGCAACAGGTTCGGGTGTTTGTGGCAGTTGCAGCCGTGCCATTCCCAAAACAAAATGTTTTGTGCCCCTTTTTCTCTTTTCCATGTATTCCAAATATAACTACATGTTTGTGCATGAGTGCTTTAAAAGGAAGCAAAAATCTAAATACATTCCCAGAGGTGATGCATAAAGGTCTTTCTCCTGAAAAGTGGAAATAACTGAGAACAAAAGATGGATTTTCTAATGACTTACTTTGTACAATCCCAAGCAGTAACACACATAGGCTGGGAGTCTTCAGTCCTCAGTCACACAGACTGAGCTGACAGGAAATGTCATCTGCATAAAGCACATGCTGTTCCTGCTTTTCCTTCTTCCACTGGGCATTTTCACAGTGAAATCCTGACCAGGTGGGGGGAATGGTGTTTTTTGGAAGAGGTGACCTACAATTGAGGTGGCTTAAGCACGTTTGAAAATGTTGTGCTTTTACAGGCTTAGTTTTGCCACTGCTCATCTTCTGAACTACAAACATTCAGTATAAACCAGAATGTGTTGATTCAAGGGCTTCGTATTCCATCTAATGCAGAAATTTAGTTCTTAGTCCCAACTGAAAAGCTTGACAATTTATCGAAAATGGAATCCACTAAAGAAAAAAAAAAGCCATTGATTGATAAAAGTAGAGTAGAACGATAAATAGAATGCACACATTCAGACTAGAATCCAAACTGTACATCTATTTATTGCTATTTATGGTGAAAGATGTGGGGTTTATCATTTTTATTGCTATAAAACCCCATATCATAAAGCAACATATCATCAACTTATCAAATTTATTGGGATACAAAACATCCTTCATGGAGCAGGGACACAGGGAGCCCTTTCAGAGGTCGGTACTGACAGTGCTTTAGCTGCTATCGTAAATATTTTGACAGTTGAGTCATGGGGAAATTTTTTGTTTACAGGGAATTTTAGGAACTCGAGCTGAAGGTCTTCACCATCTAGCACACCTTGGGGCACATTAACAGTCACGTAGTGGAACTCAGAGCACGTTTCAGGCTCGGGTTTAATCACTGTACTTTGCTTGCTGCTGGAAGACAAAGCTTATTTTTTTTTAATTTGTGAAAATTTAAACCAAAAACCGGAAAAAAAAAAAAAAAAGTAACTGAGCATAATCAGTGCCAAGTAGGTGTGATGCCAGCTGATCTATTCAATTTCACTCAAGCAATTCAGTAATCACTGTTTAATTAAAGAATGATTTTGCAGGGGAAATTGTAGGATCACTTGATTGATCCTGTACGCAGCTTATATACATTATTAAGGGTTTTTCTGTTCCTCTTGGTTTTAATGTGCCAAGGAGCTCCCCAAAGCTGCTCTTTGAAGAAGTTCCACTTTTCTTATTATTAAATGTGTTCCTTCCTGGTCATATAATAACCATAATAGGAACTGGCTTATTTTACCAACAAACTGTGTTGCAATTATCTTGAAATTTTCCTTTGGAATTGTTACTCCATGAATAATTATTTCAAAGGCATAATTTTTATACATTGTAAAATAAGAGGTTAGCGGTTGTTTGAAACTCAAAGTTTTCCAGGTACTTTTGGGAAGAGAAACAAATAATTGAATTTAAAAGTTGTTTTTCTTCACTCTGTGTGTCAAATGAAGTTCCGTTGGAACAAATCCTTGGCAGTAGAATACCAAACTTAAAAGTGCATGTTTTCCGTTTTCATTTAGTCAGATGTTTTAAAAAAGGAAGAAAGAAGGAGGTAAAGAAGAAAAAAGCCCAGTGCTAGGAATATTTTCATAAGGCAAATTGATGTATGGCTTGAGCACCAATTCATAACCCCAGAGCATGCAGAGAAGGAAATTAAATACTCACGGTGGTTGCAGGGAGCTCCTCTCTGCCAGCACGGAGTCCGTGGGGCTGCAGCGCCGGTCCCAGCTCTGCTCCAGCTGGAGCAAAGCAGGCCTTTCCCTATTTATCAGTTTGTGTGCACACCCCGGGCTCCAGACACTCGGCAGAGCAACGCTGCGGCTCCGAGACACGAACTTCCCACACAGCTCCTCTGGGGTCGGAGTGAGGGCAGCTGCGAGCCCACATAAATCAAATCAGAACTGGGTCATCAGGGACAGAGGCCATGGGGACCCTCACGTCACTGCTTCCCAGAGTCCTCCCTGGCCCAGCACAAGGATTCTGCTTTCTTGCTAAATTTGAAATTCTCCCATTTTGATTGCTTCACGTTGACATGTCAGGGTGGTGATGGAAAATGTTCAATTCCCAAACAGGGAAAATATTGCAGTTGTATTAAATGGAGATTTTTACATGACATAATAATTTAATTTGGAAAGGCTGCATTAGGCCAGGACCTCCAAACACCAAACACTTACCTTGTCCTCCGTGTTGTGATCCGGACATCCCTGTGGTGATGCAGCACACACCAGGCTCACACTAAGTTCATTGGTATATTCAGTGAACTTAAGGTCACGTTGCCGTTAACTCAGCAAAATTTCATTCTTAAAACCCCAAGTATTTCCATTATTAAAAACTTCTAATAAATTAGTATTGCAATTTGATGTTTTCATTGTTTCCTAGGTAGATGTGACCTTTTGGATAAGGAATTTTCCTGTTAGGTATCGTCCTGTTCCACTGCTCCCAGCAGACTGCAGATCTCCTCACTCCAGGAGGAGCTCACCTACCTTCTGTGTGAGATCAGTTCTCCATTCACCTCAGGAAAAACTGGTTCTGTTGGATACTGCATGGAATTAGATGGGAAAAGGAAAATATAATTTCCTGTTGGGTATCTTACAGCAAAGTCACTTAAAAACAGTCTTTTGGGACAGTAGGTTTTCATGGGTACACAGTAAACTGACATTACCCTTCAAAGGAGGGACATATTTCTATTCCATGGGCTCCAGAGGAGAGTAGCCCTACGGCTGCTTATTTCCATGTGCCATTTAGAAATCTGTCTTTGGAGTGGAGTGGTTTAGTCTTTCGAGAACAAACAGCATTGACTGATAAATATTATTTGAGCGTATTATGGGGTTTTCTAAGTTTTCCGATGTCCTGTATCCATCACGTGTGGTGATGGGGGGCTGGAGTGAAGAGATTATGCAGTAGAGACAAAGATGTTATAAGCTTAATTATGATCAGCACTTGTCTTTCTGGTAAAAGCAGCCTCACACAGAAACTTGCCAAGCTGTCAAAAAAACTTCAGTAGTAAAACTGAAGGTTTTACAATTGATTAAACAAATATTTTCTTCACAGCAGTATCTCTTTCACAATATCCCTTTGGTTTTTTCATCCAGCCTTCATCCTGAAAGTTGGGAAAACAAGCAGAGGTTTGTGAAATATTGTGGTTAGCTTTTAAATGCTACTGACTTTTATTTTTAGCATTTTTTTCTGATAGAAGCCACCTTACTGATAAGCTGTTCAAATTAGCTGTAGGATGTGGGTATTTAGAGCCTGTTGACTCTAAGAAACTTAAGCCTGAAGCCCAGGTTTTCAAAAGGCATCAAATCCCCAAAGCCTGCTGGATTCAGGGTAAATTCAGGTTCTAAAATCAGTATATAAATAAGTTTATAAAATAACTATATAAAACTTAGTAGTAGTAGAAATGAATTGCAGTAATTAAGTATTAGCCCAAGGTTAATTACTCTAACTCCCACGCTGTAATAATAAAATTATTTTGCATAATCATGCAGTGATTCAGACCAAGTGACTGGCTAAATACATATATTTATGTAAATACAGATATTTACATTATTTTAACAAATCACTGTTCCTATTCCAAGCTTAGCATAACAAAAATGGGAGACTTAAGGGCACACTTGAGTCACCTAAAATACTGCTGCAAAGAAGAGGAAAATAAACTCTTTTCCATGCTTATAAATAATCAAAAGCCAGAAAGGTTATTTAGGAGTAAGGGAGATTTAAATTACAAACTAGAGAAAGCAATTACTGTGGTAAAAATAGCCCTGGAGTGAGTTCCTTGTACAATCTTCTCCACTGGCTGTTTTGAAGATCAGTTTGGGCAACCAGATAGAACTTAAGAATTGTTTTCTCTGAGTTATTTTGGTTTGTAAAGAGGACTTTTTGTAAAGGACTTTTAAGCTCTCTTCCAGATATGCTTTCTGTTATTTTTCTATACATACATCAATTTTGTAAAACACTGATGAAGTCTCTGGTCAGTAACATGCCCAGAGCCACTTCAGTGGCAAAGGAAATAGTCCCAGACTCCAAGCTTGCTTTACTAGCGGTAAGTAAACAAAGTGTCATTCATAGATACAGCCTGAAAACAGGGGCTGAACAAGTTCATGCCATGAGCCAACATCCACAAGTGGCACTGAAGTGGGGAATAAGGGACACACGTGTTTTCCATCGAAAACAAGCAGATCTGGGGACAGCAGCCTGACCTGGACACCGCTGCAGCACTTGTGCAGCCTCACTGCCACCAGTGCAAACTGGGAGCTCTGGGCAGCCAAATCTCTGTGGAGATTGGGCAGCTGGCTCCAAGGGTTTGATGGGTGAGGGAGCTGGAGATGAAGGAAGAGCTTCCCTGGATTGATACCTGCTGAGAGAATCCATTTTCAAGGTCAGCACAATTCTTTGTTCATCTGGACTGGAGATTCCAGATCTCTGTGACTGTTTGGTATCCGAATAGTTAAAGGAAATCGTATCTACTCCAGCTGGATCTTCTCTACATAAATGACCCGTTTGGCTTGATCTGGTATTGGATTGTTTACGTAACTTCAGTAATTAACCACTATCAGCCTCATTAATGAAACATAAACCACCTCTTCTGCTCATTTATAAAGCATTTGTCAAACAAAACTCAAACAAAGGGCAGAATCTCAGCAAAGTAACAGCCCTCCAAGAGCTACTGAGCCCTGACTGCAAGGCACAGCAGTCACTTTGTTGTTGTTTTTCAGTAGAACTGAAACAGAAGTGATGGCATTGTCTATTGCTCTTGGCTAACTTCTCCCCAAGCCATCTGAGATCTGTCACATGAGGGCAAGGATGCCTGGACAACTATTTTGGCCATTTCAGTACAAAATACTGATGTTCCAGCTCATTACTGTAAATCATTAAATGATGAAAGTAAGAGTCAAATACTAAACGACTAAAGCCTTCAGAAAACTAATTGCTAATTACAGTAATTGTTGTTCTATATGAGTTAAAGGTTATATTAAAATACAGATTATTTCATTACGGGATTAAATCTTTCCTGTTGGTAAACTCTTCTGAGCAATATTAAAGAAAGCTGAGTATTAACAACACAGATCACGTATCAAAACGATCTAACTTAATCTTTACCTATTTTTGTGTCGGAGAGGTAAAATGGTTTAGAGGCATAAAATATGCTGGCAGACACATCCATGCCAAAAGTTTTGTTTTCCAAGAGCTTAGATTTCCTTTCCAATTTGTTGAGGAACTCATGAAAAAACTGCAAGTTTTCTCTTACCCCTCTCTTCTGGATTATTTATGGATCTTCCAAAGGTTCGGGAATGCTGACACTGTTGGGATTGTTCTTCATGGGTGTGGATGAACCTCTCAGTCCTGGGTGAGAAACAGCACAAAGCCTTGTGAGTACCGGTTTTGCCTGTTGGTGTTACCTTGCACAGTGAACAGCTCCCATTAGCACTGCAGAGAAGTGTTCATTAGTGTGAGATAATAGAAATACTCCTTATTTTGCATCAAATGTCCCAGACAAACCCTCATGGTCAAACCAGATGAGAAATAACTCAGAAGACGGAAGTTCTTTTTAAGTTCTTAAATGCTTTTCTGGGATTAAATGATGAAATATCAGACCAGAGAGAAAAAACAATTTTGATCTTTTTAAGACTGATTTTTTCCTAATCATGAAGTTGTTGAATAGTTTCACCTTGCATTTTCTTACAGGCTTGTAAGGCAAATCTTGAAGAACTAAACATTATGTCAAATTTCGATGCAAGAGCCAAACTGCCTTAAACTCACCTGAAAATCTCAGGACGGCCCACAAAATGTTTCTTCCACTGTCACTGTTCATTCTCCTAAGCTTCATCTGCAGTGCCTGAAGGCAAAGTAGGTACAATAAGCCCACCCATTCAAACCTCACACAGTTCCTGGGTACCCTGATGCCTCCCCCTTTCAGTACCCTCTGCCAAATCTGTTTCCCCTTGGCTGGAAGACCAAGATTTGTTAATAAAATGCTCTAGCAAGGCACAAGGTGGAAGAAACCAAAGCTGCAAATTAAGCTTGATTACAATCTCGAGAGTTGGCAGTTCATTGAGAGTACTTTAACTTTAGGCACTGAGGTGACTGTACTTTGTGGGTACAGCAAAGGGAAGCCAAGTCCTGGACCTGATTTCCATAAAGCAGATCTTGGCATTCTGTGTTAAGCATTACAAAACAATTATTGTGGAATCCCTTGCTCAGCATTTTATCAGCAGTGGTCTTGCTGCTGAGAAACTGAACTAACTGGATGTATCCATTTATCAATGATAATGTTTTTCCTTTTTTCCAGCCTGGATTCCATCTTGAGGACATTTGTTTTAGTAGTAGAAAGAATATTAGACTCATAAATGTGAGTGCTGTGGTGCAGTGGGTGACTCCTCAAGATTTATCAAAGCAGGATAATTAGGATGAACAATAAGACTGAGTTTCTTGGTAATAACTTTTGTCACAAGACAACTCTGTTTTATGCCACATTAATCTACCTTGAACTATGGGCTGGGAAGTGCAAGAGGAGGATTCATTTGGGCTCCTGGTGTGTGAGTCTCTGTGCTACACTTTTGTTGAAGGCAATACCAGTGAAATTGTGACAGTAGCTGGTGGTTGTCTTAACATCATCACCTAATTTTAAAAGCAAGCAGTCAGAAAGTGTTGGGGTGTGTGGTGTGAGAGGGGGCTGGTTTGCTTCTTAAACAGCTGTAGCTGCTGAAATAGTTGGGTTTTGAAGGAAGGACTTGTAATGGAAATGAGAATTGTCGCATTCCACTTTTAGAAAGCTTGTGCTTGCTGCATAACTATGGGAGACTTGTGCTTTCAGGCACTTAGCCACAATGTTTCTACCTGTGCTGACCACAATTACAATTACTATAATTTTACTGAAAATCCAAGAAATATCCTAGAAATTTGCCCTTTATTCTCTTCTCTACTTCCAATACCTAGATGTCACTCAATCTGTCACAGAGGTTGCCATTTGATAGTGGTCTGTTCATAGAGTCCCAGAATGGTTTGAATGCAAAGGGACCTTAAATCCCATCTTATTCCACCCCCTGCCATCGGCAAGGACAGCTGCCACTATCCCAGATTGCTCCAAGTCCAGTCCAACCTGTCCTTGGACACTCCCAAGGACGGGGCAGCCACAGCTTCTCTGGGCACCCTGTGCCAGGGCCTCCCCACCCTCACAGGGAACAATTCCTTCCATATGTATAACCTAAATTTCCGCTCTTTCAGCTTGAACCCATTTCCCCTTGTCCTGTCACTCCAGTTCCTGATGAACAGTCCCTTCCAGCTTCCTTGTCAGCCCCTTCAGATCCTTGAAGGGGCTCTGTGGTCTCCACACAAACTTCTCTTCTCCAGGCTGAACAGCCCCAACTCTCTCAGCCTGTATCCATAGGGGAGGTGCTCCAGACCCCTGAGCAACTTTGTTCACTTTTGGTTCACCTAGATTTCTTTTCTTTGTGATTTTCCTGCTGTTAGCAAGAACCTCCTCAGCTCTATTCAGAATGGTTACGTATTTATCCCACCACAGAAATACTATTTCTGATTTTCCAAAGATGGCCTGGAAGCAGTTTGGGCTCTGCAGCAGTGTTGTTTTTCTGCATGTCCCAGTACTCTGCTATCCAGCCTTCACTTCTCCTGCTACAACAACCCCATGTTCTGTTTGACAAAATACAGCCATGTGGTTAAGAGTTATTAAAAGCATTAAAGCATTAACCTCTTGTAACCTCATTTTTCACTTTGTACACACACATAAGTGTTTAATCGAATCGAAGTTAAACACTAAAAAGTTTGAGAGGCCAAATTTATACATTCTCTTTAGTTTACACAGAATTGATGTGATAAGCCAAAGGAATTATAAGGCACTACTACTCAGAAATGCTCATCTGTTGATTTGTTTAAGCTCTGTTGCTACACACTCGAAATTTTGGTGACAAGCATTCCCAGCATTTAAACCAAGGAGCTTTGTCCTACACATGATCCGCTCTGTGTCCTGGTGCCACAGGAACTCACTCTGCTGTCCCTTGGAGCTGGACAAATGATTCCATGGCAGAAGATCTGCTGGAGAGGGGCTGAGCCCCAGCCCCGAGTGGGAGCACAGGCTGAGTGCAGTGTGGCAGTGGTGTCATAGACTCTCATCTTCCTCATTCTGGAAGTTTATTCCTAGAAGCCATAATGCCACAGAGGAAATAAACTGATCCTGAAATGACAGTCTGGTGCAGCAGTGCTGGCCTTCACCTACCCCTGCTTGTCCCTGTTGGCATGGAAGGCCAGGATGGCACCTCTGACACCAGGGAGTGTTAAATCAGAATTATAAACACAAGAACAGAACATGCCAGCAGCTCAGACTCACATGCCGGTGCAGCTCTTGCGGAGGTAAAATGATCCATCACACTGCCTAGACCCTGGCTTCCTTCAGCTGATTTCCTGTGCATGTGAACTGGAATTCCCAGTGCCACATCTCTAAACAGCTCATTGAATGCCTGAATTAAGTGGAACCTCAGGGACTGCATGTTTGAGTTCACAGAAATCCCTGTGTTGGATAAAGTGAAAAAAGGGAAGATGGCACTGGCACGTGGAGATCATTCCTTGGAGCTGTGTCAGGCCTGCTGTGTGAGCCTGCCCAGAGGCTCTGTGGAAATGGGTGTTCTGGGAGAGGCATTGGAGGCAGGCACGGAGCTGGGAATGGGAGCAGAGGGAAGCAGCAGCAGGTGCTGAACTGCACACGAGGGGTCATGTGAGGATATGAGAGCGTGACAGGGGAAACGAGCACCAGTTACGGCTTAGGGACGATGTGTCCATTTTGGGACAGGGCAATCTTTACCCAACTTGCTCCATAACCAGGATGGTTCACACAACAATATTTGTCAGTTTTCCAAGTGCTCATGACTTGCCCATTAGGAAAAACGAATTCTGATAATCTGTCTTAACTTTCTAGTATTCTCTAATAAGATGAAAAACAGGGAAGGACCAGAAGGTGAAATATGCTGTAAGCATGGCTTGGACTTTTATTTCCACACTAGTGGAAAGATTACATTTCCCAAATTTGCAGAATAGCTCTCATACTTTACTAATTAATCTGATTCTGATGAAATATTCCAACTGCAGCTGCTTGCTCTGTTCTCTTTTGCATTGTGTGCATGTTTTGAGATTGTTGCTTTTATAAAAATATCTCGTTCAGCACTTCTGCTCCAGGCTTGATTATCTCTGGGATCATAAAGAACCTTCAACTGATAAAGCATCCTGGAGTTTTCTCATGGGCCTGTGTGAATGGGGATTTAAACTCAAAAGATGATTTAAGTCAAAGGGAGTCCTGCTAAAATATTATTGTTGAAAACACTGTTAATGAAGTCGGTGCTATTGAACAAAGCTTTGTGGTACAAAGCCTCAAGGACACCCCGGATCACCAACAGTAGCTTCAGTTAGCAAATAAGAATCAAAGCAGCGAGTCAGCATTGCACAGCTTGTTATTTTGAGTGGCGGATGTTTACTGTTGGAAGGGACAAACAGCAGTATCAGATAAGACGGGAGCCTCGCAGGTCCCAGCCGGGATTGATCACGCTGTGAGGGAGCAGCCGCAGAGATAAGCGGGACCCGGGGTCAGGGCCGCCGGCCCTCCGCAAACAGCCTGTGCCGAGCAGCGCCCGCTCGGAGCCGGCCTTNCGGTCTCCCCGGTGCGTTGTGGGGCCGAGCCGGTGCGGCCGAGCCCAGCGCTCTTGGGGCACTGGGAGCTCGGACACGCGGGACCGCGGCGTGGGGTCCCGCCGGGAACGGCTCGTGGGCAATCTGTACCCACCTGGGGCGGGCGGCTTTGGAACGCCGTGTGCCGGGTGAGGGCGGTGTCCCCTCGCCCCAAAACATCCCCAAAACACCCCAAAACCAACGAAAGCTCCAGCCCTTCGAGCTTTCCCCGGGCCCGGCC
>VYXC01003163.1:427010-446749 GCA_013397175.1 Platysteira castanea | reverse complement strand
CCCCGGCGCCGCCCCTCGGCGCGGCCGCCCCTCGCTCCGCCGCCTCCATCTTGGTGCAGCGCAGCGAGCGGGGCCGCGGGAGGGACCGGGCCTGGGTGGCTCTGTCGGTCCGGGGCCGGTTCTCTGCTGTCCATACCGATACCCAGCGCGGGGCTCGTCCCCGCACCACAGACCCGTTAAAAATCCGGATTTTTGTTTTAACGACTTCTTTGTTTTTATTCTCCACGCATTCTTTACAGATGTCCTTGGCATTTGTTTAATTCTTTTCTATCCCTGTATATGTATTTTTTTTCTGACATGAAAAGAACTTCGCTTCTGTGGTGGTGGCTGGTCTTGTAGCTGTCACGTACTGGCTGGTGTGCCCAAGAGCCAGTGTTCAGTGCTGCTTTCCAATATCCATCTGAAAAGAGATGGAGGAGCCTGATCTCCACGGATCTGTGTTGTGTGTGCACACTAAAAAGACAAAGTTTTATTTTTATTATATTATACCTTGGTCACGTCATAGAGGGCTGTTTCTAGAAGCACATGTTCTGATGCACCGAGTGCAGGTCCTTGCAGTTGCCTCTTTATGTGAAGAAAATGGGAAGCAGAACAATGCTGTCATCGGGCAGGTTCCATGTGGGGTTATATAGGTGCTTTCTAGCTGTGAACAGCTTCATGTGACCTGCTGTCATTTAGCAGGATCTGCACATAAAAGGCCTCAAGACCAGGGCCTAGCTCTTCCCTGTCTTTGCGTTAAACCTTTCAGCTGTAAATACACAAATCCTGAAGGCAGTGAGACTTGGGGGCTGGGCAGCTGCTCAGGGTGTTTACCATTTGGAGGAGTATTTATAGTAGCTGAATTAAAAAGTAAAGAATTTGAGGCAGATGAGCACCGTGAGATTTCTTTTTCTTTTCGCTTGAATTATGCTTGCCTGATCAACAATTTTTTAAAAATAACTTAAGTGTAGTAAACCCATCTTGTTATCACATCAGACTGGGTTTTAGTGGAAAGGTTTATGCCTTTACTCCATGACTGATAAAATTAGCTTTAATCATACTTGATCAGATGAGATGTTTTGGTCATTACATGAAAAAGCGATGTATTTTACAGCCAGAAAAATGGTAAATGTAATATGATACGAGTTATATCTCTAGTAGAGCTCTAATAATATCAGTCTAATTAAATGAGAGAGAAGTACACGAGTAAGAAGATTCCAAGTGTGTCTGTGCAGTTCCTGGGATGCAGTGTGCTCATTTGAGAGCTGAAATGCTGCCTGAAAATAACACTGTCCTGAAGGAGATTGTGGTAACTGTTGCCCCAATGTAGTGTTGAGGTGAGGGAAAAGTAGCAATACTGTTACCTTTGCAATAGCTTTATGTCTTGTGATTTATAATGTTTTATAATTGAATCTTTCAGTGCAAACGTTTCACACCAGGTCTGAAGAGCCCTCACCCAGTTTATTTAATCTATTTCACATGTGTGTAGTGGTCTGACAGGAAAATTCATTTCAGCTGGAAGTTCTGAATGGTGGCTGAAGGAGATGCTTCAGCTGGGGGAGATCACTGAAATACAAACTTCTGTAAAACTGGTGATGAATTTGCACATTTGGCATTTGGGCTTCTTGCAATAGCTGGGTTCACTCAGCATTTTCACTGGGGTGAGGGTGAGAGTTTGAAGTGTCTTTGCATTCAGGTTTCAGTCACTTAAATTGACTTTTTCAAGTAACCAAGGGAATTCAAAGCTCCGTATAAGTTGTGAAATTCACTTTCCTGCTGTACTGGAGAAATACGCTTTGTCCGAGTTTTTTCTCTTTTGGTGTGGGACTTGTGGAATGATTTGGGGAAGAGTTGTGCTCTGATGCTTTGTACCTTTAGATTACTGCAGAACCTGCCAGTGTGTCTGTGGGGTCAGAGCTGTGTTGCTTCTCAGTAGCTTTTGTCCACAAAAGTATCCTCCTTTTTTTAATCTATCTACTGAGTAAGCAACAAACTCAAAACTTGATTTCTTCTCAAGGAAGGCTTCTATTTCTGTACGGTTTTGTTTTGTGTGGTAGGTGGCAGTTTGCTGAAACTGCTTTTCTCATGAAAAGGCAAAGTGGCACTGGAAAACTTTAGGAGGGAATTAATTGCTAACTAGTTACTGATGCAGAAAGGTTTCTCCCTGGTGTTAGCTACACAAATACCATAATATGTAATCAACATTTTACAAAAACTGTTTCAACAGTCCAAAGAATGACTCTGCGTTATTTTACATGCAGTGTCTGTACATATAATTGAGAAATTTGTTAATTTTTATACAATTCTAAATGTGCATTAGGTATTACTGGTCCTTAACTTAACCTTTGGAACATAATTATCAGGAAATTTTAATTGTCATGTATATATACGTCCTGTTGGTACTCCGAGGATCTGTGCAAGCACTTCTATAAATTATGGCATAATTTAATTAATAAGCACCCATATACAGTTATTGATAGGATGACTAACGCTTGCTAATTGGTCAAATACTAATGATCAAAATGAAGATGCCATTTTAATGGTACACACTGGGACCTTTCCTGAGATGCCTAAGTGTGTCTGAAGAGTTTAAAATTGGAAATACCATCTCACTGGTGTGGAGGTAGTCTTTTGGAGAACAAAACTGGAAATGGGAATGCCAAATATGTCTGGAAAACAGCTTTTCCTAACAAGGATTAAACCTACTGTATTAAGGTAGAGAAAATGCATCTGTTATTAATAAGACCTAGAATTGATGTATAAGGGGGTTTGAAACTAGATGGTCTTTAAGGTCCCTTGCAAACTAATCCATTCTGTGATTTGATGAGGATTTCCTTTAAAGTGATACTTAGTGTGTGTGTCTTTCTCCTTTCTCCAGTATGAAGTGGAACAGAACAGAATTTACCACCTGAAACTGCTGCTTCAAGTTCAGATCAGGAAAAGAATCTTAAGTATACCACATTGTAACAACAACTCAAGACCAAAGAAGAGGCAACTTACACTGAAGAAGATACAAGGCTTGATCTGAAACAAGAAGTTTGTGCCTACTCAACAGCTTCAAAAGAGCACGTCCCGACGCTGCTATAGTAGTCTTTGTTTTCTCCAGTGCTGTAGTGAAACTGCCCAGGGCAGCAGCACTTGTATTCTCTAGAGCTTGATAGATCACCTTCTTTTGCTATCTTTTTCTTTCTCTTTTTGTCTCTCTTCCTTTTGTTCCCTTTTTTAAATAATAGCAGTCTTCATCCTTAGAAACTTGTGCTGAAACAGAAGAATCGGCAAATACTACTGAAAGTGCAATATTTGAATATCACTGCGAGGTTGGTGCACGTGGTGGAGAGTTGTACGTGTATTTTTAAACTTGGCTCTTACTGAGTTTTTAACAGAAGGGGGTGGGTTTGATTAGTTTTTTTAATAGTTCTTGACAATAAATTAATTTAATAGGGAGGCCCTGGCACAGGGTGCCCAGAGTAGCTGTGGCTGCCCCATCCCTGGCAGTGTCCAAGGCCAGGCTGGACACTGGGGCTTGGAGCAACCTGGGACAGTGGGAGGTGTCCCTGCCCATGGCAGGGCTGGGACTGGAGGAGCTTTAAGGCCCCTTCCAACCCAAACCATTCTGTGGTTCCATGACTCTTTGCTGTTAAGCTCATTTAGTAGTAGTATGATGAATTCACAGTACCTGCAATATGGCTCTATATAACAATACTTATTACCCTCAAAAGCTGATTACTGGTGTTTATTTCTTCTAGTAACAGTAGGCTTGTGGTTCCAATCCCTTTTTGCAAATAACTTCTCTTTAGTCTTTTAATCTTACAGCACAGGTATTCTTTTTCTTCCTCTGAGTATTTCTCTTGGTGGGGTTAATAGGTCATATTCCTGTTATGAGATGTAGGAATTTGATAATTATCTGGAAAAGCTTCTGATACTATAAAGTATCTTTGTAAAGCAAATTTTAGTACCACCTGAGGAATCTCTGTTTGAACTGAAGTTATCAGGCTTTAGAGGATTGATGAGTTCTCTGTGCTGTGCTGCTGATGCCCCTTTAAACTCAAACTGTTCAAATGATGTAATGCAGTGGTAGTCTGAGCAGGAGGTCAAGCACTGTGGCTTTCTAACCCTAAGAGAGGCTCTTCTGAGCTAAATTTTAAGCTAGATTTCTGTCATTTCCTTTCTCTGATGTACCTTTAGTTCATGTTTGAGGCAGTGTCTGTTGCTTCCCTTGTATCGGAGGTGAAGTGGCCATTTGATGACTCACAAAAGCCTTTGGCAGGCTCATTCCAGCTTCCAGAATGTGTTAATGCTCTGGCCTGTAATTCTCCTGGGAGAAGGTATAATAACATATCATTTTCCCTTCCCCCAGTCACCCTACTTGCAGGACCAGTTTATTTTTGAAAAGTATTTCAAACTCTAGGATGGCTTAAAACACTTCAGCTGTTGTGTTCCCACAAGGACATTTTCTTGTGTGGGATGTCCTGGAGTTGCCTTCCTCAAAAGATGAGGGTTCTTATCTTGGAATGATGCTGGCAGGAACTAGTAGTCAGTAAATCTCAGCAGCTTTATCAAGTGCTTTTTGTTAGATACTCAGAGAAAACGTCTCCTTTAAACATAATCCAGTGCATAATAAAGATGTGACTGCTGTGGCTTTTGTCCTTTGAGCAGTTTAGGCTGGACAGGAGGGGAAAGAGATCTTTGCTGGGGCAAGTTACCCCAGAAAGGTGGTGGAACCTCTGTCCATGGAGGTCTCCAAGACTCAGGTGGACAAAGACATGGCTGCCTTGGATGGCAAGAGGCCTTTGAGGAGCAGAAGGATGGGCTGGAGTTCCCTGTGCATCTCTGATGGGGTCATGTTTCTGATTCATTATTTTCTGACATGTCAGTATTTCATGACTTACATATGTTAAGGGTATTAATTTATGCCACTTATTGCAGGTTGGTAGGGTAAGAATAAGAGGGTAGCATTGATTAAAATTAAGAGATTGTTACTAATTTTTAATGGAAAGAAAAGTGAGATGTAAAGCAAGGAAATAAGCAGTGCATGTTATAGAAATGATATCACAGCAGATTTAGCAGTTCACTGAATTCTTAAAGAGCCTTGGGTGGTAACACTGTACTGTGGAAGTGCTGACCAGTGGGATGGAGACCATTACACAGTGTCCTGGGATCCTTTTGCCCCCTCATATCACTCCCCCACCTTCTGTTATTTGTGTTTTCCTTCATCTCCATCTACCCCACGTGGGTCTGAACCAGAAGAGGGAGAAGACCTCCTCCTCTTGGAGGCCAAAACTCTGTCAGTCTTTACTTTGTGTGCTTGTTTCCAATTTATTTTTTTAATGTCAGTCTCAAAGACCAAAGATTTCTACCCAAGAACTTCACAGCTGGTGTTTTTTGGTGCTCTTTGATGACTTTTAAACTGACTTCCAAACAGCAGAATAAAAATGCTGTGCCTTCTAATACATTGAGTAACTCACTGGCTGTGTTAGAGTGAGAAACGTGACCCTTTTACAAGGTGCTCAGGTGTCTTTTATCTCAACTAAACACATTGCTGAGTAATTTTTAACCTCTCTGCTTGTTGCAGCAAGAAAGCAGAGAACAGATATGGTCTCACTCTATTTCCAGATAAAATACTCTGGGAACTAACAAATAATTCTGTATATTTTAAGAGGCATATTGACTGTTTGGAGGGAGGAGGGTTGCTTCAGCTGTCTCTCTTGAACTGTAGTGTTTAGTGGGGTGTAATACATTCCATCTGATTTAAATGCTAACCTGTAAGTCCAAGTGCCCTGCTTTAAAAATGAGACTTGTACATCAAAAAGCCAATGAGTTGGTAAAGGGGTTGGGAATGTTTCAAGGGTGAATCTGTGGCTTGAAAAGAAAAAACACCCTGTAAAAGAAAATCTTTTAATAGATGTCAGTTAATTTAGCAGTTCATTACACCTTTAGTTTAATGCTATTTTCAAATTTTCTGTGTCTCTCTAGCACTCGAGCTTCTGTGTCAAAGGAATGTTAGTTTAATTCTGGTTATTAATTCCATAACTATGCAAAACTGTTTAATTACTTAATACCATTTTTTAGTATGAAAGACTGAACACACAAACCAGGGAGAAACTATGCAGGGATTTGAACCTAATTGTGTTGATTCAGAACTGTTGCATTTTCCTAATCACCTGTTTAATTTGGAAGAGCAGATACTTCAGATATTTTCAGGCTCTGGTATGAAACAACGAATGTGGGAGTACTTTGAGGTGTAATACTTGAAAAATGCCAGAAGTCTGTTTTGTTCCAAGCAAGCTTTGTTTTGGTGTTACAGTTCTGGCTTGTTTTACAAATATATTGCCTGTGTAAATTTTAAGCCTTGCTGTGTTAAAAAAGCTCGACTGTTTTAGTGGTTTTACTCTGTTTCAAGAACAGAGTAAAACTTAAAACACATTTTAGGAAGGTGTCAGTAACTTACACAAGCTCATTGTGTTCCTGTGTTACTGGGATGTGGAGGAAGGAAGCTGATGCTAAGTATTGTTCTTTCCCTGTGCTTTCTCTGACCCAGATGAGCTTTGATCCAAACCTGCTCCACAACAATGGACACAACGGGTACCCCAATGGTACTTCGGCAGCGCTGCGCGAGACCGGGGTTATCGAGAAGCTGCTGACCTCGTACGGCTTCATCCAGTGCTCGGAGCGGCAGGCCCGGCTCTTCTTCCACTGCTCCCAGTACAACGGCAACCTGCAGGAGCTCAAAGTAGGAGGTAACTGAGCTCTGCGACCAGCACCAGTCTCTTTCACTTGTCATAAAATGCCCTCTTATCTCGTGGCTGCTGCTTCTGGGGCTAAACTGACAGTGAATAATCCACCACTCCCGGTGGGAGCGCTTCCCAGCACTTTGTGCAGCTTGTGGTACAAACTGTTGTGGAAAAGGAAAAGGTCAGGCTTGTCTAGCTGAGATGGAGGCGAGTACTCAGACTGTGGGAAAATTTACCTCTTGTACTACTTATTTCTTTGTTTAGAATTAGTTTGAGGATGGCCAAGTGTTTTTCAGCATGAGGAGGCTGCAACTTCATGCTGATAATTATCGTGAGAGTGAAGTTTCTAAACTGTTTAATGGCCTTTTTTGTGTTGTCTGAACTTCAGTGTGGAGTCTGCTGTATGGTGAGCAGACCGGGGGAGGGAATTACTGTGGATTTACACCAGAATAGTTCATTAGCAATAGGAGATAATAAGCAGAATAACCAGAAAATATTTGCAAATCATGTGTCCTTCCTTGGAAACAAAAGCACCCGAGTTCTACTTGGTTGTGTTTGGCTACAAGCAGTGAATTGTTAAACACAGCCATTTAGCGGTTTTTGTAAAAAAAACCCAATGCCAAACAGAACTCTGACAGCACTGCAATGTTTGGTTATCTTGCAGACGATGTTGAGTTTGAAGTGTCTTCTGATCGCCGAACTGGAAAACCCATTGCTATTAAATTGGTGAAGATAAAGCCAGAAATATTACCTGAAGAGCGAATAAATGGACAAGTTAGTGCCTATTTTCTATACCTGCATCCTTTCTATCCTTCACTCCAGTACAGAAAACGGGGATCATTTAGCATGGATATTAACTACCTACAGTATAGTTACACTGAAATATATTTCAGTGTGTTCTGGTAAAAATTCAGAGGTTCAGTTTGAGCTCTTACTTGGCTCCAAACACTTCTTAGAGCCACGAGGTGTTCTGTGAGATTGCATAGTTGCAGTGTGGCATTCCCTGCTGAGTGTGTAGTAGAGGATACTGAGATTCATTTTGTGTTCAACAATGCCACTCCTGAAATGACTAGCAATGGATTTTTTTTTTTTTTTGACTGGTAGGTTGTGTGTGCTGTTCCTCACAATTTAGAGAGTAAATCTCCAGCTGCCCCGGGTCAAAGTCCAACAGGGAGTGTTTGCTACGAACGCAATGGGGTAAAGCTTGCGTATTTTACTTGAACTCTTCACTGATCCATCACTGTGGTCTATGAGAAAACAAACAACAAAAAAATGCAATTTAATGTAGACAATTGACACTGCACTGAACTGTGCAGTTTTTGGCCAAAAAAAAAAGCATGCTGTGGTAATTACTACAAAAAATAGTATTATTTAGACATATCTGTGGAGAACTTCTTAAAGCCAAATAGTTGTTCTCTTTTAAACTTGATCATGTATCCTTATCTTGAACTTTAAAGTTTAGAAATTGGCCTTTAAAGATGGCCATATACAAAACCTTTCAACTTGAGCTGCTTGTTACAGACTCACCAAAACAGCACGATAGAAAAAGAACGTTTTGCATGCCATGTTTATTATTGTTGATTTTCTCACTAAATTAAGCAGATATTGTTATTAAAACTGTGTAAATCTTTCTATGAAACAACTATTCTGCAAATAGAGTAACTTTAGTTAATGTTAATTTACAGGAGGTATTTTACCTGACTTACACCCCAGAGGATGTTGAAGGAAATGTACAGCTGGAAACAGGAGATAAAATAAACTTTATAATTGATACAAATAAACAGTAAGTTGGTCTTGCTTTTCCGGCTTCTTATTTTGTTTTAGTAGTCAGGCAGATATCATACCTATTCCAAGAACTATTATATGAAATACAGTCTTAATTTTTGTTTCAGTTTTAAGTTTACAATTTGCTCTGTTGGTTTTTTTCCTCTAGTACTGGTGCTGTAAGTGCTCGTAACATTATGCTATTAAAAAAGAAACAAGCCCGCTGTCAAGGAGTAGTCTGTGCCATGAAAGTAAGTGATTTTAAGTTTCATTTGAAAATAAAATGCTATTTTGAAGAGTGCTGTTCAAAGTAATATTTAGGTTGTTAAGAGCTGTTAACAGTTTGGGCTGCGGGTGTAAATTGTGTGAAAGGGTCTAAACAGCTCATCTTTGATACTGAGGCCCTTAGCAAAGAAAATTCCATTTATTTCTCTTTATATATTGTGGCAGGCAGCTGTGTACACTTGTAAGTACTGTGCTGGGATTCAGAGTCTGTTTTGTGTTTAATAGAACCTGTTAAATGATTTACTGGTATGTTCCGATAACGGACAATTTAACACTTTTTTTTCTGTTCACAGGAAGCCTTTGGATTTATTGAGAGAGGTGATGTCGTGAAGGAGATATTCTTTCACTATAGTGAATTTAAAGGTGACCTAGAAACCTTACAGCCTGGTGATGATGTGGAGTTTACAATCAAAGACAGAAATGTAAGACGAAATCCAGTAAAACGGAAGCCAAGGTCCTAGGGCATAACTGCTCAGCTTTCTGCTTTCCCCAGCTTTAAAAAAGGGGGGAGGAGGTTCATGGAGGTTCACTGGGAAATGTCTGTTACTTTCTGTCTTCTCTTTGGGTGTTTGACTTATTTTTGTGCTCTTAGGGTAAAGAAGTTGCAACAGATGTTAGACTGCTGCCTCAAGGAACTGTCATTTTTGAAGATATCAGCATTGAACATTTTGAAGGAACTGTAACCAAAGTAATTCCAAAAGTACCCAGCAAAAACCAGGTGAATTTCAGTAGATAATTAAGTTTGTGCAGTGCTGGTTTTATTGTAGTGACTTCCAGTCAAACAGTTGCTCCCATTTCCCAGTACCTGTTTGCTGCATAAGAATCGTGTCAGAGTAAAGATTTACTCTTTTTTTAAATTTTAAATCCAAAGAGAAAGAGTTAGGGTAGTGGTACACGATGGAGTGTGTGTTTTCTTTAATGTTTCAAGTACTTGCTGTAAAATTTTATGGGGTTAGGACATATCCCTAAATCAAAAGACAAGGAAAAAGGGGGAAAATGTTTGCAGGGATAAGCCAGATCTCTGGATTCCTGTGAGCATTAACAGTTAATGAGGCTTTTGGGCTGCAATGTTTGACTTGGAGGCGTGTTCATGAGCACTTCCATTAAGGTTTTAGATGAGTCTCTGTTGGTGTGGGAAGGTTTGGGGTGTTTTGAAGACTTAATAAGAAAGAACCTGCCATTTAGAAGTGTTGTGAGTATGGCTATAAACTCTGTCTTGAAATAGAATTCCTTTGGCAGGACATGGGTGGGGCTTAAAAAACCTTCTAGCCAACCAACAGCTCCAAAAGCCACCTTGCATTTGGCAAGTTCCAGGTGAGGAGTGGTGGGAATGGAGCAGAGCCTGAGTGCAGCAGGATTTGGCAGAAACCCTTGTGCTGTTGGCAGCTGTGCTGAGCCCTGCAGGTGAACTCACCCTTCCCCCTGGGTTTTCTGTCCCCAGAGCGATCCACTCCCCGGCCGCATCAAAGTGGACTTTGTGATTCCTAAAGAGCTTCCCTTTGGAGACAAGGATACCAAATCCAAGGTGACCTTGCTGGAGAGTGACCACGTCCGATTCAACATCTCCACGGACAGGCGCGACAAACTGGAACGAGCCACCAACATTGAGGTTCTCCCCAACACCTTCCAGTTTACTAACGAAACTAGAGAAATGGCAAGTATCCATCTCCAAAAATTTCTAAATCTTGGGGGGAAATGAAAGTAAAACATGAGGTGAGGAGTGTCTTCTACAACAGATTAAAAAATCACTCGTGTCTTCCACTGCCCACACTGAAATCCAGCTCTCAGATCTGCAGTGCAAACAAAGTAGAAAATTCAGAATTAATGCTCTGCATTTTTGCCTTAAAAGAATAAAATCTCAACTATTTTTTAACATTTAAATGAAATTCTGTTAGGAAACTAGACTTTAACTGGGCCTTTTGGAGGGGATTGCTGGCTGGTTTTAGCAGACAGTAATGTAGTCTTGGACTGATAGTTTAAAATTCACGTACTTGAGTCTAAATAGCTAACTATTCATGTTCCTTAGGAAATCTAGAAGACTCTGGGGCTACCCTGGTTCAGGTAGTGAAAAGTGTAAATAATTGGAGGAGGGACTTTGAGCAGCTTCTGGATTTCAAGTTTTTTGGCCAAGCTCTGTCTGAGGGTCAAAGCAGGAGGATGGTAGAGAGCAGAGTTCTCTCAATACAAGAAACTCTTTGTGGATTACAGGGACTAAGATGGATGTGCTAATGAGTATTACAGAATATCTTTCATTCCTGTAACTTGGAATGTTGGTTCTGTTCCAGCTAGACTGTAACTTTGCCTTCCTTTGCAATTCGGAGTTCAATTACAGTGTTGTCACATCTCCTTTCTGTGAATTAGGAACTTAAAAAAATTAGGCTTTAAAAAATCCCTGAGTTTTGACATTAACTTTTGAGATTTTGGATTTCTATCCTGTAGACTTCCTGTATTTCTACTCTGGCTAAGTACATCTGCCTGCCTGAGTTGAGCTGTCTTTGGAGTGACAAGTGTTGGCAGCTTTCAGGAAGGCTGGCTGGTTTGCTGGAGTTTGTGGAAGCTGTTTAGGAGAAGAATGTACCTTTGCACTGTCATTCAGATCCTCTGAGCTTGTCCTGAGACTTGCTAAACTCTGTAATAACTGTGTTGAAGGGAATGTGTTAATGAATTCTGCCTTAATTGTGGCAGGATCTGGTACCAGGGTTTGGGTTTTTTGACAGTATATTGTGTTTATCATTCAGCATTCCATTTCTAGTGGTTATCAGGAAGGCCACTAAACTCCTGTGTATGGAGTATGTTCCCATTACACACACCCAGTGGGTATGGGAGTCTTGTTCAACAGCTTCTTTATCATTCCTTCATTTGTGTCTGGAAATCTGATATTTTTTCTCTTAAACTTCTGTCTGAGCACCGATTTTATTTCCTGTTCTTATAGGTAGTTTTATGTTTAGTGTGTGTTTGTGTGACTTATGTACTCCTATAGATGATCCAGTGTTTGTAGAGCTGCCCCGTTGTGTTCTCTGTGTAGTGGTACTGGCAGGTTCTTTAACTTCAGTCCTTGTTAGTGGCTTAGATTAATATTCTCCACTCTTCATCACGAGTTAACTTCAGGAATGAGGTGGGAAGAACTTGTCTGCATTTCAGGTTGACCAGGGCCATGAGCACCAGGGTTTACAAGGAAGGACATTGTTTAAACCAAGTGTTTTCCCAGGATTCAGGCCTTCCTGCCAACTCCTGACATGTGGAGCAGCTGCAGACAGATGTCACATACCAGGGATAAAACTGTAATTGTTGGTTTGGCTGTTCCAGGGTGTGATTGCAGCAATGAGGGATGGCTTTGGCTTCATTAAGTGTGTGGACAGGGATGCTCGGATGTTCTTCCACTTCAGTGAGATCATGGATGGAAATCAGCTCCATATTTCTGATGAAGTAGAGTTCACCGTTGTTCCTGTAAGTGGGATTAATACTCCTATAAAATCTCAGCATTTAAAGAAATGATGCACAGTCTGTCTATAACATTTTGGATTTATTTTCCAGGATATGCTGTCTGCCCAAAGGAACCATGCCATAAGGATTAAAAAGCTTCCCAAGGGCACGGTTTCCTTCCACACCCAGTCAGAACATCGATTTGTGGGCACTATAGACAAAGAAGCCACTCCAGCCAAAGCCACTAGCCCAAATAAAGGCAAAGAGAAGGTAATGCTGCTCTTCTGCTTCTGAATATCTGTTCTGCATTCCTGCCATTACAGACTGAGGCAGCTTCCTTAAAATCTCTAATTCAGCTGGGTTTGAAGCACTGTTTAGTCTCTGTAGATGTGAACTACAGCTGATGAGAGCTGTCAGTGAAAGCTAACTTCTCTGAACAAGATAGTAAAAGTATTGTTAATAATCAGTAATGATCATACTGTTGTTGAGGATAATTCCCAGGAACTTGATGGGGAGTTTCTTTCTACCTCCCACTAGGTAAGATTCTAGTTAGAATTAAACTTAAGATTAGGTTTCATGGGGAGAACCTCTTACTGTTTCGTTATGCTGCTTTAAACAGTGCCAGAATACTGAAAAGTTCCAATGAATGCTTCCTGGAACTGGTGGCAATACTTCATTGACTTTTAAATTACTGTCTGGCATCATTTAAAGCTCCTTACCCAGAGTTTGGTTGTGTTTTTGAGCAGCTACTGTAAAACCACTGAGACTCCGATGAGCAGTGCTTGAACTGTGTGTAGGGAACTGTTCATAAAGAGGCACTGATGGCTGAATTCTGACCTCTTGTTTTCAGGAAGCTGAGGATGGAATAATTGTGTATGATGACTGTGGAGTAAAACTGACCATTCCTTACCAGGCCAAGGATGTGGAAGGATCTACTAATCCTCAGATAGGAGATAAGGCAAGATAATTAACTATACTGTTGGGAAGTACTGTTCTGGGCATTGTGGGGTGTGAGCTTCTCTTTGCCTTTACTTGGAACAAATGGAGGACAAGGCATCTGTGTAATATTACCTGGAATATTGTGTTGAAATGGGTCAGTCTTCTGTATAAGTAAAAAATACCCTCCAACCTGCTGATTTATAGCTGAAAATAGTGTCTTACTGTGTAAATGATGCTTTTTAAACAAAGAATTTTTATCACTTGTTGGACACTGTTTGTCAAGAGGAAATTAATTGCGCATAATAGGAGCACAGAGACTAAGATGGATATTGAAGAGGGAGAATATTCCCTCATGAGCATATTAGCCTGAGAGACAATGGAAAGGGAAAAAGCTTGGAGATGAGGAAGAGCAACAAAACTGTCAGGAGCCATCCTAGTTACTGGTTATTGTTTCTAAAAACTGAAACAAGGAGTGAAGTGAGGCACGTCCCAGTGTGGGCCACTGGTGAGCGGTGTAGGGAAAGGAGGTGATCCCCGTGGACAGAAAGATTGTCACGTTTAAGGGGTGAAAAGCTGAGTGCTGGAGGCTGGCTTGCCTTACAGGTATCCCAGGTGTGATGCTGCTCCCTGGAATGTAGGAACGTCAGTGGCTGACGTGGTTATGGGAAAGTAGTGACTAGGAAATGGCTTTCCTGGAGAGCCCAGGTACTGCTGCAGAGCTACACAGCTTCAAAACTAGTTAGTTTGGGGGTTTTTTGTTGGTGGTCATGGTTTTCTTTACATTTTTCTATCTGGTATTGATTGACAACTCTTCACCAGGTTGAGTTCTGTGTGTGTGAGGTGAAGAGAACCGGGCTGCAGACGGCTGTTTCTGTCAGGATGCTGGGACGCAACTACAGCTCCAAGAGGCTCTTGGGATACGTGGCAGCCCTGAAAGATAACTTTGGGTTTATTGAAACAGCCAATCATGATAAGGAGATCTTCTTCCACTACAGGTGAATGACAGTTTTATTATTTGATTGTGTGTCTGTTTGGAGCCAGGAGGAGAGTGTGGAGTTTTGTTGGGTTGAGTGTTAAACCCATTTGCACTCTATACACACACAGAATATATATATAGATATATATATATATGCTTAGATACCTACAGTTTCATTTATCATCTCTGCTTCAGGCTTTTCTGTTAGTCAGCAGTTCTGGTGTTCTGTGCCTCTGAATGCCAGGCCAGGAAATCCAGTTGTGTTATGTATTTGAAATGCTTCACTTTCCTGAATGGGGATTCCTTGTGAAATGCAGAGGGATTGAAATAATTTCGGATAACTGATGTGGATGTTGCGTGAGCATCACTATTGTCATGTAAATAAAGGAGAACTGTTTATCATTCTGTTCCTGTAGTGAATATTGTGGTGATATTGATAGCCTGGAACTTGGAGACACTGTGGAATACAGCTTGTCAAAAGGCAAAGGAAACAAAGTTAGTGCAGAGAAAGTGAACAAAACACATGCAGGTAAGGCTGTAGCTGGCGTTTTCTGCCAGCAGGGCTATTGGCACGTGCTGAGGGGTAAAGTTTGTGAATGATCCATTTACAGCTGGAGCTGAGAGCAGGAAGGTGCTCAGTGTGGGTGGTCATTGGTTTCCTGAAAGCTGCTGCCTGGATTTCCAGAGAACAGACAAGCACAGGCCAACAGTTCTGTGCACAGTAGCAGCTCTTTGGGCCTTTAGTGTCCTCTGCCCTCCTCACTTGGGGGTCACGAGGAGAGACCGAGTGGCAGAACTGGCCAAATTTGTTCCTGTGGTAATTGTGCTGTACCTCACAGGGGAAAGGTTGCAGGAGGAGGGCAGATGGGGGAGGGTATTACAGACTTGGGGGTGGGGGAAATGCATGCTTCAAGGTTATTGGAAGAGAAGTGAAACACTTTGATTTGCTTTTCAAGCTTCATGACCTAAAGTTTCTTGAGGAAAATATTTCTACTTCTATGTATGAAATGGCAGTGTGATTTTGATTCAGTGTCATGCTGTGCAAAGTGTTGACTCCTGATCAATCTGACTCACTCTATTTCAATCAGTTTTAAAATAAACTATGATTAAAACATCCTGTTCTTCTCCTCTCTGTCTCTTTTCAGTGAATGGAATCACTGAAGAAGCTGATCCAACTGTTTACTCTGGTAAAGTAATTCGTCCCTTGAGGAGTGTAGATCCCACACAAACAGAGTACCAGGGCATGATTGAAGTCATGGAGGATGGTAAGATTGGTTCCTTTTAATTAAGTGTTCCTTTCTCAAGTGCACGAGTTGAATGCACTGTAAATAGAAGCGTTGAAGATTTTATTCACACTACAAACTGTATCCACACTGCTAAGCTGACTGTAAAAGCAACATTTGTAATATGGGAAATCTTAAATCAGGCAGGAAAGGCCTCTCAGTTGTGTCTCATACTTTCCCCCCCAGGTGAGATGAAAGGAGAGGTCTATCCCTTTGGAATTGTTGGCATGGCCAACAAAGGTGACTGTCTGCAGAAGGGGGAGACAGTAAAGTTCCAGCTGTGTGTGCTGGGTCAGAACGGGCAGACGATGGCTGTGAACATCACCCCGTTCCGCAGGGCCACCGTGGAGTGTGTCAAGGACCAGGTGAGTGACTCTGAGAGCACCAGGGCCGTGGTGATAGGAAATAACTGCTCCAGCTGGCACAGAGCAACTGAGAACCAGTTCTGAGCTGGAATTCAGGGAGTTGTGCCCAAATGGATTGCTCAGGGCTCCAGCTCTAGGGAACAGGTGTGTGCAACCCACGTGCTGCCTTATGCCAGGTTCTGCTGTGACTTGAGGAAAGGTGGGCTCAGAGACTGTTTTGGTGCTGAAACATCAGATCTGCTGGCAGCAGTTAATTCTAAAGATCTGGGTTTGAGATGTCCTAGACAGTGCTCTGACTGGTTTCTGCTGAACAGGGTGTTAAAAAAATGTTCAGAAAAACAAGACATGCACATGCTCTGCTTCTGGAAGAAGCTTCTTCACAGCATTAATCACAGTCAGTGATTACAGCCCACCTGAAATGCAAAGGCTGATCTTTGCCCTCGTTGCATCTTGGAATGATTAAAAAGTTAAACGCTGCAAATGCTTTCTGTTTTTATAGATATGCAGCACTAATCTGCAGTCATTTATGGAGAGGCTGGATGAGTATTCCTGGTTTATACACGAGTAGAGTGGAAAGTAGAAGTAAATGGCTTCTTATCCCAGTGACAGGCCAAAAAATGGAGTGGTTGCTGCTGAGGCTTTAAGGTGCAGTCTCAGAGTGTGGGGCACTGCTCCTCTCTGTTTAATACAGCTGCCAGGACTTGGGCAGTTTTCAGAACTTGTTCTATAGACTTTAGGATTTAAATGTGACTTTACAATGCCAGGAAGAGTGCTTGGATTTCCAGAAGTGTTGTTTCCAGACAGAATTTTCTGATCAGTGTAGAAGTTGCATTTCCACTTCTGTTAGGCACCACAGTTTAGGAGTTTTAAAGAAAGTTGTTAAACTGCAGTGATGAGTAAGTTACTGCATCTGTCTGGGTGCAGAGCAAATCAGTAACCTTGTGATGTGTTGTTTTTCAGTTTGGTTTCATTAACTATGAAGTTGGTGACAGCAAAAAGCTCTTCTTCCACGTCAAAGAAGTCCAGGATGGTGTGGAGCTCCAGGCTGGGGATGAAGTGGAGTTCTCTGTAATCCTGAACCAGCGCACAGGAAAATGCAGTGCCTGTAACGTGTGGCGTGTCTGGTGAGGCTTTGGGATTGAAGGGATGGACCCTGGCACGGTGTCTGCATCCCAGCAGAGCCCTGCAGGCTGTGTCTGCCTGAGCTGGATGTTCCTGCAACAGGAGCTCTGGATTCCAGCTGGCTCCAGGGAGAGCTGCACCTGAGAGCTCCCAGCTCTTAGAGGGGATCCAGTGCAGGCAGCAGCAGCACTCCAGCTCTTCGTAATTACAGATGGCTTGTTCTCCTTTCAGTCTATTCTTAAACTCGCCCTGTAGCAGGAATTTGGATACAGCCTTGCAAGTAGAAGTTAACGATAGGGAAACTGATGGTTTTCCTGTGTGGGTGCTGGCCTCTGGCCAACACACTCCACAGTGCTGCCACCTGTTTCTTGAAGAGCAGCTTTAATTTTTAAATAGAAAACTCATGTTGTTAGAGACTCTTTCCTTTTTGTCATGGCATTTCTTACAAGTCATGGGTTTGGGGTATTTTTAACTGTTTACACACTTGAAGAAAATTGCGTAATTTTTCTTTTGTTTAAGCTTGAGATAGCACTTCAGCAGTAACAGAAAGCTAATGATTTTGTCTCAAAACTCTGTGTTCCCCCCATCTTCAGAGATTTTAGTGCTCTGCCATGACATACTGGCAACTTGCAAGCCTTTATTACTGCAGTTAAATCACAGAATGGCTTGGGTGGAAGGGAACTTAAAAAACCTCTCATTCCACCCCTGCCATGAGCAGGGACACCTCCCATTATCCCAGGGTGCTCCAAGCCCCGTCCAGCCTGGCCTTGGACACTGCCAGGGATGGGGCAGCCCCATGTTCTCTGGGCAATAGAAACGTAGGAAACACTCTCAGGTGAGGTGTGCATGAGAGTAAATACAACACCTCTGCTGCCTAAAGAGCACCCTCTGGAGAGCACTGAGCTCCTGCTCTTGCAGAGTCCTGTGCGGAGAGTCAGGTTTGGGGCAGGGACGGGCTGTCAGCCAGGTCTGCTGTCACCCAGCATCAATTCTGCAGTCTCTAACTGCTCCACACGACTGCAGCCAAGGACTAGAAAAGCCCTGGGGTGCCGTGCCCAGCTCGGGGTGCCAGTGCCCTGTGTGTGCTCTCTTGCAGCGAAGGCGCCAAGGCCGTGGCTGCTCCGCGTCCCGACAGGCTCGTGAACCGTCTAAAGAGCATCAACCTGGACGATGCCAACGCCCCGCGGCTCACGGTGCTCCGCCAGCCCCGCGGCCCCGACAACTCAAAGGTACAGACAGCACTCGCTGCAGGGGCTGCGTGCCTGGGGTGACACCACACTGCTGCCTCTGCTGGGGCCTGAGCTGTCAGCTCCCGGTGTCTGCTGCTGTTCTCTCGTGAGCTCCTGGCCTGCTGGGTGGGGGTGGATTGTTGTGCAGAGTGCTGTGCCCTGGGTCAGTGCTGTGTGCTGTGGTTTCAGAGAGGCACACAGGAGAGAAGCAACCCACTGCTGCCTGTGTTGGAGCCTTTCTGTCTTGGCTTTCTTAGTTTGCTTTTCATTTATAAACCTCAGAGGTAGCAAGTGAAATCCATTTACCCAGGCATGGCTCTCACACAACGTTCTGCCACCTCTTGATAAGCAGGAGGAGAGAATCATCTGGAATCTCTGAGGTGTTTTGGACTCCAAAGAACACCCCACAGAACCTGTTTTGTTGCTGTCTCTGTTTCTGAAGACAAACATGACTAATTAGAAAGGTGCTGCTTGGGTGGAACACACCAGGCTGTGCCTCAGAGCCCAGTGGCAGTGCTGGGCTCACAGGTGGACTTCATGATCTTAAAGCCCTTTTCCAGTCTAAATGATTTCATGATTCTGTGATGCTGGAGCTAAAAGTTTGTTGTGTTTTCCTTGCAGGGATTTGGTGCAGAGAGAAAGATCCGCCAGGCTGGTGTTATAGACTGATCCCAACCCCACGGCGACGTTGGGCCGCGCGGTGGGGCTGGCGAAGGGTACTGAATATCTCCCTGTTCATCCCTTCCTCCAAATTCTCAGAAGCTATTCCACCAGTTTTAACACCTTCTCATGTTATGTTTAAAATTAAATTTACGAAACCATTTTAAATTTCTGCACAGTTGCATTCTGGAGAACTTTAAGGTGGCGCCTTATAGTATCACATTTTAGAAGCTTGTTTTGAATGGTGCATTTAACGCAACTGGTAACTGCAATCTCCATTGCCTCTGTGAGTAAACATAGACAGCTCTGCTCGGGCAGACCTTGTGGAATTCTGCACTACAGTTATTATGCTTTATCCTTGTTTTTGGCCAAGGTTTATTATGCCTTAGTGCTCAGTTGCATTATCTTCCCTCCCGAGTGGAAGGGAAGACTCACTTCAGCTCACTCTGCTCAAATCCTGAGGACCATGTGAGGGTGGAATAAGTTCAGTTTGTATGAGATCTCCACAAACATTCAGATACCTTGAGTTGATGGCCAAATGTTACAGTGTTTTCCTAGTTCATTTAACTTGACTCCTTTAGCCAGTCCTTAGAGCTCAGTGCAAGTCTCTCCCAGGGTCGGTGGATTTTGTAGTGTTCTGGAACAGACAGTGCAGAATTTCATAAGGCTGAGGTGTGCCATCAGTGTGGTAATTTAAATATATTTAAAACAATGCACAAATCTGCTGCTGCTTAGAACACTGCAGCTTCTAAACCCAGTTTCTTTTACTGATTTAAATTTAAAAAGAAAGAAGTTGTGCCTGAAGTGGATACATTTTTTTTGTTCTTTTTGCAGCCGGCACCCAGTGTACTGTAAGAGAATAAATACTTAGGCTTTCCATAGCTGTATTGAGACTTTCATCAAGGTGAATAGTTGATGTCTGTGTGCTTTTTTTTGTTTATTTGTTTTGTTTGGTTTTTTCTTTTTTTTTCTTTTTTTTTTCT
>VYXC01003163.1:378897-425602 GCA_013397175.1 Platysteira castanea | reverse complement strand
TGGTTGCCTCCTCCCTTCGGCTCCCCGCCACTCGGAGTCGGTGTCGTTCCCCCTTAGAGCGCCGGGTGCGGGTTTGGTGTCGTTCCCTCTTTCAAGCCCCGCGGTTCGGCTGTGGTGTCGTTCCCCCTTTAAAGCCCCTGGGTGTGGGCTCGGTGCCGTNCGCCGGCGGCGTGGGCAAGAGCGCGCTGACCATCCAGCTCATCCAGAACCACTTCGTGGACGAGTACGACCCCACCATCGAGGTGCGCGGGGCCGCGGCCGCGGGTGCGGGACCCGGTGCGGGCTCAGAGCCGCGGGATGAGAAATGCGGGGGAAAGAAAACTCAGCCCGTGCCGAGGGCCCTGCCCGTGCCGGGCGGGAGTGGATGCGCCGCGAGGTCCCTGAGTCCAGCCCGGCCCGGGGCTCTGGGAGCGGTTCCTCCCCTGTTCTGCCTCGGGCTTCCTAAAGCAGCCAGGGGCACGCGAAAAGGCCCCCACGGGTCTGTGCGGGGCGTAGGTTCTGCTCACAGTGAGGGTGTTCGTTATACTCTTTTTTTCCTTCTCCTGTTGAGGAATTTCTTTAAAGCAACAGGAGTTCTGTGTTTTGTAACAAAGGATGAGAGGGCTTAGAGTCTCATTTAAAATGTGATAGTTTGAGTATGGTTTAAAATGTGATTGTTTGGGTAATATTTAAAATATTATAGTTTTAGATAGTGGTAGCTTTTCATCAGACGTGGATGAGAATCACGAAATCCAGACAAGTTTGGGTTAGAAGGGACCTTAAAGCTCGTCTCGTCCCTCCCCCTGCCGTGGGCAGGGACACCTTTTACTCTATCCCAGGCTGCTCCAAGCCCCGTCCAACCCGGCCTTGGACACATCCCGGGATCCAGGGGCAGCCACAGCTTCTCTAGAAGGGCTGGGAAAGCTCCTCCCTCACTCCTCCCGGTGTTTTTATTATTATTTCTATTTTCCATCCGTGCACCCCGGGGGGGACAGGAGCGGTGCCGTGTCACGCCCGGGTCCCCGTGTGTTGCAGGACTCGTACCGGAAGCAGGTGGTGATCGATGGCGAGACGTGCCTGCTGGACATCCTGGACACGGCGGGGCAGGAGGAGTACAGCGCCATGAGGGACCAGTACATGAGGACAGGCGAGGGCTTCCTCTGCGTGTTCGCCATCAACAACAGCAAATCCTTCGCCGACATCAACCTCTACAGGTCCGGCTGGGGCTGCCCCACGGGCAGTGAGCACGGGGACGGGGCAGGGGCATTGGCAGAAGGAAGCAGTGAAGTGCCTCAGTGAAGGCTCAGTAACAGAAAAATATTACATCTCCCACTTCTTTCAGAAGGTTTTGTCGGTGTTCTGTGCCAGTACATAGAATGACAGACAGGGGTGGCTGGAAGAGACTTTAAATCTCATCCAGTGCCACCCCTGCCATGGCAGGGGCACCTTCCACTGTCCCAGGTTGCTCCAAGCCCTGTCCAGCCTGGCCTTGGGCACTGCCAGGGATCCAGGGGCAGCCACAGCTGCTCTGGGCACCCTGTGCCAGGGCTTCAGCACCATCTTTAGTCAGTTAAGACGGCGACAGTTTTTGGGGTTGTTGTGTTAATCAATCCATATAAATATCTCCAAGGGGTGCCAGGAGAATGGTGTCAGACTCTTAGGTGGTGCCCAGGGACAGGACAAGGAGCAATGGCCATAAATTATAACATCAGAAGTTCCACCTCAACATGAGGATAAACTTCTTTCCATGGAGGGTGGCAGAGCCCTGGAACAGCTGCCCAGGGAGGTTGTGGAATCTCCCTCTCTGGCCACATCCCAAACCCACCTGGATCCATTCCTGTGTCTCCTGCCCCAGGGGACCCTGCCTTGGCAGGGGGCTGGGCTGGGTGATCTCGAGAGGGCCCTTCCAGCCCCACCTGTTCTGGATTCTGTGATCAGATGCCATTTACAGCTACAGAGTGGCATCTCTAGGAAATGGGTGAGAAGCCCAGAGTGGGGTTATCCGTGGACAGAAAATGAAGTGTACGAAGTGCTTGGCCGTCCTGCTGACCCCCGAGGTCCTGCTCAGCTTTAAGATGTTTTTGGAGCACAAAGGTGTTTGAATACTGAACTAAACCAGTTTTTAAATTTAGAAAATAGTTCTTAACCTTTTTTTTTTTTTAATCTGTCCTCCTAAAGAGAGCAGATCAAGAGAGTGAAGGACTCGGATGACGTGCCCATGGTGCTGGTGGGGAACAAGTGTGATCTGCCCACAAGAACAGTGGACACAAAACAGGCCCAGGAACTGGCAAAAAGCTACGGAATCCCCTTCATAGAGACTTCTGCAAAAACGAGACAGGTGAGGGGCTCCCCCAGGGTCTGACTTCTTCCTGGGAAATGCAGAAATGACATTTTTCCATGCGCTTTTGCCTTATTTACAGGAGAAGCATTTTTCAATCCCTTTACAGTTTTTAGCTTTTATTACCCTGCTCACTCTTAGCTTGGAAGAGTTCTGGGTTGGACTGGCAAAGGAATCACTTCAGACTCGTCCTGACTTCAAGTGGATCATGTTGATAAATAACAGAGAATAAAAAAAATTCCAAATCCTCTCAAGTTACTAAATAAAACTTAAAAACTAGCTAGGAAAAAAAAATATTCTCAAAATAAATATAGCTAAACCCAGAAAATATAAAGAGACCTACAGTGGTTTTTTGGCAAATGATGTAAAAATAAAAAATAGCACATGCCCCAAAAAAGTTCCAAAAAACCCCACCTTTAATATCCAAATATTCAATAAATACAACCACCAAAACTCCCTCTTAATAAACCTCCAAAACCATAAAAAAATTTCCCAATAAGAAACAAATGCCTCCAAAATAATTCTAAAAAAACACTACTTACGTATTAAATAAAAATCACATTTTAATTATAATAAATAAGTACCTTATTATAAAGTCTCACAAAACACACAGAGCAAAAAGAAACACACCTACTTTCTACTGCTTCAGATTATGTTACAGAATTGATTCCAGCCAATTCCAGCATCATTCAGTGCTGGCAGGAGCAGCAGAGGTTCAGCTGCTCTCACTGGGGAGTGTTGGAGGCTGAGCTCGCTCACCCCAGACCTGCTCGGCTCTCCTGGCTGCTGCATGAAAGCCAATTAGCAGATTGTGTGTGCAGACAGAACTCCCCAGACTGGACTAATGGCCTTCTCCAAAGCCTCCTTGGCCACGTGGCCGTGTCCAGCCAGCCCTGCTCTGCCTGAGCAGGGGATGGAGCAGGGAAGGTGCAATTATTGAGCAGCAGCCAGAAAATCCTAAAGAGCTGAATTCTAAGGATTCTAAAATGGAGCTGATTAGGCAAGGAGTAGTTTGTTTCCTGCATGGAACCTCCCTCAGGTAGAGTTTTCCATGTTTGTTTTGATGGTTGTGACCCCAGGAGGAGTCAGGAGTGTAAGGAGAGGGTTTGGGATGTCAGTGTGAGTTTCATCCTGTTACAAACCACGGGATGAGCTGGGTGCTGCTCTCCCTGTAGAATTGTGTCTTTCAAATCCATTAAGGGGTTCTGGCGTGGACAGATCAGTGATTTCCAAAGCTTCAGGGAAGGAAATGCCTGACCTTGTGTTTGCATTCAGGGTGTGGAAGATGCTTTTTACACGCTGGTGAGAGAGATCCGGCAGTACCGGATGAAGAAGCTCAACAGCAGCGAGGATGGGAACCAGGGCTGCATGGGACTGTCCTGCCTCGTCATGTGAGAAGGTGAGCTGCAATTCCACCTCTCCACTGGCTTCTTGTCTCTCTGCCTTCCAGCAGCTGCTAAGTGTGGCTTAGAAATGCTGGTTGCTGTAGGTGGGGTTTTCCCCTATTACACAGCCTATGGATTCCCAGAGGTTTGGATCCTACAATGTATTAATTCTCAAAGAAGAGCAATTCCCTTCTAAGTTGGTGACAAACCTTAAGAAAATGAATTTTCATTCACATCACCCTTTTGGCTGATGGGTGGATGGAACAAGATGATCTTTAAGGTTGCTTCCAGCACAAAACATTCCACGATTTCCACCGATTTCAGTGGTGTGATTTTCTGTATCATTCCTTTCTGTCTTCTTCCTTTGGGAAACCATTTGGGCTCTTTGGAGAACGTGTAATTTCTGAAGAAACACCTGGAAAGAGGGGTGTGCACAGATGTGCTCCTGGGTGATTGAGTCCTGCACAGCTTCCCTCGAGCTGTGTTCCTCTGGAACGTGCTCATTCCAGGATTAACCAAATAAAATGGTGCAAGTAGTGAAATCTGAGTTCCCAGCTGAGTGAAATTCCTTTCAGCAGTTCCCTGAAAGATATTGCTGATGGCTGTGAAAACAGACAGACCAGCTCAGGACTGGCACTGCTGCACTGCACACCCGCCCCAGAGCGGGACAGAGCTAATTAGTGCTAATTGGAGGTGCCTTTCTGTTCCAGATGCCAAGAAAACGTGGTTCAGGTGCAGCTGCTGGACGAGCCTCGGTCTGTGCTGCCTCTCCTGCTGATGCCCTGCAGTGCTTCGGTGCCAGTGACAGACTCTGGGCACCAGAGTTAATTAGCACAAGGTCCTTTTCCGTGCTCCATCTGAAGAGAACATCCGTGGCATCTACCTCCCTGCTCAGCTCACGGAGCAGCAGCATCTCTGGATGTGCTGGGATTCTTTTCTCACTGTGTTACCCGGGTTTGTTCAAGAAGAAAACCAGTCACAAAAGTGAACTATAGAGACTAAATGCTGTGAAAAAGATGACACTTTACCTCTAGAGTAAAAGCTAGAAGTGCTGTGTGTCCCCTGTCTGTTGGATTCCGTGCAGTGCTGTCAGAGGAGTGGCACAGAGTAATGTCACACGGGGCTGTGCCACCAGGAGTGCCCCTGGCCCCTCTCAGATGGGTGTCTGCTCTCTGTGCACCTGTGCAGCAAAGTGCAACATCTCCAGTGCCAGGAGTGCCACCTACCCGATCCTCCAGTTCTGTAATAAAAAGGAAAACCTTTCCTAACTAAGTGCCTGTTTGCTAAGAAGATTTGAAGTTGTCCCTTGGGTTGAGGAAAACCCCAAGGACTGGAATTTCTTGGGAGCTCATTGTCTCAAGCAGGCAAGTGTGGTGTGGGTGATCTGTGCCTGACGGGATCCTCCGGCAGGAATTTGGGGGCTGGAAGGTCCAGCAGGCACTTGTGAAACTCTTGGACAAAGGAGGGGACACACTGCATCTGTGTTTTACTTTCTTTGTGGGTGGAACAGTTTAAATTCTGTATTGTTTTCCTGCAGCATTCAGATCTCTTCCAAGTTGGACCAAACCTGTCAGCTGTTCGTTTTTAACATGAACTGCCAACATTTCTGGGCAGCTTCTCACTAATTAATCTGGTAACTGGAGGTTGCTTTGGACAGCTGCTATTCAGCTCTCTCTGTAACTTGCAAATTGTTTTATTCTGAGTTATTTTCTTACCACGGACTGTAAAGAGTCTCTTCAAAATGTCTCTAGCCTGTAAAATGTAGTTGGAGTTTCCTTGTCAGGGAAGGAGTGTGGGGGTTGGGGTTGACTCTGTCAGGGGTGCAGAAAGTGGCTGCCCCATCCCTGGGAGTGTCCAAGGGCAGGTTGGACAGGGCTTGGAGCACCCTGGGATGGTGGAAGCTGTCCCTGCCCGTGGCAGGGGTGGGATGAGATGAGTTTTAAGGTCCTTTCCAACCCAAACCAGTGTGGGATTCTGTGCTGGAGGGGAGAAGGCCGAGAGCTGCCACAGACACCTGAGCCAGCTTCTGATTGCAGCATCCCTGCAAAGTGGGGAAGGAAACGAGTTCAGAGATGGCTTCACAGAAGGTGTGGGACAGACTGATGGCAATTCTGGGCTCGCTCTGGCAGCCTCCAGCTGAGGGAACTGTGAGCTGAGCGAGTTCTTCCCAGAACCAAGCACCCTGCCCTCGTCACCTGGGGTGCACAGGAGTGGTCACTGCTGCAAAACCCCCCGTGCTCCCTGTCCTGCCCTGGGCCTGGAGCCGGGCTCTGCTCCGTGTGCTCAGGCAGGAAAGCTGAATTCCCAGCTCCTCGGAGGGAGGAGGAAGGAGCCGTCAGCCAACAGAGGGAGCATTCGGTCAGTGCCAGAGCAGCGGAGCAGGGAATGGCAGGAGGCTCCGTGTCAGGTTGTTGGTGTCAGTCACACGTCTTAATTTGGAGTGCTCGATTTCAAGTGGGCATTAGAAATCAGTAAACAGAGAGAGAAGAATTTTTTCCTTTTAATATTGCTTCCTTCACTACTTACATTCTTAACTCTCTTCTGGGAATGAAGAGGCTCAATCTGCATCACATTTTCTTTATCTGTGATAATCCTTATAAATACCTTTTTCAGTTTAACGTTGACTGATGTGACAGTGATAAGAATTAAACCCACAAGAATTTTAACAGAAAATACTATTTTCCAGCACCATACACACAGTGGTGGGCAGAACTGTGGGGACCACTGGCTGTGGCTCGAGTTCAGTTTGTTTGATGCTGCCCAGAGAAGCTGTGGCTGCCCCATCCCTGGCAGTGTTCACGGCCAGGTTGGAGCAAGCTGGGACAGTGGAAGGTGTCCCTGCCATGGCAGGGGTGGCACTGGGTGAGCCTTAATGCCCCTTCCAACCCAGCCCATCCCATGACTGATCCCATGCTGCAGGATAAACGTGACAGAGCTGCCACCACTGCATGGCCAGGGCTGAGAAAGCTTTGTCAGGGAGAGTTTGCTGTGAAGGCCTTCCCTGCGGCAGGAGATGAGTGGCTGCTACTGAAGAGATGTGGGACACGTGGGCAGCCAGTTAAAAACAGCCCTGGGAAAGGAGAGAAAGCTTTTGGGATGCACATCTGGTCACGTAGAGCCAGCAGGAAGGAGCAGTGTGGAGTTTGTAAGGATGCTGAACGATGACATTCTGTCATCCAGGTCCGTGGATGGGGTTTGATTTCCTGGGAAATGCAGGGGTTTGTTTCCTGGCAAGCAGGGTTGCTCAGGGCACGGCTGCCTGTGGCCATGGGAAGCCTCTGGCATTTGATGTTTGAAGGCTGTGTGGTCAGTGGGGAGAATTTTTGGATGGAGGTTCATCACAGCAGTGCTGCACGCTGCCCAGCGTGCTCTGGTTGTCATTACAGTGTTCCAGCTGTAGCTGCAAAAGCTGGGAATTCTCAAAAATGTGTGGGAACTGACTGGAAAATGCATCTGCTTTCTCATTGCTGTTCCCTTTCTCCTGGGCTCTACAAAACCTGAAAAGGGAAAAGGCCCTGGTGAGGATGGGTCTGTATTTATGTCACCTTTGGAACCTTTAGAAGGGTTTTTAGGATTTTTTTTTTCAGTTTTTAGGATGCTGCAGAGCTGACCTGCACAGGTGATATTCCCATCTCCATCAGTGTAGTTCCAAATCCAGCAAAAGATACAAGGTCAGGGTGTGGTACTCGTCAGGAGTGTGAACTGAATGGTTGTAATTGGTTTCCAGCTGTCTCACAGAGAACTCTGGGTTTGGTGGCAGACAAGAACTGGAAGGACAAAACCCTGTGAACTTTGGGAAAAATTACTTGGAAGATAAGCACAGAAAGTTTTGCACAAGACAGGTCCCTGGAAGAGGTGGTTTAGTAGATTTGGTCCAAATATTGTTATTTAGAACAGCACAACTCTGCACTGGTGCCAAGCTGATTTTGCTGCCCTGACTGGGCAGAACAGACATCAACAACTTCGAGGTAAACTATTAAAAAAGGGTAAAGCTCTTGTTCAGAACTTCCAAGTGCCAATGACTGTAATAAATGTTTCTGGTGCTGTGGCTGAGCTCTCCAAGGAGCCAGTGGAGCTCTGTGGTTGGTTCTCTCTGTGTCCCCTCTCCGTGCTCTTGTTCAAACTGCTCAGATTCTGTCCTTGTCCTTGGCAGGACTTTGGATTTTAACCAGGATGTTTAAGCTGCCCTAATTTTTAGTGCAGCTCAGACGTAGAATTGGATGTCAAGCAGCCTCAGGCCTGTGGGGGAAGGAGGGCAGTGGGAGTTTGAATCCCATTCTGAGCTGTCTGTGCTCCTCAAAAACCCCAAACCTTGAGTGTCTGCCTGTGTGTAACCCCCAGGATGGTTGGGAAATGTTGGGATCTGGACTTTTAACCCAAGGGCTAATTTGTTGTTACTTTGTTTAATTATTTGCTTTCAATAATGCATCTCTTTTGGTTTGAATTGAAGTAAATTATTTTGCTTCTTAAATAACTTTTTTAAAGAATAAACTTTGAATTCTTTGGTTGTTTTCTTTGGGTTCCGGGCAGGGGATCCACGAGTGGGTTACAGAAAGTTGATCACAGTGCCCTCTGCTTTGTTTGTGGGGTGGGATTTACTCCAGTTGTCACTTCTGTCATGGGGCATGGTCTGTTCTATCCCAGATGTGCCCCAGAGCATCAATGAGCAGTGAGAGTGGCCACAGACTGCTCCAGAGTCCAGTTTTAATGACTTCACCAACCTGTGCATCTTGCTACTGCTGAGTCTCTGTTTGCAGTGGGGTCCCTCATGCTGACTTATATAAAAAAATGGAGAGGGAAGCTCCCTCACTTGATATTCCAATGGCAAAACCAGCTATTAAGTTACTGCTGTGCCCAAATCATGCTCTGTTAGGCTTTTAAATTGCTTGATTCGGTCTTCTAAAATACTTCCCTGCTGGCTTTCCTCCTGCAAGAAGGCAAATTGGGCCAGACCACACAGTAAGTAAATGTGCTTCGAGTGTATTTCTCCTCAGACGTTGTGGAGAAGGCACAGAAGGCACCTGAAACCTGGGGTCCAACCCGGGTTTTGTGGCAGGAATTTAAGAACAGACCCCCAGGAACAGGGGCACGCAGCTCCTGCCACTGCAGCCCCAGCAGGCACCTCCTGTTCCCAGAGGATGCACACCCCGAGTTCGGGTGGGTGCTGAAAACCCAAGGGTTTCTTGGCTTGCTGGGAAAGGTTCCCTGCACTGTTTGCTCCCTGTAACAACCCGTTCCTCTAAACGAGCCCCTCCCGAGGAGCTGATTTTGGTCGTGCCCTGGAACAGAGGCTGATTCCAGCAGCCCTGGGGGATCTGTGCAGGGGATGACTGAGAGCAAGGTGGGGAGAGGAGAATTTGCTGAGGGTTTCCCCTGTGCTGGGCGAGTTGATCAAAGGCCCAGCACAGCCAGGAGTGCCCTGGTGAGATCCACGTTGTCCCTTGCCTGTTCATCCTCCCCCTCTTCAGGAGGAGGATTTAAACCATTTTCTAGCAAAACCTGCCCCGTGGCCTCTGTCTGGGCAGCTGCCCCTGTGCTGTGGGTGCAAGGCCAGGCAAGCTGGAGAAGATCCTGCCCGATAACCTAAGCTGCCAAATTCCTGGCACGTCCAACCATTTTCCCTTGGCTGGACCTGGGCGGAATGAGGGCAGCTCAGAGTAAAAGTGTGGGGGTTTAGAGGCACTCCAAAGCCTCTGGGTGTGAATCACTCGCTTTCCAGCTGAAAAAGAGTGGGAAGACAGGTTGGTTGTGTCAGTCCTTGAGTTTGCACAGGCCCTGGATCTAACTTTAGCACAGCGTGCCCAGGCTTTACTCAGATTTCCACCATGAGCCCACTCAGGCTGACCCTGTGATTAAAAAAGCTGAGGGATCAAGAGACGATCAAGATTCTTCTCTTGAGGAAGATGACCTCTGTACCCTAAAGGTTATTTTTGGTTTCAGATGTGAATCCCAAGATCTTGATGTATCCAGAAAGGTTAAAGGTGGATTTAGTCCTTGTGGGACAGCAAACAAGCAGGAGCCAGTTTTTATGGACCTTGAATGAAACAGTTGAACAAGGACGTGGTGTGGAGACTCTCAAACTCGGGGATGGGTGAGAACAAGAAGAATTCAGAACCTGAAGGTTTTATCAGGCTGAGAGGGAGACCAAAGCTGTTCCAGCATCCCAGCTTTGTCCTGGTGCTGCACCTCTGCAGGTTGGAGGAAGGGAAATTTATAAAGCAGGGGCAAAATTCCCTGAATTCTGGAGAATTTCTCAGTTGTCACTCAGCATGTTCTGAAGTTGTGCCCATCAAATAGTGGGCACATCTCTTCCAGAGAGTTTCTGGCTGCTCTGGAAATTCTCTCAGCTGGAGATGCTGCACCAGGTCTCAGCTCACCTCACTTCACTGGCTGTGCCACGAGATTCCCTATGGACAAAATCCATGGCTTGTTATTTCCAGCTCTGTATTTTATGCAGGTGACTCTCTCACCTGTTCCAGGATTCTTGGACAAGACCTTTCCATAGCTGTTCCTGCAAAATGGGGCACAGGAATCCCTTGGATGCCCATTTAAGTCCAAATAATGTTCTCTGTTCCAGGTGTTTTTTCTGTTCCCTTCAGTGCTATGACCAAAGCCACCCTTTAAACCAGAGCCAGACTGTGCCCAAATGCTTTGTCCTATTCCAGGGCAGTTTTTCAGCACCATCAAGAATCGAAGCACAAACAAACAAAGAAAGACTCTGTTTCACATCAAAATTATTTTATCCTCCTGACCCATTCAGCTCCACCACTTCCCACCAGGAATCTGAATCAGAAGCTCAGAGTTATCCTGGCAGCCCACAGGACACAACAAATCCTGGCCTTTTTCTCCACAAAGGAGGTGTTTTCCAGCTGCAGGTGAGATCTGAAGAAGGTTTGAGGACACCCTAAAGGAGAGTGCAGCCCTCAATGCCAGTATGCTGGGAACAACCCGCTTCAAATGAAGCCAGGAGGTGCCTCCCAACCTGAGAACTGCTCTGCCAGGCCCAAGCCACGTGTGCAGCTTAAGGCAGGAATTCCCTGACCCCCCTTGGGCCGGACTGAGAGCTGGGCTCTGTCAGACACACCTTGGTTACGGCTCACCACGTACAGGACTGATTATCAAACCAGCATTACGACACAAAGCTTGATAAAGGCAGTTCCTGAAAAGCTCAGGAACAAACTGTGACTCCCTGCACCTTCCCTTCATTTGTTGGATTCAGCTGGGAAGAAGTGAGCCCTGTTGGTAAAATCCAGGCTTTCAAACAGACCCCTCCCTCAGGAAAAATCTCTGCTCAGCTCAGGTGAGAGCACATGGTTTGTACCTATCCACAGCCCCTGTTCTGATTGGGAATTTCCTTTAAACCTTTGGTTCAGCACAGAAGGCATGAGGTTTAGTCTCTCTTAAAAGGACTGGCATCCACAGACCACATTAGAAAGGTGCAGCTGCCCCGGAAAGCAGAAGTCTGGCCAGACACGAGGTGACACTCCACAAAATGGAAAATGCAAGCCTGACTTAAAGAAGAAGATTAATTAAATTTGAGCCCTGATTCACCTGCTTCAGTGCAAGTGTTTGTGTGGCTGCACTTTAAATAGTCCCACAGTTGATCTCCACTCTCCTTTTAGAGTGGGAGAGTCTGATTACAGGGAAGGGAAAGCAGTAAAATTAGTGTTGGGCTGCTGGGCAGTCACTTGGCCCCTCGTGCTCGGGGACACTGAGGTGTTACTGAGGCTCTGCAAACACTGCTACGATGTCCCGGGTGAGAATTCCAGGTAGGTCTGACAGCCAAGTGTGAGCCAAGGAGCCACAGGGCAGGTTCCTAGCCCACAGCCTTGGAGATCTGGATGTGTGGTGTCCACGGGACCTCACTGGGGCCTTTGGTCATTTTTCTTCCTGCTTGGAGATGTTTTTGGATAGTGCAGCAAAGAAATTGTGTTGTTGTTTAAATCTTGCTCTGCTTGCACTGCAGGAAAGTATTGTCTCTCTTGCAGTAATGTGTCCTGTAATGGCACCACTGAATCCCTGTGGAAGGGGTCAGAGGGATTTCAGGAATCTCTGGTCAACCTGGTGAAGCTCAGAAGATGCTGAGCTGTGGGGAGCTGCAGCCCCGAGGGGATGGGAGCAGGAGGTGGGCAGCAGGAGCAGGGCCAGCCAGGCTCTGCAGGACAGTGCAGAGGGACATGTGACAGGTGACTGCAGAGCCCTGAGTGATAACAGCAGCAAACAGGCCTGATAGGAGCGTGTTTGGAATTGCAGGGCTGTGGTGTGAGAGACACTGTCCCAGCACACAAAGCTGGTGTTAAAGCCTGGCCCTGCACCATCAGCGGGAGGTTGTGAACCTTCCTGGGTGTAATTTTCATCCACTAAAGAGATGAAAGGTCAAACGAAGCATTTCTGGGATGATTAGCTGGCAAATGAATACATGGGGTCAGAATTCCGGAGCGTGTGTTCCGCAGGCTGGGCGTTGGGAAGCCAGCAGCTGGTGAGCTGTGATGCCAGAGCTCCAGCCCCAACTGCTGGGTCAGATGGAAAGGGCAGGGGTTGCACCCTCGGATGCTGCTGCTGCCGCCCTGTCTGACCAGCAGGGAGGATCTGGGGGCGTGCAGTGTCTCAGCTGTCTGATCCCGTTAGGAAATAGGGGAGATGTGACCACACGGGGATGGAACTCGCACCTCTGACCCGTCCTGAGGGCCACAAAGGAGGACGAGTCAAGGGCAAAAAATAGCAAAGCCTGGTGCTCAGAGCCTCTGGAATATCTGCTTGCCTGGTCAGCAGGAGGGGGCTGTGCTGCCCTCCCTGTGCTCCTGCAGGTGCAGGGAGAGACCTTCCAGGCCAGCTCAGTCGCAGCACAGGACTGGTACCCGTCAGTCTCTGGTGGAGTGAGGTGATCTGGGTTCTAGAAAACGCTTCCCCTCGGGCACTGCAGGGAAAGCAGGGACTGTGTCAGGCAGAAGCTGTGCCACAGCCCAGGGTGGGATGTAGCTGCAGTGGGGTTTGGTTCCACGCTGAGGCACCACCGAGGCTCTGTCGTGGAACAGGCAACGCAGAACTTCCATCTCTGCATTCCTCAAAGTGACCGCTTCTGCTCTGCCTTTCTTATTTTTCTTCCAGTACCTAAAGGGGCTACAAGAAGGCTGGAGGGATTTCTCACAAGGGCCGGGAATGACAGGACAAGGGGGAATGGTTTTAAGCCAAAGGAGGATGGGTTTAGATGGGATATTGGGAAGGAATTCCTCCCTGTGAGGGTGGGGAGGCCCTGGCACAGGGTGCCCAGAGCAGCTATGGCTGCCCCTGGATCCCTGGAAGTGCCCAAGGCCAGGCTGGATGGGGCTTGGAGCAGCCTGGGATAGTGGAAGGTGTCCCTGCCCATCAGGTGAGCTTTAAGGTCCCTTCCAACCCCAACCATTCTGGGATTCTATGATTCTTCTCTAAGTGGAAGGCGTACAAGGCTTTGGCTAAACTTGTACTTTGCTAATCCCTTTTTAATGACTGATGAGATGATAAGGCAAAAAGGCTCAGATTTTGAGGGGCTGATCACAACAACTTTTATTTTGTCTCTGTTTTATCTCAAACAGCAGAACACAAACGTGAGTATTGCTGGGTTTCTCTATGCTCTGCTGTGCTACTGCCTGGACATGATCACTGGAACCAAGCAGCAGTTACATGATCATGGTGATCCTTCAGCAGCTGGAGGAATGCTATTTCCTGGCAGTGCCAGCTCTGCCCCTCGGTGTTACACGGAATGGTCCCACCTTTAACAAATATGCAATTTGTTAAATACTGTCCTGGCACCCTGAGTGCTGGTGAGAACCGTCTGTCCGTTCTGCTTTGCTCCTCAGCTGTGACCATGTCCTGTGTGACACTTGATGGTGAGGTCCATCCTTGGGCACTGATCCTCGCCCTGCTTCATGTCGAGCTACCAAAACCTGCTCTCAGTGCCCCTGTGCTGCCATGCAAACATCTGCTTCTGGGAGATGCTGCCAGCAGAACCCTAGGGTTCTTGTTTTATGGTGTTTTGTTGGCAGTGGAAGGGCTTTTAACCTTCCTTGTCCTCCCCCATGAAGCTCCAGCCAGCCCTGTGTCAGTGGTGACTCTGGCACCTTTGCAGCACGATGCACGTGGTGGGCTGGGAGTGCCCAGCTGGGGCTCCCCAGCTGCACTGGGATGGTGGGAGCTGAGTGCTTGGGCTGCCAGCTCTGCCCCCTCCATCCACACCTCTGTCTTCCCCCTGACTGCTGCAGCAAGTGGATTTCGGGCTCCCTGGAGCTGTAAGGGCTCTGCCAGTTTTCCCCTCTTCCACCCAGTGCATGCTCCCATAACTGCCCTTCCCAAGGACCTGCTTCTCTCTGGGCCTTTTGGCAGCACTCTTGGAATGTATTTACTTTTCCTGCTGTACTGGGGGTATCAAGGGATGTCTCCAGCCCACCAGGTGTGGCCCGGCCTTGCTGCAAATTTGGGAGGTGGCTCAGAGTCTTCTCTGGGGTGTGAGAGCCATGAGGAAACGGCAGCTGAGCACGGAGCTGCCTGCAAGGGGCACCTGCCTGTTCCAGTGGCTGGGAATCACCTCCCTGTGACACTGAACTCCTGCTCCTTGCAGAGATGGACGAGTCCCTGCGCTCCTTCGCCGAGAAGGTCTTTGCCTCCGAGGTGAAGGATGAGGAGGTCAGGGGAGAAATCTCTCCTTTTGATGTGGAAGAGATCTGCCCCATCTCCCACCAGGAAATGAAAATGCACATGATGCTCCAGGAGACCAGTGCCACGGCGGAAAAACGGTGAGTTCCTGGGAGCCTGGGCAAGGAGAGGAGCACAGCCTGCAGCCCCTGGCCAGAGCAAACAGGGGGGATAGAAATCAAGGCCCTTGGGCACAGCTCACCACACCTATGGCATAAATCCTGGATAATCCCAGGGCATCTGTCAGGTACTCCAAGATTTCCTCTCCAACTGTTCCCACTGTCAGAAGCAAAGACACCCTTGGCCTGTTCCCTGGGTGTCAGCACAGCAGTGGCCACAGAGCTGCTGGGGAGGAAGACCTGGGGACTCTAAAAAGATGCAAATTTCAAAGCCTGTGGCTATTTTGTGTGCTGTGGCCTGTGCTTCTGGCAGCATCTGTTTAAGGTGCTCAGAAATTACCAGTGAGCTGATTCGTGCTGTGCTCAGGAATCACCAGTGAGTTGATTGGTGCTGTGCACAGCTGGAACATGGCTGTGGGAAGTCCCTGGCCCTGCACCTGTGTGTGACCATGGACTGGGGCTGTTTGCCTGAGCCTTTCCTCCGGAGCAGGAAGAAGCTGATCCGCATGAAGACGATTGCGCTGGCAGTGCCCGTGGCTCCCAGGCCTGTGCCCAGCCAGGCTGTCACTGATGAGGCCAACTCCACCTGCCCCCAGGACCAGACTGTGCCCGACTTCCAGCGGGTGCAGATCACTGGGGATTATGCCTCTGGGGTAGGTACTTCCATGGCTGTACCCTTCCCATGCTGGTCACCCCCGCTGGTCTCTGCCTGTCCCTCAGCAGTGCCCAGTGACACAGGAGTCTGTATCAGCTGCAGTGGGGAGGGTGTCTCACAGCCCAGTCTGTGCCTCACAAGCACCTGGGGGTGCCCTGCTGCACCGCCAGAGGATCCAGAGCTGAATTCCTTAGTTTCCCATGGGATTCTCCAGGGTGGGCCTGGCAGGGAGGGCTGTGCTCCCTCTGTCACATCCTCTCTGCCTGCTCACAGCTCTATCTGAGGTCTGTGCACATCCCAGAATCCCAGAACGGCTGAGGGAGGTCATCAAGCCCCTGGCACAGGCAGTGTCACCTACAGCCCTTTGACCAGGACTGTTATCACATCTTGTGCTAATCCTGCCTCCTTCTCCTCCTCAGCTTCCTATTACATTTGTGCTGCTTCTAAGAACCTGCTGGGGGTTGCTCAGCCTGGAGCTGCATAGCAGAGGGGATCTGGAAATCCCTCCCTGCTCAGGCACTCAGCATGTTCCCCCTGCCATGACTGTCCTAGCTGGGAGTGCTGGTTTCCCAGCCTACTCCACTCCAGTCTCTTCTGACTGCCCAAAACACTTGTCTGTGCAGTAAATCAAAAATCCTTGACACACCGGGTCAGTGCATGTTGTTGTTCCTGCTTCAGTTTCAGCCTGGGCTCCAAAAATAGCTTTAATGTTTTGCTTAGGCCTAGCTTCCATTTCAGGGCCAATTACTGATTGCAGTGAGGAATTTAAGAGGGGGTGACATCAGAATTCATGGTTCTGGCACCAGGAACTTCCCTTTGCTATGCCTGGGTCTCTGCCCATCATCCCTTCCTTGCCCTGCTCAGGCAGAGCAGTGGCACATTGATATGATATGATTTGATATGTCATACGATGAGATATATACAATATGATATGATATGATCACATATGGTATGATCATATATCATATCATATCATATCACATCATATAGCATAGCATATCATATCATATCATATCATATCATATGACAAGAAAGTTGGAAAGGGACTTTTTACAAGAGTATGTAGTGACAGGACAAGGGGGAATGGCTTCCCACTAGCAGAGAGCAAGGTTAGATTGGAATTCTTCCCTGTGAGGGTGGGGAGGCCCTGGCAGCTGTGGCTGCCCTATCCCTGGAAGTATCCAAGGCCAGGTTGGACAGAACTTGGAGCAACCTGGGATGGTGGAAAGTGTCCCTGCCCATGGCAGGGGCTGGAACAAGATGAGATTTAGGATCCCTTCCAGCCCAAACCATTTTTTGACATTTATCTTGCCTTGACCAAAACCTCCCTCCCCCTGGGTTCACCAGGGTGTCTCTTGGACACCCGTGTCCCAGCTGTGTGGCTGCCTTCAGCAGTGACTCTCTGGCAGGTGACAGTGGAAGATTTTGAAGTGGTGTGCCGAGGCCTGTACCGGGCGCTGTGCATCCGTGAGAAGCACATGCAGCAGTCGCTGCAGAGGTTCCCCAAGACGCCCTCGCAGTACCTGCGCACCATCGAGGGCGAGCCCTGGAAACCGAGTGACATCGGCCCAGGTACCTCCAGAGGGGCTTCCTCTGGCTTCAGCATGGGGCAGGGCTCAGGAAAGGGCTGTGGAAGGCGCTTGCCCAGGCCTCTCCTTGGTGTCACAGTGGTTGGCTGTCCCTGCCCGCTGCACGGGGTGGGGGAGCAAGGCAGGCCTGGGAGGTTTGGGCTGGCAGCCTTATGGAATTCTCCTTTTGGTGCAGTGTTCACCCCACCAGTGAAGGATGGACAGGATCCCTTTGACACTGGGAGTCTCCCCGAGGACCTGGGATACCACGTGCAGATGAAGGATGGGGTAGTTTATGTCTATGCAGACAAGGCAGCAGCTGAGAGAAATGAGCCAAAGGACCTGCCCTACCCCAGCCTTGAGCACTTCATTGATGACATGAACTTCCTCCTGGTCCTGATTGCAAAGGGGCCTGTGTAAGTGCACAACCCACCAGGTCCTGCCTCAATGGGCAGAGGGAGGTCAGGGCAGCCCCCTCCCCTTCCTGGGAAGAGGGAGGAGACACACGTGGCTGCCCAAGTGTCCTCGGCCCTTGTCAGCCCTCTTGACTTGGGTCTTAAGCAAAGCAGCACTCAGGGATTGGAGACAGGACCTGCAGGTAGGCTCCCAGCTGGCCAGAGCTCTGTAATAGAGCCACGGGAGGCACCTTAGGGAAGCAGGGCTGGCCAGCATGAGCTCCTCCATCCCAGGTGGAATCTGTGTCCCCATGCCAAGGGGTGAGGAGCTCAGTGACTGTTCTGCCCTTTGCTCTCACCAGGAAGACCTACAGTCACCGGCGCCTCAAGTTCCTCTCGTCCAAGTTCCAAGTGCACGAAATGCTCAATGAGATGGAGGAGATGAAGGAGCTGAAGAACAATCCCCACCGGGACTTCTACAACTGCAGGAAGGTAAAGGGCAAGGCTTAGAGCCCCAGGGACCCTGGAGAGGAGCTGTCATGATGCCTGCCCCTCCCTGGGATGTTAGAGTCCCTGTCTGTAGCAGCAGCACCGTTCCTGTGAATGGGAATGTGCTGCCTGCAATGCTCTTGGCAAAGCTGTGCCCTCTGGCCGTGTTCACCTGCTGGGCTGAGCCCTGCTCCCCACACAACATGCTCATCTGAGGGGTTTGTGTAGCTCCCTGGGATGGTCCCCAAGCATCGCAGCTTGAAGCTGTCCCTCTGTTGTCCCAGGTGGACACACACATCCACGCTGCAGCCTGCATGAACCAGAAGCACCTCCTGCGTTTCATCAAGAAATCCTACCGTGTGGATGCTGACCGCGTGGTCTACGATGCCAAGGGCACACAGCTCACCCTGAAACAGCTTTTCCAGCAGCTCAATCTGCACCCCTACGACCTGACAGTGGATTCCCTGGATGTCCATGCTGTAAGTGGTAGGACATTCACAGTCAGATCACTGCTGGGCCACTCTCACCCCCATGGCTTTTCCCTGTCCCTGCCCGCTGCACATGTTGTGTGCACTAACATTTGTGTTAGGGTGCAGCAGCTCCTGGTTTTCCCATTTGGGGTGGTTTGGCTCAGTCCCTGCTCCCTGCCAAGCTGGGAGGGCAGTGTTTGAGCCTGATCTCCCCGCTCCAGGGCCGGCAGACATTCCAGCGCTTTGACAAGTTCAATGACAAGTACAACCCCGTGGGGGCCAGTGAGCTGCGGGACCTCTACCTGAAGACGGAGAATGCCATCAACGGCGAGTATTTTGCTACCATCATCAAGGTACAGAGGGAGGGGAGAACAGGATGAAGCTGTGGTGCTGTTGTGGCTTCCCTTGCCATGGTGTGCTCTGGTTTGCAGGAGGTTGGCTCTGACCTGGAGGATGCCAAGTACCAGCACACGGAGCCCCGGCTCTCGATCTACGGGCGGTCGCCTGAGGAGTGGGCCAAGCTGGCCAAGTGGTTCAACACCCACCGGGTGTATTCCCCCAACATGAAGTGGATGATCCAAGTGCCCAGGATTTAGTATGTGCTGTGGGGCTGAGAGAGCACCGTACCTTACAGATCCGTCATCCCTGACAGGGGTTGGGGACAGCAGGCCGTGTTGTCCCTCTGGTACCGACTAATCCCTGTCTCTGTTCACAGTGATGTGTTCAGGTCTAAGAATTTCCTCCCCCACTTTGGGAAGATGCTGGAAAATATCTTTGTTCCTGTGTTTGAGGCAACTGTCAATCCCCAAGCCCACAAAGAGATTAGTGTCTTTCTACGCCACGTGAGTGTCACCTGGGGTTGTTGCCAGGTGTGGGGAGAACTCACATGCCTGCTTGTGTATAAGAAATGGGGTATTGGCCCTGACAGGGAAAATGGCATCAGTGGGCTCGTGGTCCTTCTGCCACGTTCTGGGAAAGGCCAGAAGTGCGGGGGGGTCAGACTCCCTGGGCTGGCTGCTGTGGGGGCTGAGAATTGCTGCCCACTCACCTCCTGGGGAAGGTGTGAGCTTTATTCCCAGTCCTGGACAGTGCCTGGGGGGTTGTGAGGAGCGACGTCTGCAGGACTGATCCTGCCCTTGGGGGGCACAGGGGCACAGCCGAGCTCTGGTGAGCTGTGGTGGGGCAGAGCGAGCCTACCTGGGCATGACGAGGTGGGGAGTCTGAGATGCACCTTTTTTGTTCCTTTGCCAAGCAGATCACGGGCTTTGACAGCGTGGATGATGAATCCAAGCACAGTGGACATATGTTCAGCACTAAAAGCCCAAAGCCAGAGGAGTGGACTTCTCAGAAGAATCCATCCTACACCTACTACATCTACTACATGTATGCCAACATCCTGGTGCTGAACAACCTGCGCAGGTGAGGCCTGGGATCTGCCAAGGAGCTGCCTTGTGACTTGCCTCAGTTCTCTGACTGCTGGTGTGGAAGAAGTGGGGCTCTCCTCGCTCTGTGTTTGGAGCATCATGTCCCAGAGCAATCCAAACACTCCTCGGTAGGAAGTGTGAAGGCCGGGGTGAAAGCTTAGGGATTGCAGAGATGCATCTATTGCATGCACAGAGGAGAAAAGAGAAGGAGCAATGGGCTCCTAGGTTGAGCTGGATTCTTGGGGACTCATGGTAGGGGCAGAGCTGGGCCTGAAGTCAGGTCCAACCACCCAACCCTGCTGTTTGCCTGCTCTGAGTGCTCCTTCCCTGTGCCCAGGCAGCGTGGGATGAACACGTTCCTGTTCCGCCCGCACTGCGGCGAGGCCGGGGCCATCACACACCTGCTGGCAGCCTTCATGACAGCAGATAACATCTCCCACGGGCTCAACCTCAAGAAGGTATGTGGAGCAGGCTGCCAGGAGCAGCCCAGGCACAGCAGAGCAGAAGTGCTCACAGCTGCCTCCATGTAGCTGGCAGTGTCTCTGTTTCACACTGACACAGCCTGGCTTCAGGTAGATGTTAAATGGTTCTCTGGGTTTCTCCAGGCATATTTGGGGGTGTGGCTGAGAAATGTATTAGATTTTGGGGGGCTTTAGCCTCACAGACCCATCATAGAATATGTTTGTTATCACTGGAGCCAGCTGAGTTCTGATATCATGCAGCTCCTTGGCCTCTTGTGTTCCTTGGCCTGAAGTACTGATTGCTGGTTTGCCCATCTCTTGCCTTGCACACAATTCCCTGGCTGGGGCCTGGCCTGATCTGAGGAGTGACCCTGGTGAGGTGGAAGGTGCAGCAGCTTTATCCCTAATGTGGTATCTCTGCTTGTCTTTGCAGAGCCCAGTGCTGCAGTATCTGTACTTCCTCGCCCAAATTCCCATTGCCATGTCCCCACTCAGCAACAACAGCCTCTTCCTGGAGTACGCCAAGAACCCCTTGCTTGACTTCCACCAGAAAGGGCTCGTGGTGTCCCTTTCTACAGATGACCCCATGCAGTTTCACTACACCAAGGTACAGTGTGAGCATTGGGGCTGGGACTGTGGGGTTGACATTGTGTGGTCCTCAGTTTTTTGGAAGCCAGTGGCACTTGCAGAGGGTCCAGCTTATGCTGGGCCATCTCCCCCTCCACCAGCAGAGGTTCAGGCGGGCTATCAGAAAAAATTTCTTCACTGAAACAGGGGTCAAGCATCAGAACAGGCTGCGCACGGCAGCGGTGCCTGGAAGTTTTTAAAAAATGAGAACATGTGGCACTTTGTCATGGTTTAGTGGGCATGGGGGTGTTGATGGAAGGTTGGACTTATCTTGGAGAACTTTTCCAGCCCTAATGATTCAGTGGTTCTGTGAGCTCTGGGACAGACTCTGCAGAGGGCTGTGCTGGCAGAGGCTGCTGACCCTAACTCTGTGCTGCAGGAGCCCCTGATGGAGGAGTACGCCATCGCCGCCCAGGTGTTCAAGCTCAGCACCTGTGACATGTGTGAGATCGCCAGGAACAGCGTCCTGCAGTGCGGCCTGTCCCACGAGGTGGGTGTCCTGTCCCACGAGATGGGTGTCCTGCAGTGTCTCATATCCCATGAGGTGTGTCCTGTTCCATGAAGTGGTGCCCTGTAGTATGTCCTGTCCCATGAGGTGTGTCCTGTGCCACAACAGGTGTGTGTTCTGCGGTGTGGCCTGTCCCGGAGGGGTGTCCTGCAGTGTGTCCTGTCCCACGATTTGTGCGTCCTTCTGGGGTGCTCCTGCTGACGGCCTGAGAATGGCGACCAGTTCCGCCCATGGGCTTAGGGCTTCCCTCGGGCGCTGCCAGCGGGGCTTCCGAGGTCGGTACCGCTGTCTTTGCTTCTGGCAGGAGAAAGTGAAGTTCCTGGGTAAAAACTACCGGGAAGACGGGCCCGAAGGCAACGACATCCGGAAGACCAACGTGGCCCAGATCCGCGTGGCCTATCGCTATGAGACCTGGTGCTACGAGCTCAACCTCATCGCCGAGGGGCTGAAGAACGAATAGACGGGGCCGGACCGCGGGGCCGAGGCGAGCGCCGGGGCCCTGCCGGACTGTGAGGGGGCCGGGGCCGGGCCCGGGCCCGTGCCCGTGCCCGTGCCGGACTCTGAAGGCGCCGGGGCCGCGCCGGACTCTGAGGGCCCCGGGGCAGCGCAGTAAAACCCAGTCCGTGAAGCGGCTCCGAGCGGTCTGAGGGGGAGGGGGCGGGACCGTCCCCTGAGTGACAGCCGTGCCAACCAATGGGCGGTGGCTCTGTGACCCTGGGGCGGGGCGAGGGCGGGATCTCAGCCTGAGTGACGGCCACATCAGCCAATAGACGGCGGCTCCGTGAGCGCCGGGAGCGTCCTGCGGGAGCGGGCCGATACCGCGGAGAGAGGGGACGGGGCGCGGAGGGGGCGTGGCCGCTCCTGAGTGACGGCCACGTCAACCAACGGGAAACGGTTTCACGCGCTCTGGGGCGGGGCTGAGGCGGGATCGCGGTTTGAGTGATGGCTAGGCCAGCCAATGGGAGGGNGGGGGGGCGGACGGGCGGGCGGATGGCCCGGGGGTTTGGGGCTTCCCGCAGTCGCGGCCGGGCTCGGGGCTGTCGGCCCCGAGGGGTCCCCGTGTCCGGGCTGCGGGCAGGCGGGCAGCGGCCGGTGCAGCATCTTCCCCGTCTCTGACGGGCCGGAGGGAGCAGGTGCCCGCTCCAGCTGCCCTGGAGGACACCCAGCTCGCAAGGGGAGCCGGGGTTGTGGTGGGTTCATCTCCCCAGCTCGTCCAGATGCCTGCAGGGAGGGTGCCGGGCGGAGCCAGCCGGGGCTGTCCGGTGATGGGCACAGCCGGACACACGGGGAGGTCCGGGGACGGTTCTCCCGGTGAGGGCGATGGAGCGTGGGCTGCCCAGGGGTGCTGCAGAGTGTCCCCCCGCGGGGATATCCAAAAGTCATCCCGCGGTAGGTGCCCCTGCCTGAGCAGAGAAGGTCACACCTCCAGCGGGTCTCTCCCACCTCCACCACTCTGTGATTCTGTACAGAGTTTCTTCAGGGCAAATGACGCCCTGCTGGCTTGTGCTGGTTTAGGTCTCACTGGGTATTTGTGCTTTGTCGCACTGAGGTGCTTGGGGCTGAGTGGTTACAGAGCTCCTTGGGCACGCTGGACCAGTCTCCCTTTGCCTCCCCCAGTTCACTGCATACACAGACCTCTCTGTTCCTGTGGCCGTGGCTGAACGCGGCCTGGCTGGGACAGAGCCCAGGCAGTGGTGGAGCAATTCCTCCTGTCAGCTGGGACTGGCATCAGCGAGTGATGAAAGGAAAGTAGAAGAGCAGTTGCAGGAGAACCAGCCCCTGGAAGTGTGTGTTTGGACAGTGGTGGCTGGAGGATCTGACCTGGATATGACCTGGATCTGACCTTGAGTCCTACTGCTGTCCGCTGCTGCTTGGCAAAAATTTTATCTCAGTCTTCCAGTTGTAATAGTATAATATAACATGGATATGACTCAGTGTGCAGGTCTGGAACACATTATCTGGATGATGTCTGAGAGGTTTTCTGGTGCTGCCTTGGTCTGCACCCTTTGAACCTCCTGGGACAGCTGCCTCGCTGCTGCTGAGACTTTCCCTAAGGAATGAGTGGTTGGTTGTGGCCCCACGCAGCCTGTCTGGGGTGGCCCATGTAAAGCCACACAGTGACTTTCCTTTGGAATCTCACCTCTGATGGTGGCACCAAGGAATTGCTCCAGGATAAGTCGTGTTTGATTTTTAACTCCATGCCCAGCTTGTGTCTCGGTTCTTGTGTGCAGCTGCAGCATTCCTGGGGCTGGCAGCCAGCCCGGGGTGTAGGGGCTGAGTCAACTGCTGTTGCCAGTATTGCTACCCTGGGCATTCAGATACTGTGAGTCAGGTTAAAAACCCACGACTTTAAAAATAGTACATTGTGGGTTCTGTCTATGTGCCCTCTAGAAGCCTTCAAGGCTTACATGTTGGAAGTGTTCTGATTTGGGTTTTTTAATATCTTGAGGAAAAACTTGTTTTCAAGAAGTTGAATTCATCACTTTAGAAGAAGTGATGGACAAAAGTCCTAGGACCCATGGCAGAGGCCAGACTTAACCTCCTTTTGCTGTGTAATTGGGATTAGCAGCACATTTTCTGTGTCTAGGGGCTGTGGCCATGGATCTAATGAGGCAGAGCTGTTCCTCAGCAGGAGATGCAGCAGCATGGAAGGAGTTAATACCTCGTGGTTAGAGTAGCTTTGTATCGAGATGGAAATGACTAAGCACACTGCATTCCTGAAGAGTTACTTATTTTGATATAAAATCTGCTTGTTTGGTACTGCCTATGTCTTTGAGGCATCAGCATGGCAGAGTTGTTCAGAGGAGCTTCAGGACTGTTACAGAGAGGAGCAGAATGGGAGTAGCTGTGAGCTCTGGAAGAGGTCCTTTCCCTCCAGGAAGGAGCTGCCAGCTTCCCTAGGCTGCAGAAGACCAGAAACTGCTTTTTATTTGGCTACTAACACAGGAGGCTTGGCGACGAGGACGCTGGGGTGGTTTAGGACTGCACAGCTTTCATAAAAGGACTGAGATTGCCTCAGAGCTGCACGGGCTGGTCCAGGCGGTGTTTGTGTTCCCAGGAGCAGGACAAGGTAAGGTGCTGTGCCAGTGCCTCTGTTCTCACTGTGCAGGGTGCTCAGGGGGCTGGGGCGGTGGTGGAGGGGCTTGACCTCAGCACTAGACAGGGATTTATTCTGGAACAGCACTGGCAGCTTTCTCTCCTTGAGGATGTGGTTTCAGGAAACGGAATTGTCTTGAGGCTTTGCGTGGAAAATGTGTAGCGTGCTCTCTGGCTTTCAGGGCTGGAAAAAGAGTCAGGGCTACCTGTCATGTGCTGTGAACGTGCTGTATTCTTCTGCTTTGGGAGCTTTCAAACAGCGTGGGTCAGAGGCAGTCTTTTGGCAGAAATGTGTGACGTTTTGCCTAGAAATTATGTAATTTCCCTCCAAACTGCTGCTTATGGCGAAAAAATTCAGTATTCTTGACTACACTGATCTCCTCTAAGTCCTAATGCAGTAAGGATGATAAATTTGGCTTCTCTGGAAATCCAGGGAAGCACACTGAAGGAGTTCGGAAGGGGAGGTAAGGATGGAAGCAGTCACAAGTCTGCTTATTCTGTGACAGGAATGATTTGTGTGGTGCTTGATACAAGTGCTGGCTGCCCGACCCAGGTGGTCTCTGCCAGCTCTGTGTCCCTGAACTGTGTTTTAGCCTGTCCTGGACTGCATTTAAGGGTTACTTAACTTGGATCACACCACCCCAGTGTGCTCTTTCTTCACCAAAGATCAGTCTCTACTCTTGCCTGGGCTCACGTGATGAGCTGAGATGAAACGCCTGGTTCTTGATAGCAAGCCTGGGCAGGTGAAAAGCTGCATTCCTCTGCTCCTTGGATGGATATTTTGGAAGAGACAGTCCAGGCAGCAGCACTGAGCAGGGGAGAAACTTAAAGCTTGTGCTCGACTGTCTGTGGATCCCATCCCTGGAAGTGCCCAAGGCCAGGCTGGACAGGGCTTGGAGCCACCTGGGATAGTAGAAGGTGTCCCTGCCCATGGCAGGGGTGGGATGAGAAGAGCTTTAAGGTCCCTTCCAACCCAACCCATTCTGGGGTTCCACGTGCTGGCCAAGGCTGAGCTTCTCCGTGTTTCTCAGCTCCCAGCTGTGCCTTACCATGTGGGCATGGACGTGGGCAGTGGGAGAGGGCATTAGGCCTTGACTTGGGCCATGGCTTGATATGAGGAAGCAGAAATGGGTCTGTGTGGCTGAGGAAGCTGCAGCACAGGCAGTTTTTGTTGCAGCCTTCCCAGCGTGAGCCGTGGCAGGAAGGATGTGGGGCGGGCTGGCAGCCAGCAGAGCTGCCCAGCTTGGGCCCAGCAGGGATGGACCCACCTGGAAAGCTGTGCAGGGCTGCTCGGCCTCCTCTGTGCAGTGATTTGTCCTCATGGGTGTTGGATGTCAGGAAAATGTTCTTCCCCCAGAGGGTAGTGGGGCACTGAACAGGCTCCCCGGGGAATGGTCACAGCCCCAAGGCTGCCAGAGCTGCAGGACTGTCCTGTGCAGGGCCAGGAGTTGGACTGGATGACCCTTGTGGGTCCCTTCCAAGCATGTTCTATGATCCTCTGCAGATGTTTTGCCAGGCTGCTCCCAGAGGAGCTCACAGCTGGAGAATTTGGAGGAGAAAGCAGCCAGAGCTGTTGGGAATCAAAGCAGCTGTGGGCTGCTGTGGGCATGGGCTGCTCGTGCTCCATGTGTGCCTGTGCTGGACCTGTTCAGTGCTGTGGGTAAACCCTTGCTCTGCACCGCGGAGTCCTTTGGGTTCCTCTCCCTGTGCCAGTCCTGCAGTCCTGTGTTTGGAGACCTGGCAGGCACTGGAGGAGCCTGGTGTAAAGCTGGAGTGCTGAGGAGGCTGTTTGAGCCCTGTCCTCACCTGGCTGTGCCCAGCAGAGCCCATCCTTTGCCAGCCGACTCCGTGGCAGTGTCCTGGAGCTGGTGCAGTGGCACTGCAGGGGGAAAGCTGCTTTCCTGCCTGCTAATCGGGGCTCTGCAGACACGGGTTGAGGAAGGATGGCTCTGCCCTGGCTCAGGATGTTTTGGCAACAATGCCTATTTATAGGAGAGGGCAGGGGCCCCTCGCTGGTGCGGGAGGAGGGTCTCCAGCAGCTGTGGAAGCACTGAGGACAGGCTGGAATGCTGATGAGGGACAGAAGGCTGATGATGGAGCAAATATCCCCAGCTCGGTGCTTACCCAGATTGTCCAAGTTTACCCCGTTCACTGCTGAGTGGGAGAGTTCCCAGCAGCTGTCTGGGACAGTGGGCTGGGCAATTCCAGCCTGCAGGAGCCCACTCTGTGGAGACAGGGAGCTGCTTCCCACAGCAGCAGTGCTGCTCTGGCCGAGGGGGAGAGTGCAGCACAGAGCCAAGGCTTGGTGCCATGTGTGCCCAAACCCACCCTGAGCTGCCCGGGAGCCCTGGGATGTCCTTGGCCAGTGAGCTTTCTCACTAATGCTATCAATTAGATCTGCCAAGGCCGGTGCTTTGCTTTTAATTGCACCACAGATGCCTCTGCCAAGCAGATCAGCAGCTCCAGGGGTAGCCCCGAGCCCTGGAATTTGAGCTGTGGTACCAGCAGTGGGCAGGGTGCGGGTCTGCTCTGGTGGGGGCTCTCCACACCCAGCCTGGAGAGTGGGGCATGACCCCTTGCCAGGCAGGTTTGAGCTCTCCTGTCTCCCAGCTTGGTCTGCTGCCCATCCCTGGCTCTGCCCGCTCTGCCAGGCTGTGGTGACTCAGTGCTGGCCGGGTGTGGTGGCAGTGGCTGTGGAGCACACGTGCCCAGGGTGGCAGTGGGAGCTGCCTGGCTCTGTCAGCTGGAGCCTGAGCACGGGCTTGGTGTGGCTGTGGCCCCTGGTCCCACCTGGAGCAGGTCTGGCTGCTCTCTGCAGGGATCCTCTGCTTTTGTGCACGTGTGGAATGCTGCTGTTTCCCTGCCTTTTTGCAGGGGGACTTCTTGGTGCCAGGGGAACGTTACCAAAGCCAGCGTGGTCCCTGGCCTGAGCTGAGCACCTGTCTCCTAAGACAAATGGAGGCTGTTAAATACAGCTGGAGGGCTGGAACTTCTGAAATGGGATGATTGCCCAGAAAAAGGGAGGAACAGGGCTTGCTAGAGCCTATGGGCTGCTGTCTTCTGTCCAGGATGACTTTTCACCTGTGCTGGCATATGTGGGAATACTGGGGGTGCCTTGTGAGCTACAGGTAGAGCCCAAGGGCTGCAAGGCTGAGGATTCCACACATGAACTGTCTGTACTAAGCCCATGCTGGACCTGCAGGTGCTGGGTCTGTGCAGCCACCCCAGTCCTCCCTGGTGGTTTCACCTGCGTTCCTTGCTGGATTATCTGGAGGATGTGTGCTGTATCCCCTGGATTACAGGTGTGGGAAGTCTCAAAGAGCACAGCTCCTGTTCGTGCAGGCTCTGCTTGAGTAGGAGAAGCCAAAGTGTTTCTCTAGCATTCCTTCTCTGCTGATCTAAACACGGGCTGATTTTTCTCTTGAAGATGAGAACTCACCTGTTTCTTCTGCCTTTTGAGACTTCCCTGGCTGCAAGCCACAGGCTGGGCACCACTGCCCTCCAGTCTCTTGGATGGCAAATTCAGGTCAGATGTTGACAAATGGAACACCAGGCAGGTTTTCACTTGTGTTGTGGAGCAAGAGAGCCCTTCTGGGAGGAGGATGCACTGCCGGAGTCGGGCTCTTCCCCAGCCACCACAGCTCTCCTTGTCCTGTGTGAAGCAGCAGCTCCTCTCTGGAGAAGCTGATGTGGTTCCTCTTTTCTAGAGCTGCCCTGGTGTGCTGCTGTGTCTCTGCTGAGTGAGGGGGCTCAGGTGCTTCAGGGATTTGTCTCTACTGCCTGAGCCTATGTTGCCCTGGTTTTTGTAAGCCTTCTGTTTTTAACCTTGGAGTCAGATTCTTTCACATAGATTTATGTAAATAATAGCCAGTGTTTACTTAACAGTATTTTCTGTTTTTCATTCCTTTTGTGATATGAGAGCTTTAATAAGCACCTTTCTTCTCCAGTGGGATTGAGAAGGAAGTGACATGCTCTCCAATCCCTTGTGGAGCTGGGACGTGTATAAGAATGAAATAATGTAAACAATAAAGGCCATTATTCCTTCCTTTTCTGCTGAACCTGGCAGGTGTGAGAGCATCGTTATTGTGTCTCCACAGACACAAGCCTCAGGAGGAGCTGCACTCCTGCAGAAGGGCTGGCTGAGATCCACTCCACTGTGTTCCTCTGCCATTAAATAACTTCCTTGAGTTTGGATGCTTGGGATCCCTCAGGGTGCTTTGTGCCTGTTGTGTTTGTTTTTTAAGGCGGTGAAGCCTCAGCTCCCTTTTGCTCACCCTCCCAGATGTGAGCACAAACAGCCCCTGTGGGGACCGAGCTCTGGAAGCCTGTCCTGAGCACGTGGTTGATGTGATTTGGGGAGGAATGTTCTGCAGCCACTGCCAGGGAGCAGCTGGGAGTTCGGGGTGGGGAGCAGCGTGGCTGGGGTGCAGCTGATGGCTCTGGTTTGTGCCCACAGGTCAGAGCAGCCAGCCCGGACCCTCCCGCACCGCTGGGCACTTGGGAGTGTCGTGCCAGCTTTGATGAGTGCAGGACACGGGAGGACGCGGCCGGGGCTGGCCATGGGCTGTGTGTGAGCGCTCTGGCCCCTGCCATGCACCCCACGGGGGCTGGGGACAGCAGCTTCTCCCGCGCGGCCGTGCAGACCCTGTCCCGCAGCCACTGCCGCAACATCAAGCAGAAGATCTCGCAGTGGGAGGGCAGGACGCGGGGCTGCCCCAGCAAGGAGAAGCAGCAGCCCAAGGACTTTGGAGTCAAGTATGACCCCAGCTGCAATGCCCTGCCCAAAGTGAAGCCAGAATGCAGAGAGAATGGCAGAAAGGCCGGGTCCAAAGATCCAAAGAGCCTGGGGCTGGATTTCAGGGAAGATGCGCGGAGCTGCTGGCAGACTGGGGACTGTGCTGGCCCAGCTTCCCGAGCCAAGGAGAAAGGAGAGGGGCAAACAGGCTCCCAGGTGACACTGCCCCCAGGGAACTTCTATACCTCACAAGCTCTGTGGAGGAGAGCAGATCCCCTCCTGCCTGGCAGAGCCCCTCCTGTTCCCTTGGACCTGCAGAGGAAGCAAGGCAGCCCTGGCTCCACAGAAAGAGAACTGCAAATCAAAGGAGTGGACACTCTCTGCGGGGCAGAGAGGAGCTCGAGAAACATTTACTCTGAGGTTGAGGGGCAAGAGGAGGAGCCAGCTCCTGATCCTCCACCCAAACCCCGCAGGACTTTCCGCTACCTGGCAGAGAAGGGTGCTGGTGGTCGTAGAGATGCCAGTGCCACCAGGGAAGCTCCCCTGCAGAAGCAATGTGGAAGGGACCTGGTGTCATCCTCCAACAACCCCGAGAAGAAAGTAGCCAGCAGGAGGATCAGAGGGAGAGCCCAGAGGTACATAATGCATCTTTCCTGTCTGAAATATTTCTTTAAGCCACTTTCTAGATGGATTTAAGCAGCTTGCTTGGCATGATGTCCTTGTGGAGGTGCTGCTAGTGATGCCTCTTTTCATGGGGAAAGGATATTCCTGGGTGAAAGCATCGTGCTTTCGCTGCTGACAGTCTTGCAAAGAAGTCTGTGGGTTCCAAACAGATGTCATCCCACACCTTAGAACAGAGTGGAGTGACAATATGCTGGCCCCAGGAAGAGACCTGCCTGCTCCCTGCCTGTTGCTTGCCCTCAGCTGCAATTTGTGGATGGTGGAGTGGCTTTCTCTCGGGGCACTGTGGCTGCTGAGTGTTTGGCTTTCCTGGGAGAGGAGGATTCTCTTGCTGCTTAAGGCTGGAGGCTGTGGGTACTGCTGTTGCAGTAGGTTTGGCTGGTTTTCCCTCTTTCCCAAACCTTTCTGAGGTGGCTCGATGCAAACCCTGCTCACAGGTGAGCTGCCTGTGCTAGACTGGTGTGCACAGTAGCAGCAGAGATGTGGCTTGAGGTTCTGAAACCTTCCACTGTGGCAAAGTGTGCAGCAACAACCCAAATTTTATGATGATGATGGGCTAAATCCCTGCCAGCTCCATTGTGACCTCTGTGCCCTAACTTCAAAATAGTGGCCAGGTGGATGGAAATGCCAACCCACAAATGGGTGAACACCCAGAGCAGGAGTAGGAGAGGCCCAGTAAGAAGCAGTGCCCTGGTTCTGAGCTGCTGCAAGTCTGCAAAATGTGGTTTGGGTTCTTGCCTGTGCCAGGATGGGTCTGGCCGTGCCTGCTTGGAGTGTGCTTGGCCCTGGAGCCTCCAGCTCCCTTTTTAACTTAACAAATCTCCCAGAGTAAGTGACCAGGACTCGCTTGGTGTGCTGGCTTTGATTGGGATAATTTTCTTCTTGGCATCTTGTGTGGTGCTGTGTTTTGGGGTTGTGATGAAAATGTTGATAAGACAGCAGTGTGTGAGCTGTGCTCACGCAGAGCTGGGAGGGGACACAGCGGGGACAGCTGACCCCAGGGATGTTCCAGACCATGTGATGTTGTGCTCAGCAATAAACATTGGGGAAGAAGCAGGAAAGGGGGAACATTTGGAGTTTGTGTTCCCAAGCCACCGTTACACATGACGGAGCCCCTGGACATGGCTGAACACCTGCCTGCCGAGGGAAATAGGGAATGAATCCCTTGTTTTGCTTTTCTTGCCTGTGCAGCTTTTGCTTTACCTTCCTCACTGTCTTTATCTCCACCCATGCACGTGTTTTCTCTCTTTTACCCTCTGATTCCTTCCCCCATGCCCCAGGGCGGGAGAGAGGGGCTGAGCTGCTGCCTGGGGTTAGACCTCAACCCTTGGAAATGTGAGTTCAGAGTGGAGCATCGTGTGCTGGATGGTGCTGAGAGGGGCCACGCTGTGCGTGCACCCGAGGCAGCAGCTCAAGCAGGTGCCTTTAGGAGAAGTTACACTGGTTTTCCTCTAGGAAATCTTTTGAGTTTGAGGACATCCAGGGCTTCCGCAAGCGGCCGGCAGCCAGCAGCTCCCACAGACCTCGGGAAGAGACAAATGGCACTGCAGGATCCAGGCTGGTCTGCACACAGTCCGAGGACAACATCTACGAGGACATTATCTGTATGTGCCTGTGCTTCTGGGGGTGCCCTCACGGTGTTTGAGGGTGGCAGTTTTGGGGAGGGAGGAGTGAAGGTGAGGATGCATTGAGGCCCTTTCCAGCTCTAGGACTTTTAAGGTCTTCCCCATCTGGGGTTCTTTGTCGGTGTTGGTGACATCTGCACCATTTCAGATGTCGTGGGAGGTCACTGGAGTTGGCCTGTGCTGAACTGATTTCTTTATTAGCTCTTGGAATGCTTTGCTTGAGTGCTGCACAGGGATCAGCGTGAGCACTGCCAGATGAGCTGCTTTGCAATAGAGCTGCTTGCTCTGCAGGGGAAGAAGTGCTTTGTTCTGCTGAGTCCATGCACTGTTTGCCAGGTCGATGGCAGTGGGTTGGAAGGATGTGGTGGGAACCTCACCCAACTTTAAATAGGTCTCTCAGACCCTGTGAAAGCTTGGCAGGCAGCTGCACCCTCTCCCCACTTACACCCCTGGCAAAAATACAGGGCTTTATCTCCTTTCATAAATCCCCCATCCAATGCTTCTTCCAGGTCCTACAAAAGAAAATCCTTATGAAGATATCAGAGCACTGCCCTTGCCCCTGTGGAAGGTCCCATCAGTCTGGAAGCTGCCCCCTCCCCGGAGCATCAGCAGGGCTCCCAAGGTAGGGTGGGGGTTTAAAGGGTCGGGTGTTTGCAGAATCGTTCTCACAAGGGCCCTCGTTTGTGCTCACCCCCAGCCTCACATTCCACACTGCAAGTCATCGGTTTTCCTTATTTTTTTCTTGTTTGTTATTAATGTAAATAATATATAAGGTAAGTAGTGAACAGCCATGGCAGCTGATTAAGCTGCTAAGGAGCAAAAGAGCAGGAACAAGAGAGTGTTGGTGAGATGCTTGAGTGGGGGGGTGGGATGGAGAGCTTGGTGGAGCAGGTTCACCAGCTGTAATCTGACTCCTCTGCCTGTGACCTTGGACCAAAGCTGGATCTCACACTTATCTCTTCTGCTTCTGTTTTCTAGCCTCCCCCAAAACCTCCTTTCCTCAGTCGCAAGTCGCTGGAGCTGAAGCCCTCCCAGACGAGTTTCCAAGGGAAGATGGGGAAGGAGACCTCCCTGCCTGTCACTCTGTCTGACTGGAAGCTCTTCCGAGCAGTGGAGGCTGCGAGCAGGAGAAAGAACCTGCCCTGGGTGAGACTGAAGTGTGAAACTTCACTTCTTGCCTGGCATTTCAAGCTCTTGCTGCTTTGCAAGTGCTTTGTAAGTGGCCACAGAGCTGTGTCCTGGCAGGGGATTGCTGCTTGGCACTGCTGCTCCAGCCATTCCCTCTCCAAGTGGCAGGGCTGGTGTTTGGGGATCCGAGTGCCAGTTCTAGCTGGGACAGTGGTGTTTTTGTTGGCCAGAGTGCTCAGTGTTGGCCTGGAGGTCAGGGCTGTGTGTGAATACAAGCCCTTCCTCGTGCTTTGTCATCTAAGCCGTGTTCCCAGTGTCTCCATGGAGTGTGGTGGTGCTGGGTTTGTGCTCTTGGTGAGCTGCAGGGGCAGCTCTGTAACGCTGTGTGTGCCTGTCCCCTGTTCCCAGTGACTTCCCAGACTGGTCCTTGTGTTCCACTGCAGGCCCTGAGCTATGGAATGGCTGTGGGGCCCTCGGTTACTTGAAATGTTGGCTTGGAGTTGTGCACTGGCATCAGGAACAGCTGTTTCATAGTTTGAAGGTGAAGAGGAGTTCTCAGGGATAAGAGCATTTCACAGAGCCTTCAGAGAGTTGTCTCTCTTCCCTTCTGGCCTCTCCCTCCTGCCTGCCTGCAAAGACAATCATGCTGCTGGGGCCAGAGGGGTGAGGAAGGCTTTTAGTCCCCCTTCACACAGAGGGCTGTTCTGACTCCTTTGGTGCCTTGGGAACCTTTCCAGATCCTTGTGTTGGTTACCAGCTCACATCCCTCAGTGATAAAAGGCACCACGTGCTGTAGAAGGGCAGCTGCAGCTGCCACTGTGGTGGCACTTTGTGCATGGGACTCAAATTCCAGTTCTGGTAGTGGCAAGGACTTACTTTTGCTGTGGTAAAATCATTTCACTTCAGCAGACCTTTATTTCATCTGAAAATCACGTGTATTTGCTCAGATTGCACAAGACTGTGAGGCAGAGTTGGACAGCTGCAAAGGACTTTTCAAACCTTTAAAGTGCTTTGGAGTATCAAGTAACTCCTGTCTGTGTTTTTAAACAAACCCTGCGTCTGGAAAATCAGAAAGGAGATGGCAAGATTATAAAAATGCTGTGATGGAGAGTATCTTTCATTTGGAGAGGGAAAATAGAATGTTCTCCCAAAGCAAACCTATTCCAAAAATCTGGTAACAATTTACATGCAGGAAGAGCACTTTCCTCGTGAGGAACTGAGCCAAGATTGCTTGAGAGATTGAGAAGAGGACTGGGGTCTAAAAAGATAAAACTTTTTTGTTTAAGAAACACATGGCTGCCTTAAACACACCCAGGGTGGTGACTCAGCTGCACAAAAATCAGGACAGAAATGAAGATCTTCTAGGTGAGGCTGGATAAAAAGGGAAAGAAGGCAGATTTGGCAGGAGAAGCACTGCTCTCTGCTGTGGGGTGTTTGTTCCCTGCAGCCTCCTCGTGCTGGGAGAACTGGCTGAGGCAGAAAATGGGGAGAAATCGATTGGAAAAGGAGAGCCTAAGCCTGGTTTGCTAATCTGGGGATGAAACACTTGAGCTGAACAAACAGGTTCTCTTTAATATATTTCTTTTTACGCAGTATTTGTGATGACAAATGGCTGGGCCCCACCCTCCTGTGTTCAGTTTAATGAATTCTTGAGGCAGGAATGAACTTGACCTGCTCCCTGCATTTGGGGTAAATCCCTCTTCACAGGCCGCCTTTGATGTGGGAGTCAGGAGCCCCTGGGGCAGTGGCAGCCAGGGGAAGGCAGAGCAGGCTGGGACAGGGACACAGGAAGTGTCAGGATTTGGGTTTAAGGCTGCTGTGACCCGTGGAAGGAAGATGAACAGCATCAACTCGGGTTGTCAGAATGCTGACCCTCCTTTCATGCCTGTGGCTTAGGCTGCACTGGGCTGTGCTTTTTCCCAACTTTTTTCTTTCAGTGGGCCGGGTGTGTGGTCCTGCAGCACAGACCCTTTGTTCTGTCCCACTGTCTGTCTTCGTGTGTGCAAAATCACAGAATGGTTTGGGCGGAAAGGCCAAAATGAAATTAAATTCTGCCTCATTCCACCCCCTGCCGTGGGCAGGGACACCTTCCCCTCGACCAGGTTACTCCAGGTACATCATCCTTTGATTCCAGCAAACACCTGGGACAGGGCCTGTGCTTGGAGCAGCCTTGTTCTGTGCCTCCTTTGTGCTTTAGGAGACTTGAGCTGACATCCAACTACAGCAGCAAACTCAAAAACCAACCCAAAAACCAACCCCCAAGCTACAGTGAGAGAGCTCTGCTTTTTCTGAGCTTGGAAGGAGTTGGGATGCTGGAGACCATCTTCTGAATCCTCTGTGGGTTTGTGAGATGTTCTTGCAAGTGCCTTTGCATAGAAAATGGAGATCTGATGCCAGACGGTTTGTCACTTCTATTTGGGAAGGCAAGTGTGACAATTTCCAGAATGCCTGCACAGTCTGGTGTCAGCTTTGAGCTGTGCTGACAGTGATCCCTCCCTTGCAGCAGAAATCCGTGCTCATTCTTTATCCAGTGAGCTGGGCTAGAAGGACTCCAGCCTCTGAGCCAGGGTTCTTGCAGGATTTGGGCATTGTTTCCCAAATCCTGCATGGTGGCTGTTGGGCTGCCCTCCTGCTGGCACCTGGACCCTTCTCTGGACCCCCACATTAACCTCTGCTTCTGCTTTGCATTTCAGCTGGTGCTAAAAATACAGGACATCTTTGATTCCAAGCGTGGCAAGAAGAAGGTGAAGGTGCCCAGTCCTGCTGGGAGGGAAGCAGCTCCAGTGAAAGGTACTGGGGTCTCCAGCACCACTGTCTGTGCTCTGAACACCTCGAGGGGCACAATTCCTCTCCCCCCGGCCTGGCACCACCACCTTGTGCTGACACAACCGTGCAAACCCCAGACTTGTGGCTGGAATTGAGCTTTCAGCTCAAGGAACACTTGCCTAACCCAAAGTTACCACGGCCACCAGTGGGAGATTCTGAGCCTGGAGTGCTGGGCTACTGGTTAAAAGTGCTTTTTCAAAAAAGCAGATTGAAGCAAAAATTCCTCAGAAAACCACTTGGCACGAGAACTACCTCTAACTACTGCACTGATCGTGTGTGCCTTGTTCTGATTGTGCAGCCATAGCAGGGTCTTTATTTACAGTCTATTCTGTTCAGCAGCTCTGTTAAGTTTTACAGCAGCATCAAACAACCAGGTTGGTGTTCTTTGCCCGTGTTCAGCTGACCTGCAGGTCATTCACTGACAGCACTGGCTTGATACCAGCTCTGCTTTTTTGAAATTTGCTGTTGTAACACATTTCCCAGCTGCCCTTTGCTGGTGCTTTGGGCAGGATTGGTGGGCAGCCCCGAGGGATGCTGATCTGATGAGTCTCAGGTTGTCTCTCTTTCCCAACTTTGGGTGTTGCCCATCTTCCTTCTGCATGGCTAATAAGTGAAAACTATGTGTGTTTCAGGTGAAACCAGTGGGAATGAAAGCGATACGGAAAATCAGCCCAAAAGTGAGTGAATCACAGGGGCTGGTCCTGGCCCCACAGCCCTGCACCCTTGGCTGAGGCCCTGCTGGGATGAGTGCTCTGACGTGTGGGATCTGCTGAGACAGGGACAGGGAGCCTCTGAGAGGCCAAGTGGCCAAGTCTGGGAGCTGTTGCTGTGACAAACCAAGCTCTTTTTCTGCCACTTCCCCTGAGCCCTTGAGGTTTAATGCCATTAATCTGCCAGTCACCAGAAGCAGATTCATTTTTGGGTTGGTACCGTGGCTTGTGGGAGGTTGTTCCTGATCACCTTTGCTGCTGCTGCTTGAGGTTATTTCCCTCCTGATTCCTTCCCTTGGTTCTGTTTTATGGGATGCTGTGAAATGTCCTTTCCTCTGGGGAGAATTCACCTGGGTATTTGTCTGGTTCCAATGGCCTGAGTTTGGTCATAGACCCAAACTCCAGACTTGAAACACCTACTTGGTTTTAGCTGGTTTTAGCTTCCCTGTGAAGACAGATTAAACAGAAGGATCTGGCACAGGGTGCCCAGAGCAGCTGTGGCTGCCTCATCCCTGGAAGTGTCCAAGGCCAGGCTGGACGGGGCTTGCAGCAACCTGGGACAGTGGAAGATGTCCCTGCCCATGGCAGGGATGAGCTTTAAGGTCCCTCCCACCCAAACCATTCTGGGATTCTATGACTTATTTTAAGTGTTTCATTTCCTTGGAGGGAAACATTGAAAAGACTTTAACTTGGAATGAAAAGTGAAGTTCCATTTTTTTTAGTGTTAAGGAGAGTAGTGGAGAGTGAAGAATCTCAGCAGAAATAAAGTGATTGAGTCACTGCCTGATGGAAGAGTTGTTTGAAAGTGTCTAGAATGTGTCACGGTGCCTGGGCCGCAGGAATTCTGACATCAGGGTGCTGTGCCTGTGCTTGTGAGTCTGTGCTGCCTGTCAGGACAGCCCAGCCCGGGGGTTCCTTGGCCAGGGAGCTGCCTCTGCCTCTCCTGAGTGCCCGTGGTGTTTGGAGTGGCTCCCTGAGTCCTGGCAGCTCCCGACCTGGTGGAGCTGGGCTTCCCTCCCCGGCACCACGTTGTGTCACTGTGAGATGTGTGAAAGAACATCAGAGCAGCAGGAGAAATTTCAATTTCTCCACCTCCTGTTGGGGGAATGACAGAGCTGCTGCAAGGCCAGTGCTCTCTGTCTGAATCACAGAATCCTGGAATTTTTAAGGTTGGGAAAGACCTCTAAGGTCATCAAGTCCGGTCATCAACCCAACACCACCACCGTGCTCACCACTAAACCACATCCTCAAGTGCCACATCCACACATCTTTTAAACACCTCTGGGGATGGTGACTCCACCACTGCCCTGGGCAGGCTGTTCCAGTGCTTAACAACCATTCCAGTGAAGAAATTGTCCCTAATAGCCAATCTAAACCTCCCCTGATGGAATCTGAGGATGTTGGGCAAATTCCCCCATCCCTTTTCCCCCTCTGATGGCAATGCCGAGTCCTCTTCTGTGTCCTGTAGGTGTGTGGCAGTGCCAGCCACAGGCTGGTTTGGCATTTATTCCTCTCCCCAGGTCGCCAGAGGTGCCTGAGGCGCTCGGCCTCCAAGAGGAACCCGCACTACCAGACCTTGGAGAGGGACCTCATCGAGCTCCAGGAGCAGCGGCTGTTCGAGCTCTTCGTGGTGGTGTCCCTGCACAAGAAGGCATCTGAGGTCACCTACACACCACACATCATCCAGCAGTTCCCCAGCAAGGTAGGAGCTGCATGGAAACCTGCCCAGGGAGCTGCTCAGCTCTGTGGTTCCCTTCCTAAGCTACGCTTGGTCAGGATCTGGGTTTGGAATGTGCAGCACCGTGCTCTGGTGCAGACCTGATGTGTAGTGTCAGGACATTGTTGAATATGTGTCTTGATAGTGAGTTTATTGTCTTTTTTGAACTAGGAAGGCTCCTACTTAATTCAAATTTCATGAAGCCATAGGGAATTTGATACCAGCTGAAGAGAGGAGGGCGTGCAGAGCTCTGTCCCAAAGCTGGCAGGAACCTCCTCCTGACAGTCTGTCCTTTATAAACAAGGAGTGAAGCACTGATGCTGCACAGGAACTGGAACCCCTTTTATGGGTTTTTATGCTTATTTATCCCGTTTTGGAAAAGAATAATAATAAAATGGCAAAGCTGTTGGTACAAGCCCCCAAAACCAGGAGAGCTGTGGAAGTTTAAGTGCTGTAGCTAAACCAAGCCCTTTGAAATAAGCTGTTCAGCCCAAACGGGTGACAAAATCAGTGTGTGGCTCTGAATTACAGCTCAGTGCCCACAGTTGGGAAGCTGAGATGGAGCCCTGGTGCTTCTGTGGTACCAGATTGAAATGAATATTCAGTTGTCACTGTCTGGGCTCGTACCTGCTGCCTTCCACTGAAAACAGAGCAAAGCAAGGAATTCTGGCTGTGCCATCAGGAGAAAGCCAGGGATTATTAAGGAATCTGCATGGCACCCTCACGGAGGAGGTGTCAGATTCATTCAGGGAGGTTGTGTGGGACCCCAGCAGGTCCCACAGTGCCCCAGTTCCTGCTGCCTGAAGGATCTGTGTGCAATAACTCCAGTGCCTTAAGTGTATAAATGCCTTGGATTCACAGGATGAATAAGGAACTACAGCCAGAAAGAGTGCAGAGTGTTAATTTAGTAAAACTGAACACACCCAAAGAATATCTGCTAAAAGTGCAAACTTTAGGGTGTTGGGAGGCAGAAAGGGGTGCAGCAGATCTGGCTTTTCCCTGGTGCAGCCTCTCAATCTGCCTTTGGGAAGGGCACTGCAGGGCTCCCCTGCTGCTCTTGACTGGCTTTTGAAAAGGCACTGACACAACAGATTCTTTTCTCAGTATTTATTTATCCTCTGCTCCAATGGAAATATTTTGGTGAGTGGCTTTAGATGGGACAGTGTGTCAGATTGGGTGTCTCCCTTCTAATATTAGCTTTGCTTCCAAGTAATCTGCTGTCACCCTCTTCTTTGGGCTGCGTGCCCAAGGACATCTAAGCTTTTGTACAACTGTTTTGTACAACAGAAAATGCTGTTCTGTTTTTCTAACACTTTGTGCTGTCACAGCTTGGGACACTGGAATAGCCTGGATGTGCTGAGTACCTAAAATCAACTTTATGCAATAAACTTTCAACTTCTTGGGGGCATTTCCTACCTAACTGTGTAGAATTTCCTTACATTTCTTATAGACCCTCTTACCTGAACATCTTTCTTTTGCCCTTCTGGGCAGTTTTGAGCATGGAGAGTGTCCTGGAGTCCTTGAGGGATTTGATTTGAACCAACACGTGGCGTGGCTGGAACGTGGGATTCAGGGACACCGTTTTTGCACTCGAGTTATGAGTGATCTGCACATCAAAAGCTGAACACATTCCTGTTCCTAGTAGTGTTTTCAAATCTCCCAGGGGTAGAACCAAGGCAGGCTGACCCAGCCATCATTTGGAGGGCCAGTTCTACCTTCATTTTCCAGTAAATTTAGGCCATGCTTGTAGATCCTTACTCTGACCTTACCAAGACCAGCTGGGTCATTTTACAAAGGTCCAATCAGCAGGAAAAATGTAAGATGGGAACTGGGAATCTGCTAATAGTCAGAACGTGTTCTCCTGTGCCTGTGCATTAGCTATGTGATGGACCAGCCTTTGGAAGTGTCAGGAAGATGCTCTCTGTATTTTAAATGCTGCAGCTTTGCACCAACTTCAGTGTCTTCAAATGCATGTGTTACCCCTCCAGCCTGAACATCCCTTCAGACCGTCAAAGGATACTGAAGAGAGGCTAAAGGTCATTCCCAAATTCTGCTTTCCAGATCCCAAAGACTGGTTCCCTTCATCAGACCTTAAAAGGTAAAGACTTGCTTTTGAATTCTCGTGACTGAGACAGGCAATGCTGAAAGCTTTGGGGTGTGCCAGAGGAGCTGCAGCCAGAGCAAGGGAGAAGGGGAAAGGAAGAATCCCCTGTGGTAGGAGGGAAGATGAGGCAGGGAGTTGGGCTGGGGAGCTGCTTCTGCCTTTCCTGTAAGGAGGAAGAGTTTGTCCAAGGCCAGCTCCTGGGGCTGGAAGTGCTTCTGCTGCTCCTTGGCTAAATGGAGAAGCAGCTGGGAAGGAGGAGAGATGGAAAAGCTCAGTGAGAGCAGCTGGGAAGGGGGAGAGATGGAAAAGCTCATGGGGTGCAAATTTTTACCCTGAACAGATCCCGAAGTCCCTGTAATCATGCCTTGGCTCCTGTCAGCATGACCAGAAGGTCACGGGTGCTTTGTCAGTCTCTCCCCTGAGCTGTGTGGTGAATTTAACCCTGACTCTCCTTTGGTCCCCCAGTGAAACCTTTTCCTTCGTGCTGACGGGGGAGGACGGCAGCCGCTGGTTCGGGTACTGCAGGAAGCTCCTGGTGAGCATCTCTGTGAGGGCTGGGGGTGCAGAGAGCAAGGTCTGGGCACTGCCAGGATGTGCCTCAGGGCTGCTTTCCCTCAGGGGTCACCCATTCCGTGCTGCTGTGCTGGTGCCAACCCTTGGGAAGCAGAGTCACAGCGGTGCCCAGGAATAGTGAAATGGGCTCTGGGTGTGAACCAGCTCCTGGAACTCAGTGTTCCTCGAGAACCTTTGCAGTCATAAGTGTAGAGGGAACTGCAGCAGAAGGAATTCTGCAGACCAGCTGCAGTGTGGGTGCTGGGCTGTTCCTTGCCCCCCTGTTCTCAGCAGAGCTGTTGCTGTTGCCTTTCAGCCAGAAGGGAAAGGGAAGCGCCTGCCCGAGGTGTACTGCATCGTGAGCCGCCTGGGCTGCTTCAACCTCTTCTCCAAGGTGAGCTGGCACAGCCTGTTCCTGGAGGCCTGGCAGCCTGAGGGCTCCACAAAGTAACCGGATGCTTCTGTCAGGCTTAGTGATTGCAGCTCATCCCAGGAGAGGGGTGCTTCCTCTGTCTTTGCTTTGAGAGGGGAAATAAAATACTGGTGCTGAGTCTTGTCAGCCAATACACAAATCCCTCAGCAGTTACTGCCAGAAAGGGCTTCTAATGCCTGGTGTTACTGAGGGTGCCCCTTCGTCCTCTTCTTCTGTGACTTGGAAATGAAAATCAGTTTGGGAGGGGGCTGGGTCTCCCCTGTTTTTTTGTAGCACCGTGAGGAGGGGAGTTAAAGAGGTGAAGACTGGGTAAAGCTGCTGAAGGTAAAGGGGAGTTACTGCAGAAGAATACAGGGACAAGCTTTGATGGAAGATGGTTCTGATTGTTGGAGCACAGAGTTTCTAGAACAGTGTTTCAGGGACGTTTCTTGGCTAGGGGGAGGGGGTGTTGCTCCTCTTACTCCTTTAAATAATGAGAATTTGATTACTACATCCAAGACATTTCCTTCCAGTAGCAGGAGACTGGGGAATGGAGATTTGTGCTCACAGGAAGCTGTTCCTGTTTGATTGTTCAGACGTTTGAGATGAATTTCACAGGGGTCCCAAGCGAGGTGGGAGAGGGCTGTGGGCCTGTGCTGGAGCCTTCTCCATGGGAATGCTGTGGCAGATTCTCCCCTCTGGTCACCAGCAGCAGTGACCCAAGGCCCCGTGTGTCTCCGTGCAGATCCTGGATGAGGTGGAGAAGAGGCGGGAGATGTCCCCAGCCCTCGTGCACCCCTTCATGCGCAGCGTGATGGAGGCCCCGTTCCCCGCCCCGGGACGCACCATCACCGTCAGGAGCTTCCTGCCAGGAGCAGGAGATGAGGTAACAGAGGTCAGGATGGGCAGCCTGGTGTCCGTGGGGTCTCTGGGGCACAGAGGCTCTTTGCAAACTGCACAGTGATGCCTGGAAGTAATTAGTCTGAAGAAAACGTCCTGAAGTTGGAAGGGAGGCTGTCCCAGAACCCTCCTTTCTGTGGAGTCACCTATGGTGGAAGTGATTCCCTGCTTTTTAATGAAGAGCTTCTTGGGCACTCTCCTGTGCTGCCCCATGCCAGCTGTCTGGGATTCTGTGTAGAATCATGGATTCAGAGAATATCCTGACCTGGAAGGGACCCCCAAGGATTGCTGAGTCCAACTCCTGGCCCGGCACAGGGCACCCCAAAATCCCACCCTGGGCACCCCTGGGAGCACTGTCCAAACGCCCCTGGAGCTCTGGCAGCCTCAGGGCCGTGCCCATTCCCTGGGGAGCCTGGGCAGTGCCCAGCAGCCTCTGGGGGGAGAACCTTCCCTGATCTCCAGCCTGACCCTCCCTGGCACAGCTCCAGCTGCTCCCTTGGGTGCTGTCCCTGGTCCAGCAGGAGCTGCAGCCTGGGGTGAGCTCTGCCCTCAGACCCCTCAGCTCCAGGCTGAGGGTCCCTGCTCGGGGCTGCTCCCCCAGCCCTCCCTGTCCGTGTGTCCTCGCAGGTGATGGAGCTGTGCCGCCCCTTGGACTCCCGGCTGGAGCACGTTGACTTCGAGTGCCTCCTGCAGTGTCTGAGTGTGTCCCACACCATCCGGGTCTTCGCCTCCCTCCTGCTGGAAAGGAGGGTCATCTTTGTGGCTGACAACCTAAGGTAAGAGATGAGTCTGAGTAGTTCTTTCTGAGGGATAGGATCACTGGATATTATTATTATTTCTTCTGTGTTTGGACCTGTCCTGTGCCCAAGCTTGTCTAGTTTTGCAGTTCGTTCCATTTGAAAACCTTCTGCACTCTCCACGCAGCATGTGCATGCCTAGAATTTGGAGTATGCTGTTTACACAAGAGGAGATAAGGGAATGTTTCCTTTTTACCTCTTCAGTCTGGGTTGATGGTGGTTTTAGCTCCCCATAACTGAGTTCAGAAGGGGGTGCATGGGGCCTCTGCTGATGCACAGACTGTACCCGAGTGACACCTGCCCTGAAGGAGCCACTGACCACCCACCCTGTGCTTCTCCCACCTTTCCAGCACTCTGTCTAAATGTGGGCACGCTGCAGTGGCAACGCTTTACCCCTTCACCTGGCAGCACACCTACATCCCCGTCCTGCCAGCTTCCATGATCGATATCGTGTGCTCTCCGACCCCATTCCTCATTGGCATCCTCTCCTGCTCCCTGCCACAGCTCCAGGACCTGCCCATAGAGGAGGTGAGGATATGTGAGACAGAGACAATGTCAGTGGGATGAGGTTGACCCCTCTGGAATAATCTCTGGATTCTGTCTGAATATAAACTCTCAAACTTCTCTGAGCCACTTGGTGAATTTGCCAGATACATGTCAGGGTGTTCCAGTGTTATCAAAGATAAATAATATTCACTGTGCTCAAAAACAGGCTGCACTTATGCAGAACTTGTGTTTTGTGTGTGACATCCCTGTTTAAAAAACATCCTACGTTTAAAAAACATCCTACATTTTAAAAACAAATTAAAAACCTGGTGTTTTTCTATACAGCAACATACCTGGTTATGAGTCAGTGTTTTCTACATCTTTCCCCAGGTTCTGATTGTTGATCTTTGTGCTGACAAGTTCTTGCAAGAGGTGAGTGAAATAACAGCACCAGTAACTCGTGGTTTTATGCCAGGAAAAGGCATTGATGAAAGAAAATAATAAAGTCAGGAAAAGCTGATGTTCATATGGAGACTCCAGTGGCTGAAGAAATACCCTGTAATCCTTTTGAACTGACAGGGAATGGAACAGGCTTACACATCCTTGTTGCAAGGTTGAGGTTGCATGAGGTGGAGAGCTCTGCAAAGCCAAAGATGCTGCTTGTCTGAGCTGAGTTTAAAAACTGTTCCTTGGTTTATGATGTGAGGGGGATCCCTAAGATCATCTGCTGCTTTTTGCCTCTCTCTGTTCTCATTCTGTACAGCACTTTCTCCTCTCATCCAGCTGGGGTGTGTTTGTTGGTTTGGGTTGTTGTTTTTCCCAGGAGTGGCAGTCTAGGGAACAAATTATCACAGTTCACTTGTGGCTCTCTGCTGAGCTTCCCCAAAAGTGCTTCTGCATCCCCAGACAAGTAGCTATAAAAGTGCTGGGGATTTTATTACTAGTTCAGGATATTTGCTTCTCCTTTTCCTTGCCTCACTGTTCTGTTTTGCATTGCAGCCTGCAACTGGAGAAAGGTATTAAAGGATTGGGGGATTTTTTAAACCATATTATTGAGACCTGTTGTATTTTCTCAACAGACTTTTATTGGTTTTGTGTGTTTTACTGGTGAAATAAGCCTGAGTCTGTGTGGTGGCCAGCTGTGTGGGTGGCTCTAATAAAATGTACTTGGGGCATGCTGAGCAAGTGGTTTTAATTTCTGTGGCTGCAAGACAAATAAATTGTCTCCCTCAAGATACACCATATCACAGAATAACTCCCCTCTAACTGCTTTAGGCATGGTATGAATATTTCTGATCTGTCCTCTGGTTCTCCTGCTGATGGGAATAACACCAAAGTCCTCCCTTGGCCATTTCTGTCTGTAGGTATCAGATGAGGACGAGATCCTGCCCCATAAACTGCAGGCTGCACTCGAACAAATCCTGGAAGAACGAAGTGAAATCCTGTCACACGGGCAGAGTGACACACAAGGTACTTTCTGTGGCAAGGTTTCTATGGAAAAGTGTTTTCCCATTAGCACATCTGTACCGTGGAGTTGATAAAATTGAGCAAAATGAAATAAACGCTAAGAAGTGACATTTTAGCTGTTTTCCTGGGATCTTGCTGAGAACATCTTCCTTGTGAATGTGTGAGAAGTTTGGTGTGCTGACAGTTCCTCTTTTCACAATTAGTGTGTGCAGAACTGTAGTTGCCTTTGGACCAACAGCATCCATTCCTGTGCTTTGAATTTTATTGTATTTTTCTAAGTGGCAGAGACAATGTTTTTCTCAGAGAATGTAGCAAGTTTCTGTATTTTAGAGGGTAATCTGGCAGATCACTTCCAAAGTTGAACTGCTTCATACATGATCCATCAGATAAGGAAGTGTGAGAAACTTAAAAAGCTCTGATTGGCTTGAGAGAATGGCACCAGAAAATGACAGAATTCATAAAAACAAAGTTCATTTTCCAGAGAGTTTGTCTTCTGCAGCTTGCCTGATTCTTGAAGAGAATTAAACTTAGCCTGTTATGAGCTGGCAGCTCATTAGATGCCAGATGTTTGTCAGGGAAAATGAAATTATGAATGTTTTAACTCCTGGAAAAGCTTTAGAGCCGAACCTGTCGCAGCCACAGCAGAAAGCTGACAATGGGAAATTGAATATTTGAGCTGAGACTTTTTTGATATCAATCACCTGGAATCTCCAAGTCTGAGACAGACAGTACAGAAAGTGACTGAGGTCTCCAGAAAAGCTGCTCCTCCTTTGGGAGAGGGATGACCAAAGTGACAAATGTCCTCCCCACAGGTGACATGACCCTGAACTCGCTGGTCTCCGAGGCGTTTGTGCAGTTCTTCGTGGAGATTGTGGGGCACTACTCCCTGCACATGAGCGTCACGGAGAAGGGGGAGCGGGTGTTCCAGCGGGAGCCCTTCCGCAAATCCCACGGCTCCCGCAACGTGCGCCACTTCCTGCACTTCTTCATGGAAACCCAGATGTTTGCGGGCTTCATCCAGGACCGGGAGCTGAGCAAGAACGTGGTCAAAGGTAGCTTTGGCACCACCCTCTTGTTCCACAGACTCAAAGCGTGATGCCGTGTGCCTCTGCTGTTGGGATTTTGTCATATGGAATAGCCCCGTGCCCTTGTAATTACTGAAAAGAATTCAGTTTATAAAGCAAAGAATTCCTGCACCTCTCTCCCTTCTCCTTGATCCTGCAGCTTACACACACTACATGTAGGATATCCTTTCGTGGCCTTGTTAATCATGATGCCATATGCTAAAAGATGGAGTAACTCATTTGGTGAGTGACTTTTAATTTTTAAATTTTTTTTTTCTCTTTAGGCCTTTTTGAGGTCCGTGCCTTGGAGTATTTGGAGAGTATTCCAGAGACAGAACAAACTGGAATGAACAAAATCCTTCGCAGTCTTGGTAAAGGAACACCCTTGCTTTTGTTCATTGTTAAATTTTGAAAAATTAATTTTAGCTATTGAATAATTAATTTGATCAGAGGAGGGTCCGTTCTCTGCCTTGTGCACCTGTGTTCGCTCATTTACATTTACTTTACATTTACATTGTGTGAGATTTTTCTTTTATTTTTAAGCTTTTGTATCTTTATGTAAAGTTTTGGAGTTGCTGCTCTGAGAGCTGTCCAGGCTTGTTCCTTAACTTTGGTCCTGGCTGAGGACATGCTCAGGGGATGGGAGTTGTGTCTGCTGGCAGAGGTGGCCATGGGTGGCTTTCCACCCTTAAGTTCCTCGGCCCGATGAGTGCTGGAGTGTCTCCAGCTCACAGAATCCCCCAGTGATTTGGGTGGGAAGGGCCNCGCGCGGCCGCGGCCAAGATGTCGGGGCCGGGGCTGGTGGCCGGGGACGTGGTGGTGGATGCGCTGCCTTACTTCGACCAGGGCTACGAGGCACCGGGCGTGCGGGAGGCGGTGCGTGCGGGGCCGGGGCGGCGGCGGGGGGAGGGCCGGGNCTGGGCACCCTGTGCCAGAGCCTCCCCACCCTCGCCTGAAGCCCCTAATGCTGTTTTTTTGTCTGCAGGCAGTAAAATGAAATTCCTCCAGAAGAAGTGAGCGGGCGCTGCTGCGGGACAGCGGCGGGACGGGGCAAGCGGCGGACCCCGCCCGGGGCCGGGCTGCGCTGTGCCGCGGGAGGGCCGGGCCGGGCCGGGGCTCCGCGTGTGCTGCGCTAACAACCAGCGCACGGATCGATAGCAGCTCATGCACCGATAACCAGTGCCATGGATCAATAACAGCTCATGGATCCAACCCTTCACGTGTCTCCGTTCCTTACAGGGGCAGGGCCGGGCCGGGGGGGGGCGAGGCCACGGCTGGAGTCGCTCCGGGAGCGGCGGGCCCGGGCAGGGAGGGGCAGG
>VYXC01003163.1:318908-374573 GCA_013397175.1 Platysteira castanea | reverse complement strand
AGCCCGGTGCCGCCGCTGACGCCCGCGGCGCCGGGGCCGTTCTCGCTGCTGGACACGTGCGCGGTGTGCGCGCAGAGCCTGCAGAGCCGGCGGGAGGCCGAGCCCAAGCTGCTGCCCTGCCTGCACTCCTTCTGCCGCCGCTGCCTGCCCGAGCCCGAGCGCCAGCTCACCGTGCCCGTGCCCGGCGGCGCCAACGGCGACGTGCAGCAAGGTGAGCGCGGGGGGCGCGGGGCCGGCGGCTCCTCCGGGACATCCCGCGGGATCGCCTCGCCCGCCCCGCAGCGCGGGGCTTTCCCCGCCTCGCTCGGGCCCGTCCGGGAGCGCGGGGCTGCGGAGGCTCCGATCCCGCGGTGCTGCGGGAGGGCAGGGGCGGCTGGAGCTTGGGAAGTTACTGGGATTAGGAGTGTGGATCGCGTCCTGCGGGTTTCCGACGCAGGAAGGAAGGACAGGGACCTGTTGGAGCGGGCACCGAGTTGATCAGAGGGATGGAGCAGCTGTGCTGTGAGGGAAGGCTGAGGGGATTGGGATTGTTCAGCGTGGAGAAGAGAAGGCTCCAAGGAGACCCTAAAGCCCCTTCCAGTGTCTAAGGGGGCTCTACAATAAAAATGGGGACAGACTTTTTAGCAGCACCTGTTGCGGTAGGATAGGGCCTAAGGGTTGTAAACTGGAGGAGGATCGGTTTAGATTAAATGTGAGAAAGAAGTGTTTTACTGTGAGGGTGTTAAAACGCTGGAACAAGTTGCTCAGGGAGGTGATGGAAACATTCAGTGTCAGACTGGACCAGGCTCTGAGGAACCTGGTCTCGTCAAAGGTGTCCTTGCTCGTAGCAGGGGGTTGGATTAATGACCTTTAAAGGCCCTTTCCAACCCCAAATATTCTCTCCTTCTGTCTGTTTTGTTTTGGCTCTCGGGGATGACACAGTGAGTCAGGAAGGGGGTGGGCAGCTGGTCGGTTCTACAGCACTGGGGTAAAATGTGTCTAGTTAAATTCAAATTCCCTGTTGTTGCAGTGTTACCTGCCCAGGTGGGAACGCTGTGTGCACTGCACCTGCTTTCCTGTGCACTGAGATAAAACCCTGCACTGCTGTTTGCCAGCTGTGCCCGGGGGCTCTGGCTATACATAATTTGTGCCAGGGAACAGGAGAACACTGCTCCTTCCACGTGTTCTTATCAGAATCACAGCTTGGGGTTTAGTTTTCTTTTATATTATATGTTCAGGGATGGAATGGAAAAGCTTCTGGAGCTTTAGATAGGGTGACTCACGTGCTGTGGTGTACAGACCAAAGTAGGGCCCTGGTAAGTGGTTTTGCAGGTCCTAAATGGGCTCTATGGTCAGGGAGACCTTGTTTGGTGACATCTTTGCACTCAAGCCTTTCCTGTGTTCCCAGTGAAGGAATTAACCTGGCTTGGAAGAGATTTTTTCATCCATACTGTACGTAAGTTCGTCTAGGATGTGCTCTTAGAAAGTTTATTGGTTTTTAAAAGATGATGTATTAAATATAAGTTTGACAATGCACTCAGTAAAGCACTCGGGTGGTCTTGTGTTCCATGTTTTTAAATTCCAGATGCTACATTTTGTGTTCTATCATAGAGTGACAGAGTGATTTGTTTTGGAGGGGACTTTAAAGCTCACCCAGTCCCACCCCTGCTGTGGGCAGGGACATTTTCCACTGTCCCAGGTTGCTCCAAGCCCTGTCCAGCCTGGCCTTGGGCACTTCCAGGGATCCAGGAACAGCCACAGCTTCTCTGGGCACCCTGTGCAAGGGCCTCCCCACCTTCACAGGGCAGTAATATGCCAGTGAAATACACAAAATTTGGGAAGTAGGGTTTATTTTATTAGCAGTTAGCAGGATTATCTGGGTCCTGCTGTGTCTGTAGGATACAGGTGTGGGAACCACTGTATATAAACTGGAATATTACTTCTTGTTGTACATATTTTAAGAATGCTTGTTGGTGTGCTTTGGTGTAGAAAGAGTTCATCTTTGGATTGTTGCAGTAAAAAAGTTTTAGCTGATGTGAACAAGGTGCAGGGGACTGGAACATCTTTCTTGTGAGGAGAAACTGCGGGGCTGGGCCTGGTTAGTCTGGAGAAGGGAAGATTGAAAGGGAATCCCATCAATCTGTATGAATATTTCCAGGGGCTGTCAGAGGATGGTGTCAGAATCTGTTCAGTGGTGCCCAGGGACAGGGCAAGGAGCAATTATAACACCAGAAATTCCACCTCAGTTAGGAAGAAACTCATTCCATGGAGGGTGGCAGAGCCCTGGAACAGCTGCCCGGGGAGGTTGTGGAACCTCCCTCTCTGGACACATCCCAAACCCACCTGGACCCATTCCTGTGCCTCCTGCCCCAGGTGATCTTGCCTTGGCAGGGGGTTGGACTGGGTGATCTCCAGAGGTCCCTTCCAGCCCCGGCTGTTCTGGGATTGTGGGAGTGTCCTGCTAGGGCTGTGGGATCCAGCTGTGGTGGGACCTCAGCCTGCACGAGCTCAGGAGCTGGCAGCAGCTCAGCTGAGCGTGGCCCATGGACCAGCAGATGCATTTTTGTGGGCACTCTCTGTGCACCTTGAGAGTGGAATCAGTTGTGTGGCACAGGAGATGGTAACCAGTAAATCAGATAGAAATTGGACATTCTGAGCCTCCAGAGAAACACCACAGTGCTTAGTCATGCAGGTTCCTTCCCTGTTTTGGTAGTCACAAAGTGTTACTTCCACTTCTGCTGCTTCTCAAGTCTCCTTCACCACGAGCAGGTGCTTTTTCATGAGGGAAGAATTACAGAGAAGTGGTACCTGTAGCTGTACCTGAGGCAGGTTACACTCTGCTGCAGGCTCTCACTGCTGGGTTGTGTGCCTGCTGTCTTACAGCATCTCTTCATGTAGGTAAGAGAATTACAAGTGATATTTTCTTGGTTGTTTTCTTAATTAGTTTCCGGGTTTGCTCTGTGAGAATTGTCAGGACTTAAAATAGTAGATATGTGTATTTACTGGGTAAAAACTGTGGAAATTAAGTGTGAGGTTGGTGCCCACAGAGCAGTTCTCTGAGTGACAGCACCTTTCCTGATGAAGCTCCCTCTGCCCTCCTGGAGAGAGCAGTGAGGATGCTGGAGGCAGTGCTGGAGGCAGGTCTGGATCAGCATCTCTCCTCCTGCCAGGCTCCCACTCCCTTCAGAGCCACTGCTGAAGAAGACAGAAAAATCATCTAAGTTCCTAAAACTTTGAGAAACCCTGACTAAAGCTTAGAAGAATTATCTGAAGTTGTGGTTTGCTATGTTAGAAACAAGTACTTGGTGGGTTCATACCTATTTTGCTGGTGAAAGAGGTTTATTTTGCTGTTGAAGGTATTTATGTAGGGAAAAAATAGAATATTCTTGTTTTATACATTTAAAACATATGCATTTGTTTAACATGAGAAGTAGCATCTCATATTCAGTTTAATGTCTTAATTGGTTATTGGAATGTGCATTTTATTTGGTGGATAGATGATTTCTTAGTGGTGTTTCAGCTGTCCAGCTGGACTCCTCCTTTGAGGTAGAATAGTTTACAAGAAGATGCCTGCACATATTTGTATCACAGTATTCTGAAAAAAGAGCTTATTTCTAAGTTAGAGATTTCAAACTGTAACCGATACTGTAAAACAACTTTTCCTGCACCCACTGCTGCTCCTGCTCCTGGAGGAGAGGTTGTTTTGTGGTTTCACTGCCTGGATGAGATATTTACAATCTCTCTTAAGAAGATTATCTCAGCAGAGAGAGCGTGGGGCTCTCCCAGCTCCTTGGGAATGTCATAGTTACGATTAGGCCAAAAAAGCAAATGAGCTGAAAAACCTCCCCAGCTGGCCGTGTGTGTAAACTGAGGAACAACACGTTTACTAGCTGGTGCTGTGATGGTGTGGGGTACCACAGATGGGTTTGATGTGCTGAATTCAGTGCCCAAGCCCTGTGTTGCTGTGTTGTATTAATCACACCTGAAGTTCTTTAATTTGTTTTTTTATTTTGCTGTGAAAGGGGGACATGAAAGGTCTGATGTGTATGAGGATGTGACCTGTCCCTTACACCGAGTTTGGTGCTAGTTACTGTATTTGGAGTCTAGAAGAATAAAAATTTCTGCATCAAATAAGGCTCTTAAAGCTGTGTAAAGGCAGCATCTTAAGTTTCTGTGGATGTGAGTAGATATCACCTGAACTCTCTTGATTCTTTACTTTTCTCCTGTGTTAATAAGTGAGGCTCATGAATATATGCTGAAGCTCAGCATGAGTCCTGGAAAATGGTCCGTTCGTATTCTGGACTTACTAAAATCTTACTGTGAAACTTAAATTTCAGTCTAAATTAATAGTGTATTGTAAAATATTTCCATCCGATAACATTAAGGCATGTGTTATTTTTATAAGAGTTAGTACCTGTGGCAGCTGTAATTTTTTTTTTCTTATTAAATATAATGCATTGTCAGTTCAGTGTGTGATAATTACAATATAATCAAGGATTGTTCAAAAAACAAAAAGCCGAGTTAGGAGGGGACCTTGAAAGCAGTTATTTTTTTTTAAATGTATTTTTATTCTGACAAATTTCAGTCTGGCTGTGTTGCTTCCTTGACCTGTGAGGGTTTGTTTCAAGGTCTAATCACTGAAATTAGAGCAGGGGTTTGATGTATGGCTGTGTAGAGACATGCTTGGACCCTTACAGTGCTGAGAGAAATAAATATTATACACATGGAGTAACTGCTATTGGTGTTCTCACCCAATAAATGGGACCTGGCAGAGATTCATTCCCGAGAGGGCTGATTCCCTGCCAAGTCTGAACCCAGAACGGAAGCTGGAGTTACTGGATTGCACAAGTACCTGCAAATATTTCCTGAACTGGGAAGTTTCATTGTCGTTGTAACAGTGTAAACATCTGACAGGGCTTTAATTATCTTACAGTCCCTCAGTGTTTTTAATTTTTTATTATTTACAATTATTAATTATTTACAGTCCCTCAGTGGGGGGAATCAGTCTGATACTGCCACCCAACCCAAGCCCGTGTGCAGAACCAGATGTCTCAAATGATGCTGCTTGCTCCACAGAAATTGGGGTTTGGGAGGTCGATTGTCCGGGGATGATGTGATGGAGTTTTAGGCTTGTGCTGGTTGGTGTCTCACGTGTATCAGCAGAATCTGAAGCCATTCTTGGACACAGATGTGGCTGGCGTGGAGCATCAGGCGGGGTGGCAGGGCCGGGTGTGTCCGGCCTCGCCCAGAGCCGGTCAGTCAGGTGAGAGGAGGTTCCTCGAGCCTTGGCCAGGTGTGTGCTGGCTGTGGTGGATGAGCAGCGTTGGACCATCCTCCTTGGACCACGGGGAGCAGAAACTGCCTTTATTCCTGCTTGCATTGCCCATCCCTTTGCTGTGCACCCCTGGCTCCTGCCCTCAGGCAGTGCTGGGGTCTCTCCTCACACCCAGTGTGCTCCAGGCCTGGCCGGTTCAGTCACCACCGCTGGGTTTGCCCCAGTTTGGGGGTCTGTCCCACACTGGGGAGCCCTGTCCTGGCCCAGTGTGGTGTCCTGGAGTGCTGAGCAGGAGGAGGGGTGGCTGTCCTTGTGCTGCTGCTGCAGCCTGGGACACACTGCTCTCTTTGGGAAGGATGTGCTGTTGATTCCTGTTCAACTTGGTGTCCAAAACACACTTCAAACATTTTATTTTAGGGTATTGAGTGAGGTCAAAGTTGCTTCTTTATCCTCGTGTTTTTACAGTTTCTGTACTCTTGAATATTATGAAGCGACTAAAGAACTGCTAAAGATTTTTGTGTGGCACATCAGAGCTGAGGTGAAAGGAGATGGATCTTAGGAAAATAGGAGTTTTAGTATCCAAATAGAGATGTTTAGGAACAAAGCATTTGGGGTCAGTGTTTTAATAAACTTTGAATTTATACACATGAACAACTGGAAAGACTCCTTACAATGTCCCTGTGATGGAGAGGATCTATTGGGTGCTACTGAGGTACAAAGTGATTTTTGGATCATGGACATCCTGTGCCCTCCCCTGTTCACATCCATGGTCTCATCAGATCCGTGCGATCCTCATTCAGATCAATAACTCTCTTAATTATTCCATTGCTGCTTTTTGTTCTCTGTAAGGTTTCAGTGGGGTTGGTTTGGGCTGTGATGTGTTTATTTTAAGTTGACTGAAGTCAGCTTGGACTTGAAGCCAACAACTGAATGTGGAGCCCTCAGTGTGGAGCTTCTTATAAAAGTTCCTTGCTTTGCTTTAGCTCCTGTGGTGGTTTTAGCCAGTAGATGAGTTTCCATGGCTCCTTGTGTGTTCCCCTTTCCTTCCAACCCACCTCCCCCTTCTCTATCCCCAGGGCTGGAGGCTCCCAGGAGGCTTCTGTAAGCGTTTGTAAACAAAAACTCAAACACCAGATCAGAGGATAGTTGTAGGTGGGTTTGGTGGGGGAACAGCTTAATTCTTACTGGCTCAGGAAGCTTTGTTGTTCTAGAGCTGGTCTCTGAAATCTGAGGGAATTCCAGAAGGAAATGTCCAGAAGGATGAGTAGGGGGTAAAGAAGATTCAGAAGATGCCAGGTTTTTTCTTGTGCAAAAGCAGTGGCTGTGAGTTGAACACACACTTTTGATTCCTGACTATCAGGCTGGAGTGGGGACAGTAGCCAAAGACTTGACATGAGCTTTCACTGGAGAGTGTCTCTGTTTTGATCCTACAGGACTGGAAATACAGAGAATCAACCTTTCCCCTTCCATCTCTGTAGCTCTCAAGCATCCTTGAAATTTGGGAGTATTTTAGTATCATTAGTATTGATATATCAGCCTGGAGAAAGCAATTCTGAGCAGGTTTTTAATATTTCTCTTACTGAAACTAGTTCAAGATGAAACCTGTTGAAAAAATCACCTGTTTAGAGGTGCATTCAGAGGAACATAGGTGCCCTTGGGAAATTTTAAACTTAAATATGTAAAAGATATTCACAGAGCTCTGAGTTACAATTTAAGAAAAATACTTGTGTTGCAGCTTTAGGTGTGAGTTGGGAGTGGTAGATTAAAAGCATCTTCCACTTGAAATCTGAAGGTTTTTGCAGTGTTCCACAGTGATTTGCTGCTGGATTATGATGCAGGGTTTTTAGCAGCCTTTCTGTTTTTAGGAAAACAAAATTAACTTTCCTCCCCAGTTTACTTCAGTTTCGTGCTTTCTGACATGCTTTGATGTCTGTGGTATTGTTCAGTGTGCTTTACCTACACCATAAGCAGTTAAAAGGATTACAGAGAAGCTGCTCTCAGTAGTGCTCTTAAAGTCTTTGACAAAGCAGAAGGTCTAATGTGCAGTGTAAGGAGCTGTGCCTGCACTGGATAACTGGTGGCTCAACAAGTGTGATACCTCTGTGTGCTGGCACCTCCCTGCTGGGGCAGAGCCTTCTGGGGTGTTCTGTGGGCTGGCTTGGTGGGAAGTGCAGGTGCTGGCCTCGGCAGGAGCTGCCAGGAGAGCTGGAGCCTCCAGGAAGGTTCTTGTTGTGTCCTTGGTTTCACCCTCATGTCCTGCCTCGCAGTGACCTGGGGCAGGGGCAGCCCTTCCCAGGACAGGGATCATTCTTGGGATGTGGCCAACATTCCCGTTTCCATGGGTGTGGGCTCTGCTCTGTCCCAGATCCCACCCCTGTGCTGGGGAGAGCTGCTCCCGGGCCAGGTTCCTGCAGTTCCTACGGATCCATCCCTGACCACATTGCTGTGTTTCTGTCAGTTCTCTGTGTGGGTCCTCAGCTCCTGAGTGGCTCTGTCTGTCTCAGGAGGCTCCATGGGAGTGTGTCACAAGGAATTTGGGAATCTCCTTCCTCCCTGAATCCCAGGCTGGGAAGCTCTGGCAGGGAGGAATGGCTCAGGTGAGGAGATGAAACCCATCTCCCTTAGAGCAGGGTTGGCAATGCCAGGCAGGCTTTTCTTACCTGCTGGGTTGGAGACTTGCAGTCCAAATTTCCAGGTAGGAAACTATTCCTGCTTCTCCCTTCAGTCAGCCTTAGGCAGTGTGAAAGGAAAAACAAAACTCCATTTAGGCTGAGTGCTGTGTGTAGCAGCAGATGGGGGACAGGAAATGTGTATGATTGAAAATATTTTTGCTGTTCTGCAGAAGTGTGGGACCAAAAGCAGAATCTGAGCTGAACTGCATCATTAATTGGGAATAGGATGGAAGGGAAGGGGAAATTCAGTGCATGGAGCTGTGTCTGTTGAGTGCTGTGGAAGAGGGGTGATGAATATTTGTGCTTGTGGTTGTTCCAGGTTTTACACACTTAGAGTGTGTGATAGAAAGAGCTGGAAAAATGGACAGTGTGGGTCCTCTAAAGTACAACAAAAGAAGCTTGAAAGCCTGCTCCTGTTACTGCAGCTCTTGTAAAATAGTCCCTCATTTCCTGTGGCCTTTTAGGTCCAAAGGATGATTTTTCCTGGATCTCTTCATGGAAGTACTGATACCCACAGGAGCATCTGTGGGTGGCTGGTGAAGTTTGTAGGGTGCTCAGTTGTTCTTTTTTTGGGACCTGAAGCATAACTGTGTTCCTGTAGTTAGTGCTGAGGGCAGGGTTTTGGTGGCTGTTCTGTAAGGCAGAAAGGAACTGCTGCACAACGTGTTTCAGACCCTCAGTGCAGGGGTTCACGTGGTGTGGTCAGAGCTTCCGGAAAGAAACTTCCCTTTTCTCAGCCCTTTGCTTCAGTGCTGCTCTTGACCTCTGCAGCGTTGATTTATGGCTGCAAAATAATACGAAGCCACCTCTGAGGACATAGGAAATCTTGATGGTAATAATTAGAATTGAGGGAGATCATAAGGCTGTCTGGCCTTCATAATTCGTATGAATGTGTCTTGTTCTAATTCAACTGTGATTTTAAAAATATGTTTGATCTTTAAACAATAGTTTTTACTGTGTGCTAATGCTTGTTGGAAAGCAGAGTTACAGTGGGAGTGTTTGTACCAGGACTAATGTGTTGATTTGTTTGATGCAGAAAAACAATGTAGTAACTTTTGGAGTCTAAATAGGATGATACTTTTATAATTACTTTTGTTTTCTTATATAAGATTTTTTTTGATTGAAACTCACAGTGAAATGTGGTTTTTCTCAGAGGTTATATAAACACTTGAACCTCAGTTTGTCCTAAAATGCATTCTCAGTAAATTTTTGCAATAAACTTTGTTATCTTACAAATTATCTCAAGCTTTGACAGGTAAGGATTTCTTTTTTTCTGTATAAATGCTATTTCAGTGTGATTTTCTCTACTCTTCTCTCCTGCCTCACAAAATTAGCCACATCTGTATCATTTCAGCACATTTGGTTTCTAGTAGAAATGGTGCTGAAGTAATTTGTTTTATATCAGATTAAAAGACCAGAATATGAGATGTTTAGTGGCTCATATATTATTGGAAAGCTACAGTTGGAAATAAAGGGTGTTGAGATGTGAAAAAGGAGTGTAATGTGCTAAATGAGAATTGCAAGGCCTTGTCTTCGAGTCGTGATCTCTTGAGGTATGTGCAGAACACGGGGGGCACTTTGTGTGCAGGTTTTATTTGAACGTGGAGATGCAAAAATTGGGTGTTGGACTGTGAGAGCAGGACCTGGGACTGCCCATTCCCTGTGTCCTCTGACAGGGGCAGTGGGCAAGGTGGAATTACCCTGGCCAGAATCCAGCCTCTGGGCTGTGCCTTGGATCAAAAGGCTTGATTTTATTCAAGCTTTCGTTGGTTTGGCTACTTTAAAACCAACCCAAAAGTTGCCTTACGGAAAGGAGTTTGCATCTGTAAAATTTGAGTTGCTGTTGTCTGGAGATTATAGATCTTGAGCTTCTTCTGTTCTGTTGTTTTCTTGGAATATTTTGTGTGTTTGACCCAAGACCACTAAAAATGGAGTTTAGGTTTAGGTTTGGTTTGGATGGAGTAATTTTAATGGTAAAAATCTGAAATGTTTGTTCTATAGGTACATACACATCAGCTGCTGGATGGCTTTCAGCTGGTGTTCCCTAAAGAATTTTGTCTCTCAGCTGTAAGAAAACCTCAAAGTTCTGCATATGAGGAAGGTTTCATTGTGTGTGTGAAGGCTCTTGTATGTGTAGCTGCTGCACTACTGGTTATTTTTCACATCCTGCTCTTGAGATGTGTTTGGTTTGGTGAGACAGGCAGTTTTTAGTTGGATTATTGTTGCTCTACAGTGAATCTCCTGTGTTCTGAAGCCATCATTAATTTTAGCACTTGAAAAAATTAATGCTACTCCACTACTAATGTAATTAATCTCCCTGAAATAAGTCCTACTGTCCTAATTGAATATCCACAAAGGAGCTGAGCATCATTTAATTACACTTCTCAAAGTTGTTTCAGTGTATAAAAATACCCAATGGCTTGGAAAGCTTCGTGGAGATGATGTTCTCAATAAATTGTATAGGAATTTGATTTAAGATCAAATGACACTTGTGTGAAGTGTGAGGCTCTACCTAAGTTATAAATAGGTTTTCAAACCTTCCTGGGGGTTGTTCATAGATGTCTTTAAATGTCAGTTTGGTTCACGTAGTAACTTCTCTGCAGCCCTGCTGAGGATTTAAAACTAATTTAGTGATTACAGAGGATAACAAAGCAAGGATGCTGGTATTTTATTGCTTCATTTGCCTCCCTGACTGCATGGAAATAGGTTATATCAGAAACTTTCCTCTGTTGTAGCTGGGAGAACACTGGGACACGCTACTGCCATGGCATTTTCTGGAACATCACTGAAGTCACCCCAGCTATCTGGGCACACCCCTCTTAATGCATGTCTTGAGACAGGCTGGACCACAGAGTGTTCTAAAGAGTAATTAACAAATGCCTTGAGTTTTGTAATCTAAAATGAGCAGGTGAAAAAATTAAATACTTGCTTAAGGGCAGCAAATGCCTTGGCTAAAAATACATGTTGTTTGGTGAAGAAATAAGTAGGAAAAGCTGAGTATGATGTAGAAATTATCACAAGTAGGTGAGGGATCCTTTTCTGTAGAGGCTTGTGGGGTTTTTCGGGTTTAGTTGAGGGAGTGCATTTTGGGGTGCAACCTGTTCTGCACCCGTAGTGGCTGGTTTTTAATGGCCATGTCACCCGTGGACTCCTTCACCCAGGTGAAACGAGGGATGTGTTTTGTGCTTGTGGTTTGGGAGTTCTGTAGCCCTGAGAGCCCGTGGGGTGCTGTGTTTTGCAGTGGGGGTGATCCGGTGCCCGATCTGCCGCCAGGAGTGCCGGCAGATCGACCTGGTGGACAACTACTTCGTGAAGGACACCTCGGAGGCACCCAGCAGCTCCGACGAGAAGTCAGAGCAGGTAGGGACCGTGCTGCCCGCCCCAGCCTCTGCTCTCTGGCCCTGTCAGTGCTGCCCAGGATGATTCTGGTGGCTTTTCCCCAACTCATTTCTGCTCTCTGGACCTGGAACTGCTCCCCAGGATGATTCTGGTGGCTTTTCCCCAACCCACCTCTGATTTCTGGGGTTGTCAGTGCCCAGGATGATTCTGGTGGCTTTTCCCAAACTCATTTCTGCTCTCTGGACCTGGAACTGCTCACCAGGTCGATGCTGGTGCCTTTTCCCCAACTCATTTCTGCTCTCTGGGCTGTCACTGCTCCCTACGATGATAATGATGCCTTTTCCCCAAAGCTCCTCTGCTCTCTGGGGTTGTCAGTGCTCCCCAGGATGATTCTGGTGCCTTTTCCCCAACCCACCTCTGATTTCTGGGATTGTCCCTGCTCCCCAGGATGATAATGGTGCCTTTTCCCCAAAGCTCCTCTGCTCTCTGGGCCTGCCACTGCTCACCAGGACAATGCTGGTGCCTTTTCCCCAACTCATTTCTGCTCTCTGGACCTGGAACTGCTCACCAGGTCGATGCTGGTGCCTTTTCCCCAACTCATTTCTGCTCTCTGGACCTGGAACTGCTCACCAGGTCGATGCTGGTGCCTTTTCCCCAACTCATTTCTGCTCTCTGGACCTGGAACTGCTCACCAGGTCGATGCTGGTGCCTTTTCCCCAACTCATTTCTGCTCTCTGGACCTGGAACTGCTCACCAGGTCGATGCTGGTGCCTTTTCCCCAACCCACCTCTGCTCTCTGGGGCTGTCACTGCTTTTTAGGACGATAATGATGCCTTTCCCCCAACTCATTTCTGCTCTCTGGGCCTGAAACTGCTCACCAGGGCAATGCTGGTGCCTTTTCCCCAACCCACCTCTGGTTTCTGGGCCTGTCAGTGCTCCCCAGGATGATTCTGGTGCCTTTTCCCCAACCCACCCCTGCTCTCTGGCCCTGTCAGTGCTCCCCAGGATGATTCTGGTGCCTTTCCCCCTGCAGGTGTGCACCAGCTGCGAGGACAACGCCAGTGCCGTGGGTTTCTGTGTGGAGTGTGGGGAGTGGCTGTGTAAGACCTGCATAGAAGCTCACCAGCGAGTAAAGTTTACTAAAGATCACATGATCAGGAAAAAAGAGGACGTGTCATCAGGTGAGTGCTGGGTATCGCTTTGTTCTGCCTGTTCTAAGAGCCTTTTCTCTTTTTATGTTAAAAGAGAGGGGAAGGATGGTGGATGTAACAACCAGCTGGGTGTTTTTCCCCAAGGATTTGGGAAAAGTTCAGTAAAAAGTTACCAGAGCAGAATTAGTAGCTGCAAAAATAGAGGAAAAACTAAATTTGAAACAATGATAGTTTGTGCAATGTCCAATGCCTTTGGAAAGGATTTAGATCCATTCTTAATAATCTTCCTATTTAGGAGAACAAGTAACTAAACGGGAGGGTTGGAATCTGGAGAGCAGTGGTATATTGATAATCTTATCCATTTTCCAAGGAAATGAAATTACACAGTTTGCTGTATTTTGTTATAAGGAGCAATTACAGTTCTCTCTGTAGAAAAGTATATATATATAAGTTTAGTTATCTTAAATATATGATGTTATTTTGTATTGATATTGCTGAGTAAATGTAGAATTTGAATCCATTTTAGGTTTAATCTCTCCGTGAGCAAAACTGAACATGTGAAGTGCGTGTAGGGTTTGTTTAGATGTGCAGCCTTATTAGAAATAATTTCTTAAACTATTGTTTGATCATGTATCATTTGTAGTCTATTGAGGAAATGTGGAAAATCATCTCAGAACAGGTCCGGGGTATCTGGATTTTATCATTTGTAGCCTGTTGAGGTAATGTGGAAAATGTTATCCATACAGATCCAGGCTATCTGGATTTCAGCTTAGAAAATTCTATTTGTAAATGGATTAAAAGTTCTGATTTAAAGACCTGTAGGTTCTGCACAATCTGAATGTGTCTCAAGAATGATCATTTTGAGGAAAAGAGATCTCGACACTTTGTTCTCTCCATTTAAATTCATTTAAAATGAATTAAGACCTTCATCATTGTTTTGTTGTATCCTTTCAAAGGAACAAACACTACTTTTCTGTCTGAAAACTGTTTAATAGTTAAAAAGTCTGCTGTTGAGCTTAGTTCTTTTAGACAAGGATCTTATTTCATTTGTTCTATCATTAAACCTCATTTTGGAGAGGTTTCTCTTCATGTCTTAATGAGTATTTTTAATAAGAAATACTACCCATTTAAGATTAAATGTATTAAGACTCATAGATGAGAAACCCTCAAGTTCAATCAAATTATAGGGACCAAGAAAGAATTACTGATGTTTTTACAAGGAATGCTAAATTGTGACTCTCAATGTGATATTTCAGCTCAGTTTCCCTTTGATACCAGCTGGGAAGGGATTGAAAAATGACTGTTCCACCAAAATAAACTTTCTATCGGAAATTTCATTTATTGTGATTGTGGGGAAGGGCTGGCCATGGGTTTTTTTTCTTCTTAGACTCAAAGATGTGCCCTGGAGACTTTAAATTTCTCTCAGTGAGTGGCAGCTGTAGGTTCATCAGCTCCTTCTGTACAATAACTTGCATGATATAACCAGCTTCAGAAAGGAGAGTGAGGAAAGTGTTCATGTTTTAAACCATACCCACTATACCTTCCAAAGGCTGCCTTCCTCTTTGCTAAGCTCAGAAGATCTTCAGAACACTGTGCAGCACTTTTTTAGTAAACCCAGAAGTATTTTTTGACATTATTTGTTATTTGCTCAAGTGGAAAATATAAGCAGTTCAGTTGTGTTTGACTAAATGAGGTGTGTAAGGGTTTGAAGGGATAACCTAGAAAACCCATGGGGTAAGAAGTAAAAAGCTTTGAGAGGTTTGACCCATCCTTCAGTGTGTCAAGGTGAAATTGTATGGAATTAAATCTTTATAAACACATATGCAGCGTGCTGGTGTTTGTGTGCAGTCTTACAGGGCCTTTTGGGTGCTTGTGAGAAAAGAGGAATTCCTCCTTCTCCTTGGATGAATAAAGTGAAAACAGCTGTGAGCCACTGGCACTGTAAATCACGGAATCATTAAGGTTGGGAAAGACCTCTGAGATCACCAGGTCCAGCCCCTGACCTGATGTACTCACAGTAACTTTTAGCTCTGGAGGTGCCTTTGCAAGTCCTTGGTTGTTACTGGAAGCTAGTTGTTTTGCTCTTCAGATTGTCTAAATTTTATTTTAAAATGCACAAATGGTTTATTTTTAAAAACAGAGGCCGTGGGAGCATCTGGTCAACGTCCTGTTTTCTGCCCTGTCCACAAACAAGAGCAGTTAAAACTTTTCTGTGAAACCTGTGACAGGCTGACATGCAGAGACTGTCAGTTACTGGAACACAAAGAACACAGGTACCAATATTCCCATGTCTTAACTCCTGTGCTGTGCTGTCTCAGAGCATGAAGTGGCATTGGTGTGAACCAGTTGTGTTGGAAATTCTGCTGCATTTTCTCCTTGTTGGGCTGAAACCATCCCTTGCAAAGGAGAACCTGTGATGGAAACTTCAGCAGTTGGTTGAGCTTTGTCAAGTCTCCTAAGATCAGGTTCAAACCAACATGGGCTGAGGAGGTTTGGTGTGATTCAGGTGTTCATTTGCCTGGCAGTTCCCAGTGCTGTCACTCTGTTCAGGACTTTATTGGAAATTCCTGCAGCCCTGAACACCTGGTGCTGTAAAAGAAGCAAAAGTGATAGAGTGAGTCATGGGTGAGGTAATTTTCTGAAAGGGCGTATTTGATTGTGCAACAGTCTTTAGGGGAATTTTGTAAAGGAAAGTCTAAATTTTGCCTCTTGCATTAATATATTCTTCTAGTGCAGAGAGGAAAACTGGTTTGGTTTTAGTTGTGTAAAAGTTACCTCATTCCAGGTAAAAAGAAATGCTGGGTTTGTCTCTGGTAGAAAAAGAGTTGGAACCCCTTTAAGACACTTTCCAACTTCCTGCTCTTTAGCAGCTCTGTCATGTAGTTGTTTGAATGTCAACAAATATTTTTCAGTGGTATAATAGAGAATCTGGGGATAATACACATTTATCAACCACTGCACCACTGCTTTTCCTGGTCAGGCTGCAGGTAACTCTTCTCTGTAAAGGTGCAATATTGAATTTAGTGTTGTTTTTCTCAGAATAATGATTATTCTCAGACTGCTACAGCAGCCTATGGAGAACTTTGACTTCTGAAATTAGTATTATTAAAATATTAACAACCTCAAATATTCCTGCTCTGTTCTTTCATAGGCTTGATCCTAAATACCCTGGGTGAGTCCCTTGTCACAAGGGTGCTCTCCTGGGATATATTCACTGACTTGTTCTGGTTGGTTTCTTTGCATCTGTTCTGTGCATGTTGCTAATGGATTAACAGATGGATCCTGTCCTCCTTACCTGTGCTCTTCCAGAAGCAGAATTCCTTGCTATTAACGGGCTTTTCTTTGCAGAATATTCTTTCCATGTGGTTCTGGGTGCAGGTGTGAATTACAGGTGATTAAGGCACTGCTCTGTCTGCCTGAAGTACAGCTGAGATTTTGTGGAGGATCTTGCCAAGTGGAAAAAGAATTTATTTTAATCCCCTGTTTTCTCCTTACCTGAAGTCCTGATAGTTTACACCAAAGGAGGGTGATTCACTGTTTCAGTAGCTCCATGGTCCAGAGTTCAGAGTTTCAATCATAGCATTCCAGCATGGTTTGGGGTTGGAAGGGACCTTAAAGCTCATCCAGTTCCACCCCCTGCCCTGGGCAGGGCTTGCTGGGGATTCTCTAGAAAGCTGACAATTCTTTTAGCAGCCTAATGCTGTGTGATTCCTCTAATTTGGGCAGTTTTCAGTCCACACACTTGGGAAGCTGGAAGTACAATATTGAAACAAGAAAAGTATTTTGGCTATAGCAAGAGCTACAGCAGAATTTTAGCAGTACAAGCTAAAGTAGATTCTTCATTTCTCCTTTGTCTGGAAATACGATTTTAAACTTAATGAAAATAATTTCAGAAAATCAGCAGCTCCCAAACATTCCAAATTTTGCTGTCTTTGGGCTTTAGGAATGCTACCTTTTTGGTATTACAGTGTCTAAAATCTCTTGCTGCTGTCTGTCTGCAAGAACTTTAAACTCTTCTTAGAAAAAGCCAAATTCCAACACTGAGACTGAAGAATCTGAACTCTTGGAGTTCAGACCTGCCCGTTGCTGGTACAAAGTGAATTAACAGGAATGGAGTTTTGTTGTGAATGATGTTCTTTGAGTCTCTGTTACCATGACGTGAGTCATGTAAATTTAAAAACTGTGTTGCTGTCAGTTTGATGACAATCCAGGCAGTCTTTTCCTGTTGGATTGTAACGTTCTAGATTGTGACAGACAGCAACACTACTTCCTTTTTCATTTTCTTTGGGAGATGGTGTAAATTGCTTATGCAGCTTATAGGATACTTCATTAATTGCAGGAATTTTTCTGCCAATTTGAGTATAGGGAAAACATTGCCAAGGTGTTCTGGGACCTTAAGTTTTCTCTGTTGTTAACAAATTATATCTCAGAAGCATGAAGTTTGTTCATTACGAGGACAAGACTTAGCAAGTGACTGGTAGGAATCCTGGGTTTTGAGCAGTTGATCAGAAAAGATGGAAACTTGTGCAGCTGCTTAATTCAGAGGCACTTTGCTTCTGTTGCATTGACAGTTCCAGTATGTGAGGAAAAGGCACCTAATCCTGTTATTTTCCCTCAGTGGTGGTACTTACCCTCTTTTCAGATGAAGTAATGGAAGGTACCTTTGGTAGCAGCTTTTAGTTGAAGAGAATGTTCTTCACTTGGAAGTATCAGAGGTGGAAAAAACGTAGTTTTTTAACAGGAACGTTTTCTTCAGATTAAACTAATGGAGTCAAATATGAACAATATCATCTCAGCTGAAAAACTGGGGAATTTGAGATAGTTTAGGGGGTTGGGTTTTGGTGTCCTTTAATGTGTGTTTAAGTTATTGGTGCATTTTCCTCATCAAACTCTGAGGTTCCTGGTTTCTCCTGGAGCTGTTCCTGCTGTCCTGGGAAATGAGGCAGTGCATCCCTGTGTGGGTGGAATTGATGATTTCCCACAGAGGTTCAGTCGCCTGGACAGCACTTAAAAAGGACTTTATCAGCACTTAAACATTTTGCACACTGGTCAGAGTATGCAGAGTCTGATTTTTCTCAGTGTTTTGTCACGTTTTTTTCAAAATTTCATGGCTTTCCACCTGAACTGGGACCCTGAGTTCCAGCCCACTGCTCTGTGGTAATCAGTGCCTTCTCTTGCGTGTTGCAAAGGTACCAGTTCCTGGAAGAAGCTTTTCAGAACCAGAAGGGTGCAATTGAGAACCTGTTGGCCAAACTTCTTGAGAAGAAGAATTATGTAAATTTTGCAGCTGCCCAAGTTCAAAATAGGTGAGTTCCTCAAAATGATCAGCTGTTACACTGTCTTTTTACTGAATCACAGTAAGATGGATGATGGGACCAGAATAATACATTGGAGTTAGTTCTGTATAGTAATTACTTTCCATAATGTTTAGTTGCCCCTACAAGACTGTGCATCTCTTGGAAGTTGTTACAAGAAACAAATATTAAAGGTTATGTCCTTTGTGGCAACTTTGAATAGAACCAAAGATGTGACACATTTATTGCACTTTGGGGCTGGGGGAGAAAAAAAAAGGAATAACAAAGGCAAGGAAACTCATCCTATGATTTCTTCTAAGCTAGCTCTCGATGACAGAAGGGTTGAAATATTAAAATATTTTTATGTTTCTTATGAAGGCCTCTGATAACTGTGTAACAAAAACTTGGTGTGAATTTGAATAGAAAATTTGTGGTTGGTTGTGGGGTTTTGATTGGGTTTTTTTTTTTAGGGAGCTTTGCTTAAGGTTTCCGGGGTTATCTGAAATTCAACGTGACGTTGAGTACTGAATATAGAGGCAGAGGGAGCACGTGATCTCTGCTGGCTTTTCACCCACTGGGGTGACGTGGTTGTGCTGCAGCTCAGGGAATTCCACCGAGATTCTCGGTGGTTTTGTGAGCCTCCTGCAGCTTTTAGGTCATTTGCAAAAATGACACATCAGCTGGGGGTGGAAAGTACGAGGGCAGGAGGATGTGCACCACGGATAGAAGGAGAAGTTCTGATGCAAATTTTTAACTCCTTGTGGTGCCATCTACATTTAAAAAGAAAAAGCAGAGTAAGGGAAGAAGAACATACAGCATGACAGAGGCAAATGTGTGAGGAGGGAAGCAGTGAAAATTGATATTTTTATGTGCTGATTGATTTTCCGTGGAAGTCTAGGTCCCAAAACACAACACCATTGTGAAGCATAGAATTTTTACACTCTTGAAGAGACAGAAATGCAGTCACATAGGAAATAATTAAACTGAAAACTCGAGAAATGTCACAAAACATTCTCTGATAAGAATTCCAGGCCGGGAATGAGTGATGCACATATGAAGAACATATTGTAATGGTGGGGGTTTTTGCCCAAGAGTTCCTGGCTTTAGTGAATTCAGTGAATTTCTGCAGCATGGGATTGAATTGTGTCAAGATCTCAATTTTCTGCTGAGCCAAATGCCTGGTGCAAGTGAGACAATTCATTCCACTGCTTTACTGGCGTGTAGGACACAAAATCCATCATCCTAAAAACTTGAGGGAATGGGGAGAAAAGAAAAAAGGGTATTGCAGTGCTGTTGTCAGTGCTGGCAGATGGTACAGAGCTGCCATCGCTGTGATCCTGGAGCATGAAAGCATTGAAGGAGCAGCTCTGCTGGAATAATTGTTGGGTGCCAAAGCCAAGGGTGGATTCCACGGGCTTAATGAAGGGTGGTTGGCTGTTTTTTGGGGTAGGAGACCAGGTTGTGCTGTCATGAAAAAGCACGTGTGACCAAGGTGCCTTGGAGGGCTTTGACCCCAGCACTGTTCCTCAGCAGACAGGGAGTGTTGGTCCTGTGGCTGAATGGCATCAGATCCTTGATCTAGCAGCAAAAAAGCTCTTTAAAAAAGGACAGTTTAAGTCTTTACACTGGCTCATGGCAAAGAATTCTGCTGCAATGTGATCTTGTTAGATTAAGGCAGTGTAGGATCAAATAAACGCAGAATTTCCTTGAGTTTAGGAAATGCTGTATTTCAGATTCTGTGGACAGAGGTCAGGATGATTTGCTTGAGTCTGAAGAAGCTGAAAATGCACGAAAACTGAGGGAAAATGGCAGTGATGAAGAGGGTATAAAAATCTGACAGGCAGTAGGAGTAAAGCTCAAGAGAATAATCTAGACTAATATCAGGCAAATCACTAATGAAAATTTTACATCTTTATTGTGTATTAATTATAGGCCTGTAATAACTTTCTTGTTACAAGGGAGGAGTTAATTTGAAATTCAGAGTTGATTTCTGGTTAATATAAATGATCTTAAAAGTTTAAAGCATCAGATATAAAGTTTTCATAGTGAGAGACATGATATGGATATAAATATATAAATGTACATACAGACACATGTGGTTGTGGCTGGTTATTTCTCTATATAAAGTGTGTAAACTACAAGGGCTTTCATATTATTTGAAGTAAAACAAGTTGTGAATTTGTATTAGGCAGTGAAGTGTAAAGTGACTGACAATCCATTGTTTTTGGTTTCTTTTTTTAGGATAAAAGAAGTAAATGAAACCAACAAACGAGTAGAACAGGAAATCAAAGTGGCTATATTCACCCTCATCAATGAAATCAATAAAAAGGGAAAATCTCTCCTACAGCACCTTGAGGTACACTTAAAATAAAAAGTAATGGTGGTGTTGAGTTTCCAGTCCCCTCTTGAGGACCCACGTGTTTGAAAATGCTTTGTTTGGTGTGGCTGCAGGTGTTGTAGTTCTGATATTGCCTCTGAGTGGTGTGGTGGAGTTAAATCTCCCGTTTCTCCTCTCAGGAGAGCCCGGGGCTCCTTCAGTTTTGTGTCTATGCCTCGTATTCAATATTGAGTTCACTGTAAAGGAGTGTCTGAAAACCTCCTTTTCATGTTCTGTTTGCCATATTTCTGTATAACATAATTCTCAGGTGTGTGTAATTTAATAATTTCCTCAAATAACTTTTAAGGTTGGTGTAAGAACGGGGCAGTCTCATGTATTTGTACATGAAGGTGTGATGCTGGTATTTAAAGTTGTATAGTACACCATAATAAAGGAGACCATGAGTTCAAGCATCCTTTCCAGACTGCACACTGTGAATAATTGCATTCTGACTTTTATTAAAATCCATGAAAATTTAACTTATTAATACCTGTTTTATCTGAAGAGAGGAAATCCATTGTAAGAGGGTAGTTCAGTGCCTGTGGCCAGCTTGCCATGCCATGAAAAATTTAAGATCAAATGAATAACAATAGATTTTTCCTGGGTAAGGAACAATTACTTGGCAAGGAAATCAAATGTTCCTGGAAGAAAAGAGTAACTTGATCATGAGTAAAAGAAATAATTTAAAATTACATGAATTTTGGCTTTTCTTGTTTACCTAGCATTTGTTAAAGTTTTCTTGGGACGTTTTCCTTTTGATCCAAAACCTGACAGCAGCTGCCATTTTCCTCCTAAATCTGAAAGCCTCATTGTAATCAAGTTTCTGTTTCTTTGCAGAATGTAACAAAGGAGAGGCAGATGAAGTTAATCCAGCAGCAGAATGACATCACTGGTCTGTCACGACAAGTGAAGCACGTGATGAACTTCACGAACTGGGCGATCGCGAGTGGCAGCAGCACTGCCCTGCTCTACAGCAAGCGCCTGGTGAGGGGCACCCTGGGGCTGGGAATTATGGAATATCCTGAGCTGGAAGGGATTCACCCACAGGGATCATCCAGTCCAGCCCCTGGCCCTGCACAGACACCCCAGCAACCCTGCCCTGGGCATCCCTGGCAGCGCTGTCCAAACGCTCCTGGAGCTCTGGCAGCCTCGGGGCCGTGCCCATTCCCTGGGGAGCCTGGGCAGTGCCCAGCACCCTCTGGGGGAAGACCCTTTCCCTGATCTCCATCCTGACCCTCCCTGACACAGCCCCAGCCCTTCCCTGGGTCCAGTCCCTGCTCCCAGAGCAGAGATCCGAGCTGTCCCTCCGATGCTCCTGAGGAAGAAGCTGCAGCCCCCAGTGAGGTCTGACCTCAGGCCCCCCTTCTCCAGCTGAACAGGCAGAGTGCCCTCAGCCACTCCTCGTGTGGCTGCACAGGCTGGGCCGTGCAGTTCTGTCCCAGTCCCCGTGTCCAGAGCAGGGAAAAGTTCCAATGTACCCACAGAGAGATAAGACACAAACAAGTCAAGTGTTGGTAACCAAAAAGTTGATTCATTTTTATTGACATAAATACACCCAGTTCTGCTTGTGCAGGTCGTTCACAGCAGGGCTGTGCTCACCTCCAGTATCCTACACCATTGTTCTGACACCAAATCTCTGTCCCAATCTGGGAATGTGGCCTGAGCCATGAACACAGAGTGGCAGCAGGATCAACCATACCCAGCGTGAGATTAAGACACAAATGAGGTCAAATGTTGGTAATCAAAGGGATACACCCAGTTCTGCCACGTGGATCCTTCATTGCCACCATCATGGCCCATTGTGGCACCATGTCTTCAACTTTAGATCTTACAACAGAGCCAAGCAATTGGGCAGCAATTCACCCTTTACCAGAGGGTTTAGGAGTGTTAGTGTAGAAGGAATGGGGTCAAGCTCTGTAAAGGCACCTTCGTGTTGCCCTGGAGTCGTTGGCAGCAGTGCTGTGGTGTAGCAGTGCTGCTCTGTAATCCTCAGAGTAAAGAAGCTGTACAGTGGGGGATTCTCCTGGTGGATTGAGGAGCTCCCAGCCTATGAACCAAACTTGCTGTCACCAGTCCTTGTTGGTGTTCCACAGCCTGAACTCTGTGGGCAAATGCACGCTTCTCATTTCTCATTCTTTATTTCTTTGTCACCGACAGAGTGTTCTTGTTTCCTCTCAGATAACATTCCAGCTGCGGCACATTCTGAAGGCACGGTGCGATCCTGTGCCAGCTGCCAACGGAGCCATCCGCTTCCATTGTGACCCCACCTTCTGGGCCAAGAACGTCGTCAACTTGGGTGAGAAAACTGAGTTTGTTTATTCTGTGGCACTGGAAAAACTGTTGAATTGGGGGTGTTCATCCAGCAGGAGTGAGTGCAGTGCACTGCATCTCCTAATGCAGGAGACGAAAGCTCTCTTGATGTAACCCATCCAGTCCTGTTTATCCTCCTTATCTGCTCTGTTCTTTCTATTAACAAAGCTTTCTCAATGGGTTTTGTTTTCCAGGGGAAGGGTTCTAGGAATGGCCCTAATCACAGAATTATAATGGTTTGGGTTGAAAGGGATCTTAAAACTCATTTTGTTCCACCCCCTGCCATGGGCAGGGACACCTTCCACTATCCCAGGTTGCTCCAAGCCCCATCCAGCCCTTCCTTGGACACTTCCCGGGATCCAGGGGCAGCCACAGCTTCTCTGGGCACCCTGTGCCATTTCCAGTATATTAAATATAATCACTCAGAGTTTGCAAAGTACAGGTTTTGGATGAGAGAAGAGGGGAGAGCACAGTGAGACAGAGGTACCTGGTAGCACCTGCTTGTGAACTTGTCTCATGGATAAAAATCTCATAGAAAATCTGACAAAAATACCAGCTTTTGTGTGCACTTGCTTCTTGCTCTGAGTCCAGGTTGGGGTGTTACCATCTTCAGTCTAGGATGTTTATTCTCTGGGACAGACAGGAAACAGAAAGGAAGCTGTCAACCTTAATGAAAAGGGATGTGTGGATTCCAACGAGTACACATTCACAGACAAAAATCAACATTTTGCCTTTTCCATATAAAAAAGGGACAGGAGTTATCTAGAGAGGCAACATGGTCCATCACATTGGAGCAAGACAGGGCTTGCTTGTAGCAATATTTCATGTCATATTTGTATAGCCTAAGTCACTCAGTGGTGGGACCCTCTCCACTGTCCCCCAGATATCTCTTCCCAGGCTTTGCTTCTTTAGGCATAGAAACTTCATGCCCAACATGTTTGTTTTCTGTTTTATTTCTCATTTTGTCCGTTTCTTGTGAACGCAGAGAAGTCATTTCTGTCTGTCGTGGCTTTTAGGCTGTGCAGTTCCAGTTCTTTCACTCCTCCCTCCCAGATCATGTTTTTCATTTTGCACTTAGTTCTTGTAGTCTCAGTTCTCTTTCTGCTTTTCTCATGTATAGTTATTGAAGACTTAAAGAGGAAATTTCAAGCTTAAATTGCTCTGACGAAATCGCATTAGAAACATCTGAATATTCCACAAATACCAACCTTTGGAGGATGATGAGATCTAACTGTTGATTGGTTCTTTTGGGTTTTTTTTTAGGTAACCTGGTCATTGAAAATAAACCAACCCCTAGTTACACTCCCAACGTAGTGGTTGGGCAAACTCCTCCAGGAACAAACCACATCAACAAAACTCCAGGACAAATCAATCTGGCCCAGCTTCGACTGCAGCACATGCAGCAGCAAGTGTATGCCCAAAAACACCAGCAGCTGCAGCAGATGAGGATGGCGCAGCCATCTGCATCCGTGCCCAGGCAGAGCAGCCCCCAAGTCCTGCAGCAGCAGGTGAGTCCCTTAATTGTTCTTATTTCACCTTCTACCATAACACTGAGATTTAAAATTGCCCTGTCAAATCTAGCCTTACAAAGCAATTTATAAACTGAAATCTTGTGAGATTTGAGATACTTTAATGTGACAGCTATTGGCTTTGCTTGATGTTATGTTACTACTGCTGTGGAAAGAGATGGGCTTCTTTTCTCCATGTTGAAAGCACAAATTTTAAAAAACACAAACCCTTGCAGCCTCCCAGGTTGATCAGCATGCAGACCATGCAGAGGGGTAACATGAACTGTGGGGCTTTCCAAGCACATCAGATGAGAATGGCTCAGAATGCTGCTCGTATACCAGGAATCCCACGCCACAATGGACCTCAATACTCCATGATGCAACCTCACCTTCAAAGACAAGTATATCCTGTGTACACGCTTCATTTGTGCCATTGTGCCAGACTTTCATTCCAGTAGATGGTACCTCCAGCTGTAAATGTGTTTATCTGTTCCCCTGTAGCTCACAGCTACACACATTTATATGCTTCTAGTCCATGTTGCATTACTGTGCTGTGACAGTTTTGCTGAACGTAAGGAAATTCAAACCTTAGGGGTGAGAATGAAATCTAATGTTTGTATTGCAGTTTAGTTCTGGGAAGCGAAACATTTCCTTTTGCACTTTTCAGTGGCATTCAGCTGAAAAGAACATTCAGAGGTTTATTAGAGAATAGTGAGGAGTAGTGAAGTTCAAAGTGATGTAGTTGAGGGGTTTTGATTAAATCAGCTGCTGAAGGATTTTTAAATTCACACCTGCAGCATTGATGCAGAGCTCTGCATGCCATTAAGAATAAAAATCCTTGACAATGAATGTTAACGTGACTGAAATACCAAAAGTGACTTCATATTACTTAAAGCAGTTACTTTCATCTTAAAAAAAAATTTAGACAGACACGTAAACTCTAAAGCTATCTTTGGAGGAAGGAGTTGCTTTAAGAAAATACAACTATATACCAAATAATTTGCTGGAAGAAGTGCTGTCTATTTAATATCTAGCCACACAGAGTATTTTTTCCTTTCCAAGTGAAGAAGAGTAGCAGTTGCTCTGCCCTCAGTGCTGGCAGGTGCTGTGGTAGCTGTGAGCGTGTGCTGTGCCCCACTTGGGTTGAGGTCTCTCCCCAGGGCAGCGTGGCAGCGTGAGCTGTGCTGCCTGGCCCCGTCACCCATCCCGCTGTCTCTGTCTCCCCAGCACTCCAACCCCGGCCACGCGGGGCCCTTCCCGGTGGTTTCCGTGCACAACACCACCATCAACCCCACCAGCCCCACCACGGCCACCATGGCCAGCGCCAACCGCGGCCCCACCAGCCCGTCCGTGTCGGCCATCGAGCTCATCCCGTCCGTCACCAACCCGGAGAACCTGCCCTCCCTGCCTGACATCCCTCCCATCCAGGTCAGTGGGGCTCCTCGGCCACTCAGCTGCTTCCCTTTCTGTCTGGTGTTCTTGTTTGGGTACCAGAACCTCTCTGAGGGATGGTGTAATTATCATTTGAAGTCGTAGAATTAAAATCTGCAGCCCTTCTCTTAGGCGTGCAGCTGTTTTCTCCCCATAGGGCTGACCTGCTCCATCTGTTAACCTTTAGATTAATCATTATTTAATGGGTGTCCTATAGTAAAATTGAGACTTTTAAGTACTGTGTTCACTTCCTTTCTTCCACAAGACCATTCTATGGGAAGATATCAGTAGAATAATTAACAGCTATGTATTTTGAGTGCCCTGAATGTGATTTATTCAGGGTTAAAATTGCCTGGAGTTTCTCTCTGATGTTCCTAGAAGAAACAGGAAGCACAGAGGGGACATGTCTCATTATTCCAGAGAGAGGGGACACAGGCTGAGGTAGATTTTGAAGTCGAGCTCATTTGGAGAGTTGAAAAGTACAATTTAATGTACACGTGGAAGCAAAGAAAGTAAAAGTAATGTGTTTTCTGCAGAATGTTTGGGAGGGGAGGAGGATGATGGCTTCATCCTGAGAACAGGACCTTTGCCTTGAAATGCCCGTGTAAAACACAGGAGATTTGGTCGTGATACAGGAAACAAAACTGAGTTTCATCCAAGATGGTCTGTGGGAGTACCAGCTGCAACTTTGCAACTCTTAAATGTTCAGGGCTGGTTTTTCAATGTTTTCAGAAGGCTGCAGGTCATTTGCTAATGTGAGAGTGGTGGGGAAGGAGGGATCCCATCTCAGGGTGAGCAATCTGCAGTGCTGAGGCTTTAGATCAAAACACCAGAGGGAGTGTGAGTGGTTGTGGCTGATGGAGCTGTGAGCGTGTGAAGCTCATCAGACACCAAGTGAGAAACTGTGGGGTGGTCCAAAGCATTAACATGCAACTTCCAGGTGTACTGGAAATGCAGAATTCTGTTCAGATACTTTTTTTATACCTGTTCATATAAAGGCTGTTACGGATTTTAGTTGGATTTAGTGGATAGCAGTGTTAGTCCTTCATGCTGCTGGCACAGTCATTAAAACCCGCTTGGAATGCAGTGTTTCAAACACATTATTGCAGTTCCTGGCTTTAAGCAGTTGCACCAGCAGGGCTCTTCTTTCCTTGGGTTTAACAGGTACTAAAATCTGTGTGAAAAGTGACTGGGAGATTCCCCATCACATTAAGGAACAACAGGATTATGGCTTCCTTTAATATCTTAATTATGGAATAACTTTTGCAGCCTCAGCAATCTGGTAGTTCATGACCAACACCAGATGTGTGGCCACCACACTGAGCAGCTGGGAACCAGAAAGTTTGCAGTGACCTTGAGTAGGTGCAGCCCAGGACCATGTTGGAAGAACTCAGATTTAGGAGCTTCTGAAAAATCTTGCTTGAAGTTTCTGGTTTGAAAGCCTGATCTCTGTATGAAACTGATAAAAGTATTTGCTGATGTCCTGAATCCTTGAAGGCAGAGTGAACAATTTTAGTGAAGATACTGATCACAATTTAAAATGTGTGGGACTGTTACGAAAGTTGAATTAGACCTCTCTGATTGAGATTTTTGTTTTTCCTTCTTAGCTGGAAGATGCTGGTTCCAGTAGTTTAGATAATCTGCTAAGTAGATACATCACAGGCAGCCACCTTCCCCCACAGCCTACAAGCACCATGAATCCCTCCCCAGGACCTTCAGCTCTATCTCCAGGGTCATCAGGTAAACCTGATGGGGTTTTCCAGAGATTACAGAAAGTGATGGGTATTTCTGGTATTTAGGTTGAAAAGAATTGCCTGCCATTTCCTGCCAGAAGGGAAGTGATGTTTTATTTAAAATTTGTTTTGCTCAGAAGTGGATTCTTCTGGAAATTTAAATTTTACCCTCCTTCAGAAATGTCTTTTTAGTGACAAACTGCCAGCACATCAGTGCAGTGTTCCAGATCCATGGAGAGACAATCTCAGGGTCATTCTGGGTGTAGCTAATTAATGGTAGAGCTTTTCTTATGCACGTGAACAAATTAAGTCACCGCTACCTAATTTTGAGTTATTTAAACATTGAAAATGTCTATTTCTATAAGTAAGAAGATTATTTCAGTCAATAGGAAGAAATCCTTCCCTGGGAGGGTGGGGAGGCCCTGGCACGGGGTGCCCAGAGGAGCTGTGGCTGCCCCTGGATCCCTGGCAGTGTCCAAGGCCAGGCTGGACGGGGCTGGGAGCAGCCGGGGACAGTGGAAGGTCCCTGCCCATGGCAGGGGGTGGAACAGGATGATCTTTAAGGTCCCTTCTCACCCAAACCATTCTGGGACTTGATGTTTCTCTGGGTTTTCTCTACAGGACTTGTAAGATCCTGTGAATGAGTGGGTGCAGCAGTGGGGCTTCCTGTGTTTCTCCAAACCTGCATGCAGACCATGCAGAGGCTGCTTTTTTGACTTTACTGGTGGCTCTCAGTGCATGAAATTTGAGGCTGTAATGGGCTGAAGGCTTTAGCACTGCTTGGATGAGGTGAAATAATTAATGGGAGTCCAAGAACGTTGTGTTGTCACTTTTTTATTTAATGTGATGTGCTGGACTTTGTTGTGATCCAAAGACTGAGAGAACAGCTGACTTAGGTGACTTATTGAGTTAGGGTGTTCCTGCAGGTCTTGTGGGGTTACTCAGTGCTAGTCAGTGAATGCAAACTTGTACCAAATCAACTTCTGTGCTGCTTCTTTGCAGGTTTATCCAACTCCCACACTCCTGTGAGGCCCCCCAGCACCTCCAGCACGGGCAGCAGAGGAAGGTGAGTGTCACATTAACACTGTCAGGCTAAAAAAGATCAGACATGAGGAATTCAGGAACAGCATTGGCAATTGGCACGTGGTGCTTTGACTAACTGTAAGCCAGAATGGAAGAATGCTTACATGAACATTTCTATTTGTAATTTTTTTCCCTGCACTATGATTCTCCTCTGTCTTTTAAACTGGAGCTGTTGTAAATGTTCTGACACCCTTTGTCTTTCATTTGGGAAACAGTTACCTGAATTTCTTTGCCCTGATGATTTATCCTCTTCTTTATGTGCTGCTGTCTTCCCAGCTGTGGCTCCTCGGGCAGAACTGCTGACAAAACTGGCATTAACTTCAAGGCTGACCAAGTGAAAGTAAAACAAGAACCAGGCACAGAGGAAGAGATCTGCAGTTTCTCAGGAACAGTAAAGCAGGAAAAAACAGAGGATGGCAGAAGGAGTGCTTGCATGGTAAAGTTAGTTTATTCCCAGTGTGTTGTGGTTTTCCTGGCAGCATACTTAAGAATTTGGAAAGGGAGAAAAAACCCAATTCTACTCTAAAGCTTCATTCTAAGAGGTATTTTCTCCCTGGCAGTGCTCTGGATGGTCTCTAAAGTAAATTTTATTGTTAACTATTAAAATGAAGTGTAATACAGTGTATTTGCTGCTTTTAATCCCTAATTAATAAAAGCTTTGAGTCACCCATTGGTAGTGGACATTCCCACATAGGTAATTGCATTCAGAAATCCTCCAGTCAGTCAAAAGTTCTTAGACCAATGTATAAATCAAATAATTAGCAAATGAATATTTTTCTGTTTCCCAGCTATGATTGAACAGGATTGTGTACAGGGAGCTGGGTGGTGGAGCTGAGGATTTTTCCTAATGACACTGAAGTCATTAACAGCTTTTAATGACTTATCAGTGTGTTTGGCTGGTTATATCAGAAGAAATGAGTGTGTTCTTCAAAGAAAGGAGATGTGAAAAAGTAGTTTTCAATACTGTGTGCAGCTCAGCTCTTCCTAATGATTTCCCATGGTTTTTGGGATATGAGTATGCTATCTGAATGGTGGGAGGCTTTTGAATTCCAGCACAGGCAGAGAAAGATGCTGGCGTAAAATCGACTCTGATTTTCCACGTGCGACTTTCATTCCAGCTCAGCAGCCCTGAGAGCAGCTTGACACCACCACTGTCCACTAACCTACACCTGGAGAGTGAACTGGAGGCCTTGGGAAGCCTGGAGAACCACGTGAAGATGGAGCCAGCAGATCTGAGCGAGAGCTGCAAGCAGTCTGGGCACAGCCTGGTGAACGGGAAGTCGCCCGTGCGGAGCCTCATGCACCGCTCGGCCCGCGTGGGGGGAGAGGGGAACAACAAGGATGACGACCCCAACGAGGACTGGTGTGCCGTGTGCCAGAACGGGGGGGACCTGCTGTGCTGTGAGAAGTGCCCCAAGGTGTTCCACCTCACCTGCCACGTCCCCACACTCCTCAGCTTCCCCAGGTACCGGCGGTGTGGGCTGAGGTTGTGGATGGAAGCCACCAAAACTGGTGTTTCCTCCAAAGTCAGCTTGTTCTGGGTGATTCTGTCTAGTGCAAAAATCTCAAATTTCCAAGGCCTTGCCTGAGTGGTTTGTGTGTGGCTGGTCAGTGTTTATCTGATAACAGAATCCTGTTGTGTTTATCTGTTTGTGTAAAGTCTCACCATGCAGTTCTGTTGGTTAAAGTTCATTTTAAGGCAAGGTGAGAAAGATGTTATAAAGTATTAAAACATCATCTGAGGGCAGGAAAAATGGCCTTGACTGGCAGAATTATTGTGAGCATTAAGAGTATTCCTTAGCTTTGGGTATCTGGGTCTTTACTGTGGTAGAATGTGAATGTGTCAAGAGTGAGTAAAAACTCTGTAGCCATCACTGGTGAGAATTTAACCCTGGATGTCTGGAATAACTGTGTTTTTCTCTTTAGTGGAGAGTGGATATGCACATTCTGCAGAGACCTGAGCAAACCTGAAGTAGAATATGATTGTGACAATTCCCAGCACAGCAAGAAGGGGAAGACAGCACAAGGCCTGAGTCCTGTGGACCAAAGGGTGGGTCTCAAACCTGCAGGAATCTGCGTCCCAGGAAAAAGTGCTTTCCCACATCAGCTATCCCCCACTGTCTGGAGATGGTTTTGCATTGGCTGAAGCAAATTAAATGTAGTTATGGCTTTGCCAAACAACCCAGAATTACCAATGAGATTTTTCCTGCTGTGGCCACATCTGCAGGTGTTGGGGACTGTGGGAGTGCCCCAGGGCATTGGGACTGTAATCACTCAGTAGCTACAATTTAGCATTAACACATATTCTGTATTTAAAGGCACCATTTAACATGTTCTTAGTTGAAAGTCCTTTGCATTTAGCACTGGTGTCACCTTCATAAAATAGTTCAGTGAGCTTGGTGTGTTTAAGTGCGTTCTGTGAGAGGTGCTGGAATGTTCAGGTGCATTCCTGGGGAATTGTAATGACCTTGACAATCAGAATTATTTTTAGCTTTATCAGTCAGCCTCTGTGGAGTGTTAAGAGTTTTATCAAATCAAATTCCTCTAAGGGAATTACAAAAAGCAAAGAAAAATATTTCAACAGGGAATTTACAGAAACCCCCTGGCTTTGCTTTCAGGTTGTTCAATTTTGTCTTGTGGGGAAAAGAAAAGTCTGCAGCTCAGTCCTTTCCTGTTACATGTGGGTGTGATTGGACAAAAGTGGTTGTAGTTGGTATTTTATGTTTTAATTTGCAGTATATTAGCATATCTCTCCATGCTTGGCTTTAGCCCATGGCTTTTGGTTAGGAGGGAGAAAACGAAGAGGAAATTTGTGAACACTAAGTGGGGTTCTGCCTCTTAACTCTGCCCTCATAAGAACTTTACCTTTTTTAATTAAGTTGAGGGGGTTGCATTTAAATTTTCTAGTGCTAAGCTGTTAAAGTACAAGGCTATTTACAGCAGGGAGGGAAGAATTTCTGGGCTAGGCATAAATTAAGAATATTAATCTGACCCTGTTTATTTCTTTATAAGAAATGTGAACGCCTCCTGCTTTACCTGTACTGCCACGAGCTGAGCATTGAGTTCCAAGAGCCAGTCCCAGCCTCGGTGAGTGTCCAGAAAACCAGCTTGGGATTTATATGTGGTGTAACATCCCTGAGGGTCTGGAGTTGAGTTTGGGAAGGAGCTGACTGCTTTCACTGTAGCAGTCTAAAAGTCCTGGCAGCCATCCAGCGTTTCGTGGGTCTGAGAGGGACAGCAGCTGATCCTGGAGCTTCTCCAGGCAGATGCTTCACTCCCAGTCTCAAAACCAGATATTTAAAAATACTTCCAATTAGCAGTTATTGAATTGGAAAAAGATGTCTCAGGATACCCATGAAACTCAAAATGCTTTAGGAGGGCTTTTTGGGGTTTTTTGGATAAGCTTTTGAATGAGAGGAGGGAAGAAACTGCTTTGACTCCTCTGCTTTCAGCTGTAAAAGAAGTAACTGTACTGGAAAGCTTTGCTGTGCAGTGAGAGACACTGCAGGTTAGAAAGAATCCCAGAATTCCCGAGTGGTTTGGGTTGGAAAGGACCTTAAGTCCTACCCAGTGCCACCCCTGCCATGGGCAGGGACACCTTCACTGTCCCAGGCTGCTCCAAGCCCCATCCAGCCTGGCCTTGGGCACTGCCAGGGATCCAGGGGCAGCCACAGCTGCTCTGGGCACCCTGTGCCAGGGCCTCCCCACCCTCCCAGGGAAGGATTTCTCCCCAGTTCCCAATCTAAATTTACCCTCCTTCAATTTAAAACCAATCCCCCTTGTCCTGTCACTCCATACCCTTATAAAGAACTTTTTTAAACAGTTGGAAGAAAGAAAATTGTTCTGCTTTGCTGAACGTGCCTGAAGTGTGTGATGAGATCAAGTGATTGATACCTTCAGTGTAGAAATTCAGCTGTGAACTCTGTCCATTCAGTGATAAATCACTTTTGCTCTTTTACAGATACCAAACTACTATAAAATTATAAAGAAACCAATGGATTTATCCACGGTGAAGAAGAAACTGCAGAAGAAACATTCCCAACACTACCAGACCCCCGAGGACTTCGTGGCTGATGTCCGGTTGATCTTCAAGAACTGTGAAAGGTTTAATGAAGTATGTTAACTTCCAATCTCAACACCGTTTTTAATTTTAGATGAAGATTTATTTCAACTTGGTTGTGCAGCTTCTCCAGTGAAAGGCTCTGCTTCCAGCTGTAACTTCTGCTTTTGGAGCAGATGCTGAATCAGACACTGAAAAACCAAAGAAATCTTAAGGCAGTTGCAGAGTAACTTCTCATTTTTAGCTAAATTGGGAGAACAGAGGGAACTTCTGAAGTGCAGTCAGTGGTATCTGTGAGTCAGGAGCAAGGTGACCTGGTTACTGTACATTAAATTGATTGTAGAAGTGCTCAGGAAGTGCCATAAAGACACCAAAGAGTCCTTAAAAGTGTCTCAAGCTGCCCAGGAAATTGTTTTACCCTCATGGAACATGGTAGAATCCACGGAGAAGCTTCCTCTACTGAGGAGAAATGCCTTTCTGAAGATATTCTGGTTTTAGTACCTCACAGGCTGAATCCAGCAAAGCTTTGTGGCCATCATGGTGTTCATTACCCTTCCTGCTTCAACTCCTGGGTAGCTGGGCTCTCACAAAAATCAGTTTTCAGTGGATAACTTGAGTATGGGGTCATATTTTTTACTAATTTTGCAGTGATCCCATCTGATAATGAAACATCCCTTACATCTGAAACGTGACTTGGGGAGATAAATGATCTGAGTGTCACTGCTAGTGGAGCAATGGAAAAAATAATCTGAATCTCAAAAAAAAAGGTCATATTGTGCTGAAACAGAGCAGAGCTAAGAGGGTTCCTGATCTTTGAGATGGTTTAAAGCAAGGATGACAAAAGGCATCACAGGGAATGGCTTTCTTCTGACCTTAGAAATGCAGAAAGCAGCCAATGTGCCTTATTCCTCTGTAAAATGCAGCCTGAACTTGCAGTGTTTGGGCTGCATTTCTGGCTCTGTGCAGAGGGAAACTGGAGGAACTGCACAAAGCTACAATTAAAAGCTCACTAGGAGAAATCAGGGTTAATGATGTGATGCTGGAAGTGCTCACGAGCATTTGGGACTTTGACAGCCCCGACTCCTTTATGTGCCTGCATTAGTGGAGGTTCATGAGCACTGGGGAAGGAGTTGTAATTATGTGAACTTCTCAATCAGGGGAATTAATGAAGCATCCACTGTAGAGGAAAACATGCTGCAGCTCTTAGAGACCAGAGTAAAACAAGGGAGGAAGGACTGAAAGATGTGGTGACTTTTTTCTCATTTTTTTATAAAAGAAAACATGCGTTTCAGCTTGCCTGGCTCATGGCAAAAGTTGAGTCACTCTGACCTCTCACAGCAGCATCATGTCGAGTGCCTCTAAGCCAAATGCTTTTCCAAAGTAGAAGTCCAAGTGGGGTGATGCCCAGGAAAGCAATCTCCTGGAGCACTTCCCTCCAAAGGAGACTTGCCCACAGTCATGTCCAGGCAACTCCAGTTTGTTGTGAAGAAAGCAGTCCTGAGTAGAAAATGCCTGAGAGCCACTTACTTGTACAAAGGTTGTGTGTTCTGTTGAAGGTTTATTTACCACCTAAGACTGTTTTAAACCTGCTGCCTAAGTTTGGGAACTAAAGCTAACAAACCATAACAAACTGTGTTGTTGTTATGGCTGACTTTAGTCATCCAATCCTGTGCGATCTCGTAACTTTAGAAAGGATTATAATTTCATTTTTTTTGACTCTGGTATCCTTTTTAGATGATGAAAGTTGTTCAAGTTTATGCAGAAACACAAGAGATTAATTTGAAGGTAAGCGTTTCAGACCATGCACACTTGGTGAAGGGATGTGCATTTCCAACAGGTGAATATTCCTGTCTTCTTTCATCCACAGGCTGATTCAGAAGTAGCACAGGCAGGGAAGGCAGTTGCATTGTACTTTGAAGATAAACTTACAGAGATCTACTCAGACAGGACCTTCCAGCCTTTGCCTGAATTTGAGCAGGAAGAGGATGATGGTGAAATAACTGAGGACTCCGATGAAGATTTTATACAACCACGTAGAAAACGCCTAAAATCAGATGAGAGACCAGTGCATATAAAGTAATCTAATGAGATGGACCTAAAATTTATTGTAAAAACTGTTATTTAAGTGTTCCTGGAATATTATCATGCCTACAGTGGCCATCTTGAAGAAGCTGATAGCTTTTTAAACAGTATTAGGTAACAAAAAACAGTTGTACAGAAAAACATTCGCATCAAAAGGGGAAAAAAACTGTATTGTAAATTCTTGGTGGTTTGTATTTTGTTTTTCCTTGATTACTTGCGATATTCTTTCTTTTCCTGATGGAGGGGACACACTCATCCTGGTCTCACAGACAGAGGTGGAGGAATGTTGAAGAGAAGCAGATTTGATAGGAGATGTTCCATGTGCAGATAAGACTGTAGTGACACCTTCTGCAGGACTGGACCCGTTCAGTGACTGCACCCTGCATTACACTGCAGAGTAAACTGTGAGCTGAGCTCCTGAAATCCCCTCTGTGTCCACTCAAGTGTGTGTTGGTCGTTGCTTTGATCACCTCATTGAAGCAGGATTGTGAATAACTGATCTTCTGTGTCGATCCAATTGTTGACATTTTGCTTTCTTTACTCCATTTTATGATTAGCAAAAGGAAAAAGAAAGAAAAATCATTAAACTGTTCTGAATTGGCGAGTGCAGGAATGTGAGTTTTTGGCAGGTGAAAGGCTCAGCTGGTGGCTACAATCCCTTTGAGTAGGACAAGGTGTATTTATTCCAGTCCTGTGCCCAGAACATTTTAATGGCATCCATGGCAGAAGTCTCAGCGTTGTCATCTGTCCCTGACCCCCTGACGAGGCAGAATGTTCTCTCCAGTATTCATTCTCTAGTTTTCTGTACTTCAAATATAGACTGAAGAGGTAATAACTGGTTGGGGTGTTTTTCCAGTCTTCCTAAATATCAGTTTCTAATAGACCACTCGGCAAACAATAACCTATTAACTACCAAATGTGTAAAATTTCCTGTATTCACTTTGTCTTATTTGTAAATAGTGAATTGAGATTTCTTGCAGATCAGCAACATTTGCTGAACTGTTTTTAAGCTAATATGTATTCTTATTGATTGTTCCTATCAAGAAAAGATTTGTAATATATGCTATTTCTAACATTGCATTCATTTTGAGGTTCTATCTTATTTTTCTTAGAGTACTTCTCAGAACTTTCTTCAGAAGCAGCTTGTGAGGGAAATGTGCAGAAAGATTGGAATCAGTCTGAGTTTGGGTTTGCCTCTCCATCCATTGAACAAAGCACTTGCACAGGGTTTGGCCTCGAGTGGTTTCTGGTCAAAGAGTGAAAACAGAACAATTTCCCAGTTCCCTCAGTGACCCCTGGGGCACCTCTGCAGTGCCTTCCCTTGCTCTGCCTCCATCCCAGCATTCCTGGTTAGAAATCATGGAATCACAAGGAGTTACAGCTTGAGCAGTTGTTTTCTTTACTGACACAAGTCAGTACTAGAAAGAACAAATAGAATTTCTGGCCTTCATATGGATCTTGTTAAGGGAAGTTGAAGAATTCATGGAACCAGTGAGCTCGAGATGGCAGACTCTCAATTTGCCATGATTTGTGTGGATCCAGCAGTGCTGTGGGAGATCCCTGGGCTTTGGTGTACTCAGCTCCTGGGACGCTGTGCACACTTCACCATAATGGTAAAGAGAAATATTTTAGCACAATATCAAATTGAGAAATGCTCGCAGCAGTTTTTATGCAAATCACTGCAGATTTGGTTTCTTTCACAGGAACCAGGTCTGTACCTTGGGATTCTCTCTCTCTTGCAATAAATGAGGGGACTGAAGATGTTTGTAACTTCCAGCTCACTTCTTTACTCAAATGTAACACTTCAAACTCAAACTAGTTGGGGTTTTTTTTTTATTTCTCAGACATTAACAGTGCTGTTTTAAGTTTATTTTTTACCAGTTTGTATGTGAAAGGAAAAGGAATTCCACTTCAACATATTAAATTGACAAAGAGCAGCAACTTTGCCCGTGGAAAGGCTGACGTGTGAATAGGACTCTGGTAGTGACAAGGGATCATTTCATGGCTCTGTGTATTGCCTATTTATGCATTTCTAGTTTCTCAGCTTCATTTTACAAAAGGAATATTATTAAAATTATCATGAAAATAAGATTCTGTGAACTCTCTTCACTCGGGGCTCCTTTTTTTGTGGTGCTTCTGGTACCTTCAGGCCTCCCCTTTGGAGCTGTTCCCTGGGCAGCAGCCGTGGGTTGGATCCTGCAGAGACCCTGGGGCTGGGCACGGGGGGATCCCAGATGGAGCACAGGGGGAAGGACTCACCCCAAACCCTCCAGGGAGGCTCGTGCCCCCGGCTGCTGCAGGAACAGGACCCTCTGCTCCCCACCCAGACCCCAGAGCAGTTTCCAGTGTTCTGGGACAACCTCTCCAACCCTTCACTCCAGGTGGAAAACTTGTCCAGCTCGTGCTCAGCAGCTTCTGCACACCAGGAGTGAAGCTGAGCTGGACCCTACTGAGCCCAGACCCCCCTGAACCTCCAGAACTGCTCCTCCCATCCAGTTCCCAGTGCTCAGCAGGATTAGCTGGAATTTTGAATGTGTGCAAGAAATCTCAAGTGTTTTTTTCATACAAGGAAACAAAACATTCTCCTCTTCTTCCTTTTTGAACTCCCAGAGCAGCAATTCAGTGATTGTTCTGACAGCAGCAAAGCTCCATTTGAAATTGTTTGAAAGGGTAGATGAGCTCTGCTCATCCATGCCCTGATCCTGTAGCTGGGTGTTCATCGCAGAGCTGGGAAGGGTTTGCTCAGTGGAAACAATTCTTGGTGCCCCACTGTTTGTAACTCATTCAGGGGCAAATTGCTGGGTTTGTGTTAATGAGCCACAATTCTCTGGGCACCGTCTGGGTGCCAGCTGCTGGGTGGGCAGTGTGTGCCTGGTTTTACCTGCGGAGCCAGGGCACAGCTTCTGTCAGGGAATCCTGGAAAGCTGCGGTCCCACGGCGTGGCAGGAGCAGCCCGGCACTTGGTGCAACTGCTCTCATCTAAAACACTCCCCAAAATTCCTGTCTCCCTTTTGGTTCAGAAGTTTTGTTGCCCCTCAAATTTTACGTCATTCCAAAGAAGGAAAAGGGAATTTGCTTTTGAAATGAGAGTGCAAAGTGCCCAGTGTGAGCTGCTGGATGACCTCAGCAGGTTTCCTGCCACGGAATTCCTGGTGAGCAGTGGGAATTCTACAGCTAAACGGGCTCAGGGCTTTTATTCAGCTGTGCCCTGGGGTTCAGTGGCCTAGAGAACAATAAGGCAGAGCTATTAACCAAAAAAAGGGGCTTCCCCAACTTGTGCAAACAGAAATGCTCAGTAAAGTGTAGAGGTTGCTCCTCTCTGTGGGATGTCACCACTGTGACACTTCGTGCTGGAGCAAACATTTCTTCAAGCCACTGGAGAAGAAGTCCTTAAAATGAGCCCAAATTTCTGTTCTATCGCCTGGTTTTCGCTGACCTGCAAAAGTTTAGGTTCTTGCAGCAGTGTTTTGAAGCCATGTGTGTGGTGTACTGGGAATTGGCTTTTCCCAGCTGGCTTTTCCTTGTTTTTCTCACTCTCTTCCTCGGAAAAAGCAATAAAACTGCTTTGTCAGCTGCCTGTCAGCATGACAGGAACCCTCTCCTGTGGGTAATGATTTGTAGGGAAGTTTGTATGCAAATCACCAAGCCTAGCTTTTGAAAACAAAGTGTGTGGCAGTTCCTGACAAAGTAGAGTGTGGCATTTTATTTTAAAAAACTGGGGAAAGCCCCATATTTTTTTAAGAAGTGGGTGTTTGAGCAAATAATGGAGGTACTTTTTTAAAATAAGAATGTAAATGCCACAGTTTATGTAGATGGCACATATGGATTGTATCCTTGGGTCTGGTGATTTATTTTGTCTTCTCAAAGTGTATGTGCAGTAACTCTTCCATCTGCTTCCACTTGGCTTATGGGGATCCTGCTTTCTGTGCTTTCTAACGTGTCAGGATTGAATCAGCCCTCCAAAACTGCAGTTAATTTGGGAATCTTTATTATAAATGGACTATAAAATGTATGAAATGCAGTTTTGACCTTTTCTGTTGAGTGAAATCACAGCTTGAGGCTGCTGTCTTTAGGTTTTATGGAATTTCTACAGTGAGAGGTACTGAAATATTTTGTAAACTGGACTTTGGCAGGATTCAGTCTGGAGTGAGCTCCCCTGGCACGTCTGTGCTCACCTGCAGTGGGGGATTTTTAGGCTCAGAACACCAGGACACATGTAAATAATCCTATACAGATTTGTGCAGTGCAAAGCTTGTTTTACATGTAAACGTTCTCCTGGAAGGGTTAAATCATGGCATCCTTTGATTCTTCACTTATTTCCTGCTTCCAGTACTGGATCTGGCTCATTTTGCACATAATAAACTTGGCTCATCTTTTAATATGATTCTTCTAAAAATCCAAGTGCTGTTTCTGTGATACTGTATTATCTGAATCATCCTATTTAACTTTTTTTTTAAAAAAGGTTATCGTTTCTAATTGTTCTGTTCCTGTGTTCTTTTGCTGGTGTGTAATTAAAAAACAGAAATTTTTCTTTCCCTGGTTATTTAATATTTTAGCTGCCTGTAAATATTTCTTGTTAAGTGCTCTGGAATGTGCTGTAGAAGTTGTATTAGCTCAGTTTAAAGCATTGTTTGGAACCCATTTCGGTTGGTTATTTCTATTAAATCAGAAAAGTCATTCTTTCAATTTGAGTTTCTTTCTTGCACATCATCAGATACGGATTCACACCTGGCAAAAGGCTTCCCTGACAACACCTGTAGTGTGGGAATAGAGTGAAATTTGGGCTGCAGGAGCCCAGGTGAACCCAGCTGAGGCTGCAGAACATGATTTGTTACATTTATCCACACCTGGGCACCAAACACAAGGGTTTGGAGGTCTCTGGACCTTTTGCACGCGGTGAAAAAGCTGCACACCAGGAATTGTGCTGTGTTCCCTCACCCTGGAGCTGCAGTTGGGTGGATGTGCCTTGAGCTGCTCCCCACCGCTGATAAATCCCATTTTTTGTGTGGCCGTTGCTGCTGGAGCAGTGTCCTGAGTCTCCTGCTCAGAGCTAAGGGCAGAACTGAGCTGTGCAGACCTCGGGCTGTGGGAGCAGGGACGTGTCAGGCTGGTTCTGACAGGAGTCCTGAGGTGACAGCAGCTCCCGGAGTGCCCCAGCTGAGCACGGGCCTGAGAGAAGGAAGTGCAGGGAGTTTGCACCTCAGCTAAAATTCCCTTGGAATAATTTTTCTGCAGCCAGTGATGGAGAGCTCAGGCAGCCCGGAATGCCTCCCAGCTTGGGGCTGTGTCCAAACTTCCAAAACCCAGGCGAGGGCTCTGAGCCAGGCAGGTCTGTTCCGTACCAGTAGTTCCCTTCAGGCTGTGGCTTGTAACAAACTCGAATTTTTCTCTCACTCTTCATTTATTCTTTAAGTGCCTGTGGTGCTTTAGAGGCTCCTTGATGGGAGCTGTGTCCTAGGAAAAGGTTCAGTGAGCTTCACTGCAGCTTCTGTTCTTGCTGAAACAAAGAGCACCTGCACTCGCTGCTGCATTCTGGGCTCTGCTCCTGCCCGCAGGAACAGCTGGTTTGCACCCAAACCTTTGCCCTTCCAGCCCAAACACTGGCAGCACGGCGTGGTGCCAGCTCTGCGTGTGCTGGGCACCAGTGGATGGCTGAGTGCCCTGCTCAGCCTCCCCGGGGCTGGCAGAGGGGCAGGGAGGAGGGCCTGGAGGGGGTTTTGTTCCTCTTTGCCAGGTGCTGCCTGGCTGTGCCCGGGGCACTCCCAGCCCCACCAGCCCATCTGCTCCAGCCCTGCTGGCCCATCTGCTGCAGCTCTTCGGGTGGCTGGGGTTGGCTTTGGTGGCTGGGCTGGCATCTGGCATTTGCAGCTCTTCTGTTTGACTCTGCTCAGTCCCTGCATTTCCTCCATAGGTTTGCTTCAATTTTTTTCCCCTTAATTTTTTCCCTGCCTTTAATTCCCCTGCCTGTAATTCTCCTGGCTTGCTCCGGTGACACGGAGCTGTTCACCCCATCACACAGTGCTGCACTTCAGTTGCCAGTTTTAATTTCACCCCAGGGTGAAAAATCTTGTTCCAAAATTCTACCAAGGATTACAAATGGCTGCTAAACTGTTCAACCCCTTGCTGCTGTTGTAGAATTCACATCTGTTACCGAATCTCAGGCTGGTTTGGGTTGGAAAAGACTTTGAGGCTCATCCAGTGCCACCCCCTGCCATGGCAGGGACACCTTCCACTGTCCCAGGTTGCTTCAAGCCCTGTCCAACCCGGCCTTGGACACTTCCCGGGGTGTGAATATCTCTGTAGACACAGATGATTTTGGAGTTACTTCTGCCTAAGGGCTGAGATGATGAGTCTGGATCTTCTCCAGAGCACTGGCCTTCCTTCCCCTTATTAATTTCCCTCACCATGTGAGCTCTCTGGGTCACTCCAGTGCCTGAATAGGCTCACGGGGGCTGAACTGCATTCCTGACTGTTCCCGTGTCCTTTGCTCCGTGTTAGTGGAGCAGATCGAGCAGAACAAAGCACTTAAGGCTGAGTAAACTGCTCCTTGCCAAATTATCTTCCACTGCTTGCCATGGGCTGCAGCACAGTGCTGGGTGATCTCCACCTGGGCTAATGCTTAGGAGCTGGGATAATGTTTTCTAAACTGGCAGGATTTAAAACCAGGGATATAAATTCCTGCTCCTTTCATTAACACATCCGAGATGAGCACGTTTAGCACAGAACTCCAGGGAGCAGATGGTGCAAGGCTGGGTCACAGTGGCTGAGGGTGCTGGGGGACTCCTCACCAAGGCACCTGCAGAGTGTGCAGGGCTCTGTCTGCTGCTTCATCCTGGCACTGATGTTCCTCTTCCATCCCTGGCAGTGCCCAAGGCCAGGCTGGACGGGGCTTGGAGCAGCCTGGGACAGTGGAAGGTGTCCCTGCCCATGGCAGGGGTTAGAATGCGATGAGCTTTAAAGTTCCTTCAAAACCAAACTATTTTGGGATTCTGTGATCTGCTGAGTGGCCCTTTTTGCACCCCCTGGCATTGCCCAGGGGCAGAACTTGCTGCTGTTCGTGCAGCTCAGCCCCTGCCCTCGCTCAGGGCCCCAGGCACAACTCAGGGGCTGGGCAGGACGAAGCCACCCCAACCAAACCTGTCCAGAAACTGCCGTGGTGGGAGTGTCTTTATTTTTTTGTGTCTTGTATGTCAGAGACAAAACCAAAAGCCTTCTGTGGTGGAAGAATTGCTCACAAGTGTTTGGAAATAACATCTTCTGAAGGTTTCCACCCCTGAGGGAATATGGGGCTGGGGTGCACCTTTGGGCTGTGCTGTGGACAATGGGATCTGCGTGGCAGTGTGTGTCCCTTTCAGATCACTTTCCTGTCAGCAAAGGGAGAGCTCTTGAAGTGGCTGGAAACCCCATTCACCTGGAATTTTCTTTTGGAGCCGTGTTTGGAGCAGTTCTGCAGCTGCCACCAGGCACAGCACCACGGCCTGTGCCCTGGACCCGACGGGGTTTGCTGCTGACTGCAGAACAGGATGCAAAATTCCAAACTGAAGTCTGTTTCCTCTCGGAGTTTGTGTCTCCAGGCAATCCCAAATGTAAGTTCTTTATCTTCTGTAATTGCACTGAACGTTTCCAAAGGAAGGAGATGTTGCAATGACCGGTGCTGGCAGCAGGGCCCGAGCCCAGGGTGAATTCTGCTTCCGAAACGGAGACAGATCATCCGCCAGCCTGGGGTTCAATCCGCTCCGGGGCACAGGGAAGGTGCGGGTAGTTCAGAGCTGGGATGGGAAGCACGGAGAGCTCTGGATGCCCAATTCCACCCCCGTGTGAAGGCAGGGACCGCGGCTCCTGCATCATCCTGCCCGGATCGTGTCACCAGATGGAGCTGCTGACACAGCGCTGCGGGCTCAGGGAGCAGCCAGGGCTTTCTGGGCAGGAGAGTCTCGGCTTTGGGTTTGATGCCTTGAGTTGGCCACCAAAAAACAGAGGCTAGGCAAAAAAAAAGAGAATAAAGGTGGGTATTTATTTGAAGAGTCTTCAAAGGTACACCCTGAGCAGTCAAAATGTGACACCCGAGATGGACCCCAGGTCATGGGTTCTTCACCCTTTTATCAGTTTGGTCTGTTTGCATATTAGGGCTAATTCTCCAATTATAACTTCAGTTAATGATGCAATTACCCCAAGTTTGCCCCTCCTCTCAAGGCTTTAGTTTACGCATTTTGGGGCCTGGGACAATCCAGGTGTCCTTGGAGAGCAAACCCAGAGAGGCTTTGTTCTGGCCTACCAGCACGAGAGAGCAGCAGCTCACAGGCCACAGGGAACTGCAGAGTTACACACCAGGCAGTGCAGGGTTTGAAAAACTTAAAAGTTAAAACCTAAAACATTAGTTAAAACCTAAGGCATCAGGTCCCACAGGTGGGGAGGGACCTGCTGAGGGCACTTGTGGTGTGCCAGGCTCTGAACCTCTGGAGATGCTGCAGTGGCAGCCAAGGAGTGCCTTGGAAGGAGGTTTGGGAAGGGAGATTGGCCCAGCCTCTTTGCTCTGCCCCTGACAGGGCCCTGCTGGGCTGGGGTGTGCAGCCCTGGCGTTCATTTCTCTGCCTGTCCCAGCCCCAAAGAGCTCCGGGTGTGGGAGCAGAGCTGAGCCCTGCACGGGGACAGCTGGGAGCGTTTGTGCTGGGCACAGCCAGGAGCAGCAGCAGTGATCCATCCCCTCCCTGCCTCCTGCCCTGGGCAGCTCCGTGAGCCACGTCTGCTGAGGAGAGGGTGGGGTGTGGGAACAGCCCCTCCGGCCCCTCCTCATCTCTGTGACCACAGGGCACTCAGGGCTGGTGGAGCTCCCAGAGGTCACCAGCTTTGTCCCCTCTGGCAAGCGTCAAAGAACCACTCACGCTGAAAAATCTCTTATGTGGGAACATCACCAGATAGTGCCAAAGAGCAGAATCGCAGAATCACAGAATATCCTGAGCTGGAAGTGACCCAAAAAGGACCATCCAGTCCAGCCCCTGGCCCTGCACAGACACCCCAACAATCCCACCCTGGGCACCCCTGGCAGCGCTGTCCAAACGCCCCTGGAGCTCTGGCAGCCTCGGGGCCGTGCCCATTCCCTGGGGAGCCTGGGCAGTGCCCAGCACCCTCGGGGGGAAGAACTTTTCCCTGATCTCCAGCCTGAGCCTACCCTGACACAGCCCCAGCCCTTCCCTGGGTCCTGTCACAATCACAGGGAGCAGAGCTCAGCATCTGCTCCTCCTCTTCCCCCTACGAGGGAGCTGTAACTGCAGTGAGGTCTCCCCTCAGTCTCCTCCAGGCTGAGCACCACCAAGGAACTTCTCATTTGAAATCTTCTCCCGGACTCCTCATTTGAGCCGGGCATGCAGTGTAGCTCTGGGTGCTCTCTGCACTTCTGAGACCTGTCCAGGAAGGAGATGCTCCTCAGCCACCTTCTGTCTCTAAAAGTTTTGGTTTGGGATCCTTTCCCTGAGCAGGTACCCAAGGCAGTCACTGCTGCTGCTGCCACAGGTTTGCTCTGAGGTCTGAGCCCAGCTGCAGGCAGGGGCCTGGATCTGATGCTCCTCTTGGGCTTGTGAGTTCTTGATGCTGAGCAGAGCCAAGGGCAGCTGCAGTCTCAGCCTGTCCGGGGTCTCAGCCCCGGATTTTTGTGTCAAACCAAGCCCTGCAATGGATGTTGGGGGTGTTGCTCCTGCTTGGACCTCAGGACACTGAGTGCTAATAACAACTGTGGGGTGGGCTGGACTTTCCCTGTGTCCATCTCCTGTCCTGCTGCCCTGCACTGAATAGAAAGGAAGGGAATAACCACCTGGAATGAGTTCAGGAACAGTGATTAATGCTGGAAAATCAGAGCAAAAAATGGGAATACTGAAACATTTTGGCTCTTCCTTCATTACTCATGGGAGGAGCTGATGGGGCTGTGGGTACCTGCGTGTGGTCTGGGTCTCCTGAAGGAGCTGCAGCGTGTTCCTGGTTTTACCAGCCTTGTGCAATGCTCTCCTGCCCTCTGGAAAACCTGATTAATCAGGGTGTGTTGCCAGCATTCAATCCTCTGCTGTGCTGTCTGGGAGTTCTCTTTCCCAGTTAGGAGCTCAGAGCTCTTTGTTAACTCCTCAGTTCCCCAGTTCCCTTCCCCAGCAGCAGATCTGGTCCTCCGTGTGCTGCTGGCTCAGGGGGTGACTGTGGACATCTCAAGCCAGTTTAATCTTCTGCCCAGTTATAATCAGCCTAATTCTCCTCCAGATACAGACCCAGGTTCCCTGTAGTGGCTGAGCAGAACATCAGTGTGCCAGGCCATCTTATCTGCTGCTGGCTGTTGGAAACTGAATTCTGTGGAAAGTAATTCAGTTATGCTGGTGGGTCTGGAGGCTCTGTCCTGCCCTGTGGTTCCAAGGATCTCTCTCCTTCTTGCCTTTCCTGCGTGATGGGCACACAAGTGGCTTCACAGGAGGGTTTCCTGGGTGCAGAACCATGGCTGAAATGTGATTTACTGGGGCCAATTTTGTAAGATGGCAGAGCTTCATCCAAACCAACACCTGTACCCTCAGTTACTTGATGAGTTACTTCTTCCTTTTAACCAAACAATGTCCTTTCCTCTTTGATCCTGAGTTCTCACAGTCACAGAATCACAGAGTGGTTTGGGTTGAAGGGACCTTAAAGTTCACCTCATTGCAGCCCTGCCCTGGGTGCTGGGTTCCGAGGGCAGGGCTGGGGGATGTCTGACTCTTACCTCAGCAGAGGAACTCAGCAACTTTCTGCCCCTGCTAACAGCAGGGCATCCCTGCCTCTTGGCATTTAGAGCCTTGGGAAAGAGTGTTATCAGTGGGTAAAGACATTTAAACAAAAACAAACAGAAGTCCAGTGAACTCATTGAGCCCTGAGATCTGATGCTGGCAGGAACAACCAACTCCCTGCACAGAGGGGACCTGCACCATCCTCCTCCCCACCGTCCCTGCCTTTTCTCCAGGGTGAGTCCCCGTGGGCTGGGAACCTCTGTGCCTGCTGGAGCAGCCTGGGAATTTTCTTCTGGGAGTGCTCAAGGCCAGGTTGGACGGGGCTTGGAGCAGCCTGGGACAGTGAAGGTGTCCCTGCCATGGCTGGGTGGAGCTGGACGGGCTCTAAGGGCCCTTCCCTCCCAAAGCATTTCTGTGACTGCTGTGGGTTCTGCTCTGCCCAGGGACAGCTGGCAGGGACACCCTCATCCCACACTGCAGGGCCTGGTGCCCCCCTTTTGGGGGATGAGGTGCTCTGGGAAAGAAGATGCAGCAGAAACCAAGGCTTGGGAAAGGCCCACGTGCTGCAAGGCTCAGCTGAACCCGGTTATTTCTCCGTGAGGGTCCTTGGGGACACGACTGCCAGCACATCTGTCATTTAGGATTCTGTCTGTTGTCACCTGTGGAAGGAGATTATTAAGTAGTGAAGTGATTGACAAGGGCTTTCTCTTTTTTCTTTTTATTAATAGGAGTATTGCAAATGCTGCTCGGGGCTCCCAGGGGAGCTCCCTGCAGAGGATGCTCTGAGGGGGAGCTGGATGTGTAAACAGCTCCTCGATGCAGATCCACGCCTTAACCAGGAAAAAACACTTGGATTGCTGGCTGTGGGTGTTGTGAAAGAGGTCTGGGATGGCTGAGCAGGACGAGCTGGAGTGGCTGTGACCCACACCACATTCCCAAGGGCTGGGAAGTGCCTGGGAGAGTAGGAGAGACAGGATAAGGAGACTTGGCCAAAGACTCGGCCCCTTTAGGGGGTCCAGTGGGAAGCACCAGCCCAGGGAAAGCAGCTCCTGCACATCCACGCTGCTTTCCAGAGGCTGCTGGAGCAGGTTAATCAAAGAGCTCTCAGGTTTCCTTTCACATGTTAATATTCTCCTGAAATAAAAACATTACAGCGTTTTCTCTCCGAGGCACAATTGTGCACCATAGGTTTTGTTTTCCCTGTTATAAAATACTGCTATTTTTATTACTTGTATTTCCACTGGGAGGGATAAAAATAATCAGAATACAGCAAATACTTTGTTAGCACACTGAGGGGTAAAAACCCCCAGCTTATAACTCCTTATTTCCCATTACAGACAGCAACTTAGAGTGGCTCTTCATGAGGGGTGAGATTAAGTATATTCTGCTTTGCTTTTTGGTTTCCATGAAAACACCTGTGGTTTAAAGCCTGGGTTAATTCCAAGGAGTGTTGGGGCTCGGGACCTCCTGCCCTCTCTGCCAGGTGTTGCTGGGAGGTGGCTGCAGATGGATGTGTTCAACCTCTCGCTGTGCACACACATGGAATTTTTCCAGGCCCTTTTATCCAAGCCTCTCTTCTTTCCTGGTGGAAATGGTGCTGAGATAAAGCCATATGCTGTGTGGACTGGGGATGTTTCAAGTCTAAAGACCCCTCATTTCATGGCTGCTGGAGCTGGGAATCAATGGCCAAAGCCTTGTCCTGCTCTGGAAGCCCTTGATGCCACCTGGAGCCTGCTGGGATTCAGTGTCAAAGGGCTCCTCCTGCTTCCCTGGGCTGCAGTGGATGAGGAGGATGTGAGAGCAAAGGCTTCCCGGGAATCTTTAGCACTTTATAACCAGAGACAAATTTTAATCTCTCTTCTGGGTTCTGACACCAGCACTTTACTGGCCTTCAAAGAAAGCGCAGTCTTTTAAAAATGAATTATGCAGTGATACTGATGAAGGTGTCCGTGGCACAGAATGCTGAAATGAGACCCTAAAAGCAGCAGTTTTTCATCTGCTCTCAGAGAAAGGATGTGTTAATATTGATCATTAACATTTAGGCAAAGGCCAGCTTGAGCCTTCTGGCAGCCCTGTGCCAACAGCAGCCACTCTGACCTGGGGGAGCTTGGATCAACTGTTTGAATCGGGCTGAGGAATTGAAATGGGTCTAATCCCAGCCTAATGCTCATTCCAGGTATTTGCTGCCGTAATCTTCCTGAAATTTATGTCCTAAATAAGCCCAGCTTGCCAGGCTGACAGAGGCTGACAGCACCAGGGTGCCAAGTCATGGAATTATGGAATCTCCTGAGCTGGAACGGACCCACAGGGATCATCCAGTCCAACTCCAGGCCCTGCACAGACACCCCCAAATCCCACCCTGGGCATCCCTGGCAGCGCTGTCCAAATGGCCCTGGAGCTCTGGCAGCCTCGGGGCCGTGCCCATTCCCTGGGGCGCCTGGGCAGTGCCCAGCACCCTCTGGGGGAAGAGCCTTTCCCTGATCCCCACCCTAAACTCCCCTGGCACAGCTCCAGCCCTTCCCTGGGGTCCTTGGGCAGGTACCTCAGGCAGGCAAGGCTCTCACTTCATTCATTTTATTGAGGCTGTGCCTCGTGTTGAAGGCAGCTGTGGAAAGTCAGAGTTCCCTGAGCTCTCTGGATAATGGCTTTGAGCACAGCTCATCCTTCACCTCCCCAAACTCAGCCCAGCTGGTATCAGCAGCCATCCGATGCTGCTGGAGCAGAAATGGCTTTTTAGAGCTTCCAGCCCTGCCAAATCAGGCTCCAACTCTTCACCTTGAGCATATGCAAAGATTCCAGGTCAATAAAATATATTTCAGAACTCTCATCACCAGGAAAGCGCTTTTGGTGGCAGTCCTGCCCCTGGAGCTCTTCCTGCCTGGATGCTCACAGCTCCGGGTCCAGCTTTGTGTGCAACACAGCACATTCCAAGATGCCTCTTGGAACCGGAGCTTTTCAGGACACAGAGCCACATTTCCTTGCCCTGAGTGCACTGAAGCCAGCCCTGCACAGAATGCCTTGCTGGCACTGCAGGACAGGAGCTGGCAGCAGGGACTGCCACCCCCCACCACCGTGGCCTTTGGGTTGAGCAGTTTCCTCCCAGGCTGTGCCCAGGAGAGAAATGTGTTATTTATCTTTAAACTCCTCATCTCGGAGTGTGCTCGTGGCGCAGTCCGGGGATTTTCATTTTAGGCTACAAATTCGGCATGATTTTTGTTTGCTTCCTTCCTTCTTTCCTGGATACTCAAGGAGTGGAGTGTCTAGAACTGAATAATTCCTCCCAAACCCCAAGTTTCCACAGGGAAGGAACAGCCAGGAGGGACTCAGAACACACGAGGAGGGAACCAGCATCTCCTTTGTATTTCTGCTGTGGCTCCGTGCAGCAGGTTTGATACTTAGCACAAAGTAATTGTTTCTTAAACTGCTTGTATTGGACTTACACTAATTCTTACCTCCCTGTCTGCACAGGACAAGGTGCTCTCCTCCCCTGTGCAGGCAGGGCTGAGGTGAGGATTTGGGGTTCTCGCTGTTCACACACCTACAGCCACGCTCTGTGCAGGGGCACAGCACTGCACGTTGTGTTCATCCACAGATGACTCGGAGGCGCTGCCAGAGGATCCAGGTCCGCGTCATTTTTCCTGGCAAGGAGCTCTGAATCCTTTGTGAGCTGTTTCCAATTATTGTATTAACTGGGAAAGTAAACAATGCCGTGCTATTAGATAGAGCTGGCATAAATAAATGCTGCTGCTCCGTCTCCAGACTTGATTATTATTAAGAAATAAAAATACCAGCTTCAAATAGATCTTAATGCGGATTAAATGAACAGCATGTTCTTCCTCAGCTGGACAAATATATGTGTGATTCCAACTTAGGAGCACACATTCATGGAACCACGGAATGGTTTGGGTTGGAAGGGATCTCAAGAGCTCATCCCATTGGGACACCTTCCCCTGTCCCAGGTTGCTCCAAGCCCCGATGTAAATCCCCTCCGTGGCTGTGTCTGGAGCACACCACCCTCATTAATCCAATTGCAGAGTGCTACGAAACTTCCCAGTTCCTCAGATGTTTGTGCAATGCTGTCTCTGGTGCTTGGCTTCTGCTTTACTGCAGGGAAAATGATCCTCTTCCATCCCTCTCAGATTTTAGGAATTTCCCACTCCCTGCCTTGCTCACTGAGCAGCCTGGGGCTGCCACAAGCTGCAGCTCTCCTTCCTTCCTTGCAGTTCTCATTCATGTTGTGCTCCTGTCCGCAGGGATTATTTCAGAGGTGATTCAAGAGCTGCTGTGCTGCCTGTAACTCATCTCCTTGTTGAGTCGGTCGAGCCACTTTCCCCCAAAGTTTATTCCCCTTCCAACCCATCTGGGGCAGCTCCTGTTGTGTTTAACTGTTGGCTCTGCCTCTTCAAGGGCGACATCAGGGCACTGGACAGGAGCAGGGAGGAGACAAACGCTGCCCTGTGAGGGAGAGGAACCCACACTCCCCTGAAGGCCACGGGGATGCAGCTGCAGGGAAAAGCTCTGCCAGACCCGGGAAGCCCAAAACGCCGGGGTGGATGTGGATGAGACCACACCACTGAGCCCCTGCAGAGACCACCAGCTCTGAAAGACCCCTGGGATTTGGGGAATCGTGTCCTCTTCTCGTCCTGGGAGGTGGAACCACAGCTTTGGGAGCAGTTTGGCCTCCAAGTACCAGCTCAGCCTGGGGCAGCTGGGAGGAGGAAGCTCTGGCCAGCCCGGGAGCTGCAGGATCTGGGGATGGGCTCCGGCTTCTCCAGGGCTTTTCCTGGGCTGCTCCATGGGGAAAAGTGGGAACTTCTCAGCAGGACATGAGAGGGAAAGTCTGTATCCCAACTGCTCTGTGGGTGTGGGAGAGGAGAGCTGGGAACCAGAGCTCCTGCTTGGGAAAAGCAGCTTTTGGATCTTCAGCTGCCACCTGGCTCCTTCCCAGCCTTCTGGACAGTAAAGAGTGTGTATGACATCAATTCAAAGGTACAAGGTGTAAAAAAAAAGTCTGGTTTTTGTTCTGAAGGAATATTTGTTGAGATTATGGATGATAATACCAGGATCTTCTGTTATTGGTAACCAGCGAGCCTGGAATCCTCTGATATGTAAATCAAGGTGAATATTTGACCCAAGGTGACTTTAAATTTAAAAGTAAAAGTTCTTGGTATTACCTTTGTAATAAAATTAGCCTTTTTCCCCCCAAATAATTGGATTTTATTATTGATTTCCATGTTACAAGCTCTCAATTGGGCATTAACCTTTTTCAGAGTTTAGCTGGGGTGGTTTTTTTGTCTGTTGAAATCTCTTTAAGATAAATTCAAATTTCCAATGCAACACTTGACTGATATATTCCAGGAACTCCTCTCTTGGTGCTGGGTTTGGTGGCTTAGGCAGAAACTGTTGCTGTGCTGGAGACATGACGTGATGCCTGGGGCTCGCCTGCATCCCCCTGGGTACAAATCCTTTGGTTTTGGGACTCTGAGACACAAATGCCCCAGGGGAGGCAGTGAAAGGAGGAGCAGAGAAGAGGAGCTGTTCCCTCCCCAGCTCCTGCTCTTCTTACCAAGTAGGTGTTGTCCAGACCCAAATCTCGGGTTTGAGGCATAATTTGAGCCTCAAGTTTCTTAAAAAAAATAAATGGGTGAGTGGGTGAGTGGGTTTAGGGAGTTTGTCACCTGAATGTGATGCAAACTCTACCTGAGCTTGAGCTCTGGGAAATTGCTGGGAATTGAGCTCTGGGAAATGAATTGGGTTTAGCTCCCCATGTCTGGGTCTCTCCCCAGCAAACACAGAGCTCTGGGGCTGCTGGTGTTGGCTTGCAGGTGACAAACACCTTCAGGAACAGATCCCAGGGTGCAGCTCTGCCCCAGCCCCTCTGCAGCAGCAGCTCATGGAGCACTGGCCAGGCCGTGGGGGTGTCTCATTAAAAGTCTCTCTTTGTGACCAATTGCTGGGCTAATAAAAGGTTTCACTCATGCTGTCGTGGCAGCAGAGGTTTTTGGGAGGAGCAGAGCTCACTGGGCAAGTCGCTTTGCCAGACAGAGGTGCCATGAGGGGACAGCACCGTGGCAGGAGGGACGTGCTGGTGACACGTCCCAAACACACTGGTGTGGCCAAGGAGGGACCAGGGTGGCCAAAAGGGCCCTGAGCAGCTTCTCAGAGGGTTGGGCAATGCCTTTGTGCCCCTCAGCTGCCAACCCGACCCTCTGTGTCACGGAGAGTCACCAGCCCAGCAGCTGGAGGAATTATCCAGCCGGGAGTGGGGCACGGAGCTGGGTCTGAGCTCAGGGGAGCCTCGTGCTGTGCTGGGTGCTGGGTGACCCCTGGGACACGAGGGTGTGACAGCTCCCAGGGCTCCAGCAGGCGATTACCAGGGAGCACAAACACGATCCAAGCACAGCCTGCTGTGCTCTGGGGCTGAGGGACCTGAGCAGCCTCAGCCCCAGCTCTCCACAGCGCTCATTAGGTTGGTACAAGCTGCAAGAAGCCATCCTGCTGTACATAATTTTAATTGCCTGCTCCACAGTCGCTGCTTGGGCCGTGCCTGTCAAATGTGTGCTCTGTCGCGTGGCATGACCTGCCTGCTAAATTACAACAGGAATAAAAAAATACGGCAGAAAGTAAAAGGAAAGAATCTAATTATGAACTAGAATGGCGCTCTCGATCTCCACGGCCGTCTGCAGCCTGGTGCGTTAGGACCAGCACAAACAAATCAATAAAAGCTGCAGCTTTTCTTATGCTGCCTTTGGCAGTTGTGAGTAGTTTGTGCAGTGCTTGTGGGAGCTCTCTGGTTCCTCCTCTCTGCTGATGTGCTGTCCTCAGCCAGGAGGTTTCACCACTCGTTTTATTGGCAAAACCCAGGGCTGGGACCTGAAACTCCTCACCTGGAGAGAGGGCAGCAGCGAAAGGGTTAAAAGGAATTATCTGGGCTGCAGCTTTAATACGTCTCGTGTGGAGGGCACGAAACTGAGTTTGGTAGGAGGTTCTTTGTCTGGAGCAGCCTTGGCAGTAAACAGAGCAGTGATCTCAGAGCAATGAGGCACCGGGAGCGCCGGGGGCCGGACACTCCGGCTCCGAGCAGGGGCCGCGGGGCAGCCCCGGCCGTCCCGGCAGGTGCTGCCATGCCCGAGGGTGGAACTGGGGGGAAGCTGCTCCTGTGATGAGCCCCAAGCCCACCCTCTGCTCCTAGTTTGAGTTTCCTGGAGAGCAGCGGGAGCGGAGGATGCGGAGGGGGCGATGAGCGGTCCCAGGGAGGACGGCCGCTGCCGCAGGGCCATCAGCATCCTCACCGAGCTGTGCCAGAGGAAAAGCCTGCCCAGCCTGGACCTGGACACCTGCCGGGAATTCCTCCTGCTGCCTTCGGACCAGAGCCTGATCATCTCCGAGCCAGGTACGGCCCCTGCTCCCGTCTGCTGGAGGGTGCTCGTGGAAGGCAGGAGGGACATCCAGCCCCTACAGGGGGAGGAAAATGTTTGGGAGCCCCGTGTTAGACCCAGGGATTGGTCCTGCCACCCCTCTGGGGGGGTTCCTTCCCTTTCCAGATGTTCCACGGTGAAGTTTGGGGTGCAAGTCCCACCTCACCTGTTGATGTGGAAAGGGATGGCTGCACAGGGGGACAGCTGGGATGTTCTGGGCTGCTCCATGAGATAAAGTTCCTGGGAAAGTTCCTTTTTCAAGAACACAGGCTCCTGTCCTGCGTTAAGCAAAAGCCAAACTATCAAAAAGCAGTGAAGAGCCTCCTTAAGCAACTGGGATGGCAGGAACTGATTGGTGCTGTCCTGGTTTGAGAAATTGAGGGACTCAGAGGGATTGCAGGGATTTCTGTTCACCAGGAAGGGATCTTGCTGCACTTTCATGTGTGTGCTCTACTTTCCCTAAGAACTGCCCGAGCTGTTCCTGGTCAGTCTGCAGAGCCAGGCAGGGACTCTGGTGTGTCAGGGATGAGTCAGGAGCAGGAATTCTGCTCCAGGAGCAAGGGGGCAGCTCTGTGTTGCAAAGTGGGGAATTCTCCCTACCCTTGTTCTCACCGCTGCTCACTCCAGAGAGATCTCCTGCCGTCACTTCTGAACACATTGGCAGGGGCAGCTGGAACCCCAGGCTCATGTGCTGAGGAGCAGAACCCCAAATCTCGTGGTTTTTAGAATTACTGATAACCTGTTGTAAGCTGTTTGTGTATTCCAACATTTGTTCCTGTAGGCAATGATCTGTAAACCCAATGGATTCCACAGAGTTTTTCACAGCACGAGTTTTCACAAACTTTTCTCCTCTGCTGAGCACACTGTGCAGAGCCCCTGTGCAGCACAGCTGCCCATCAACCCCTGTCCAAGGCTTTCTGTGTCATCTTCCCTCCCTTTCTCCTGCCCCTCTCTGCCAGGATCTCATGCTGGGTGCAGCTGGCACGCAGGGCACAGGGCACCAGGATTCTGCCAGCCCGTGGTTTGCAGTGGTGCTCCCAGCACTGCTTTGCTGACACATCCAGCAAACACCTTCCTTTCACATCCCACTTCGCCTGTAACTTAACCCTCTTCTTCAAATGAGTTTGTTTTATACCTGCCTGCCCTAGAGGCCTCTTACCACGGCTGGTTGTGTCCTTACACATCACCCCCTGTGCAGCCGTGTCCTCTATTGCAATTAGAGATTGCAAACTTACTGCACCACTGCGATGACACAAGGAACTCTTTACCTTGCACCAAAATTAACATTTTCCTGACTCTACAGCAGAAATACTCTGCACTGCTCTTGTTCTGTCCACTCTGATATGACAGATCTGCATTTGTTTGTGCAGCCTGTCCAGGACCTTGTGTTCAAGTCGGGATCACATCATCATCATCATCATCATCATCATCATCATCATCATCATCATCATCATCTGCCTTTAGCATCACGAATGTTTTGTGCTCTGAGCTGTGGTTTGAGTGTCAGCCCCAGTGCCCCGGGCGAGCTGTGCTGGGCTGGCTGCACGAACAGCCAGGGCTGTTGTCTCTGCTCCGCACGACTGGGCCCATTTTTATGTCTAGACAGCACTGAGGACACAGTTTGGGCCCGACATGTAGGAATATTTCTCAGTTCCTGGCTGTAAAGCTGCTCCAGCAAAGGCAAAAAAATTCTGTTTTCATCAAGTGTTAACCAACACAGCTACAGAGGGACGATGCCTTTCCATCAGTGCCTGGATGTTTATCTAATTATCTGCATTGATGTTTTGTCCATTTTACCCTGAAGTCCCATGTTGAGCACATTTGCTCTGGGCCGTGCTCGGACGCAGCGAGCCCGTCCTCACCAAGGCAGGCAGGGGCAGGTGGGGCTGTGTGAAGATGAGCAGATGGCAGCAGGCAGGTGCCGTGTCAGAAGCAGGGCAGAGGAGCCCTGGCTCCTGCTGGAGTGTCCCCGTGTAGGCAGCACGGCCCCAGCAGCCACACGCCAAATTTGCTGGAGTCAAACTGGCCTTATTTGTCATCATCATGTGGAATCTCCGGCGTCTCGGGCAGTTTGTTGCCTCCTGGATAAATCTATTAACGACTGGCTGGGTCAGCCTGGCTTGTGGAATGTCCTGCTGAAGTTCAGGTTGAAGGAAGCGCTGCCAAAGCTGGAGCCAGGCTGCTCCTGCACAGCTCAGCACAGGGCCAGTTCAGTCTTTTCTGCTGTTTCATGCGTGGATGGGGAGCAGCATCCTCAGGGAATGTGTGGAGTGGCGAGGAAACGAGCCAGGTATCATCCGCCTTCTTGAAGTGCATCCAAGAGCAGAAAAAACCTGTGAATGTAAAAATGTTACTGAGTAGTTTATGTAAGAGCAAGTTTTGATGTGGTGATTTATTGTTTTCAAACCGTTCTGGACTGAGTGGCTGAAAGGGCTGCTGAGGATGAAGTGGATGCACCTCTGCTCCCTGGTTATGTAACAGCTGAATCTCCTCCTCACAGCCAACGAGAGCGATCGAGCTGCAGCATTTCTCCTGTGTGCACCCAACAAAGGAGGATTGCAGGCGCTGCCGGCGCCTCGCCCGGCGGCCAAATCTGCCAGAAAAATGAGGAGTTTGGCTGGGGAAGGTTTCGGTGCCGCTGCATCGGTGGGGATGAGAGGGGGAGCTGTCCCTGCAGTTGGGCCCGTGGCGGTGCCAGGAATAGAACTGATCTCTTGGCTGGGGGCCCCGGGATGGAGCGAGCTGCAGCATCCTCTTGTTGTGCCTATCTCCAGTCCTCCCCCGTAGCTCCCTCCATCTGATCGCTCTCTTCCCTGCCAGGCCTCAGCTGTCGTGCAGGGATGCTGGGAGTGTCACCCGTGCACGGGCGTGACCTGCGGGCAGTGGCACTGCCTGTGCTGTGGGGACAACATTCACCTCAGGTGATGTCCCTTAAGAGGATGGACTCATCCCTCCCGTGCCCTGGAGGGCAGTGAGAGCTCTCGGATGTAGCTGAGGGAGTTTGTGGCCCAGCTGTACTGAAGGGCAAAGTCCTTGGCTGTGGAGCAGGGGAGCCAGGACCCCAGAGGACCATGAGGACAGTGATCTGTCCGCCTTTCCCAGCCCCTCTGCCCGTGGAAGTGGAGCTGCAGTAGGCTCCGGGGTCTTTGGGAAATGGGGTGCTTGGAGCGGCACTGCGCAGGGCCGGGAATTGGGTTTTAGTGATCCTGGCGGTTCCAGG